>CM032431.1:8429413-8916913 GCA_019049465.1 Dryas iulia moderata
ATCTAAATCACGATTGTATTAAGCAAGTGAAGCTACTTACAATAAACTTAAAATGTAAAGATGTAATCTGTTTCTATCTTACTATCCCCTATCTGATGGTGCTCGCTGCAGCCCATTTGTATTCGATACCTTTACATAACTACGATTGTAGAATGGCATTCCTTTTCCATTTCTCGTTTGAACATTAAGTTAATATGTGAACTTTGACAAATTACTTGTGTTCTACAGACGAACGGTAGACTGAAGAAGGCATCATTTTTAGGATCATTTTTGTAAATTTTATAAGAAGATTTCCACCTTTTCCTTAAAAGTAGAATAATCAGAGAGAACCTAGTGTCTAGACAATCTGTTCTCCACTTTTCATCCGAAATTGAAAAAGAATCGCGTGTTAAGTGCTTAACGCCGCGTTTTGTCTTAGGTAGGGCCTTAGGGAAATGAAAATAATATACAATTTTTTATATGTAAATTTTATAATGCTGTATATTTCATCCACACATAAGAACCAAATTAATTCAATTCAATCACTGTTTCTGTTAGTCATAGTATGTGGACTACACTCCATACTATACTATACAAAAGTTGTGTATGTTGTAATGATAAAAACACGTGTCGCAACTTACGCGCCAACTAATTAATACAATGGAGGCATTTTCGTTTTTCGCATGCAATTACCTCGTAAACGTATCTGGAGCGCACGGTCGCTGCAACAATACGATCATTATTGTAGTCAACTCGTGCTGGTGTCTTTTTATTCTAAATCTCAAGGTTGATGTTTTGATAACTGTAATTGCTTTGATAAATAGCGGTTAATCTTTCAATTGAATGGGTGTTATTAATTTTGTTTTTGCTTCCATTACTTTGTAATTGTTTATTTAAATGTTGAGATTTCAACATTTATACATTATATGTATTTGAGATTCCACGTGTGATTATAATATGAGTAAACGTTGAATACTGAATAGGTTGTGCTGTAGGACAAGTCTATGTGGACATTCATTCATCTACAGCGGACGTGGACCTGTTGCACATAACTGCACCCACAATTATGATCGCGTTATTTGGTGCAGAGGACACACCCAGACTCGTTAGCTAGTTCAAACTAATTCTATGCTGTGTTTGAATTTAAATAAACTTTTGGTTCATAATTTAGTAAATTTCGCAAAAATTTGTAAATATTTGTTGGTGCGTAGTAAACTGCGTAGCTTAGACTATATAAATAAAGTAGAATTACAAATTTTAACATAAATAGGAAGTCATTATATTTTTGAAAAGAACACGCTAAATATTTTTATTTTATGGGTACGTCTTGCAACAGTCATGCAAGAGACACGTAAATAAACGACACGCCAAAACGACTTCCTAGCAATAATTTTGTATATTCAAGAACATTAAGGTTATCTTTAAATCTGAAAACTTAGTTGTCGTTCTGCAACGCTTTTAGTGCAACTAAACTTTTTTAAATGTATGCAACTAATGATTTTTGTGTCACGATAACATCAAATGTCAGGAGTGAGGCAGTTTGTCTATGACCTTTTGTAAGGCTTAGTAGTATGTGGTTCAGTAGTTGCGCCAGTACTAGGTTATGTTTGAACAGACCTAATTCTAGTGCTGCCCTGAGTTTAGATCTGTTGCAACTTTGTGCAGAGTCATTGTATGTTAAACGGGCACTTCATCTTTCACGCCGAGCTTGCGCCCGCGCCGATTTATTGGCCGACGCGCCCCTTTTGTGACATGCCTAGATACAGCTATCTTTAGAATTCAAGCCTGATTGAATTAGGGCTTTAAGTGTTATTCTAAATTGAAAGGAAGCATAGAAAATGTTTTGCGGAGCAAGGAATTCATTTTGAGATTACAACAATTCATGGTTTCCTTAACAATCTTGGTTGCCATTTTACGTCAAGATTATGACTATTAAACGATGAAAATTTAACACTCATTCCTTCAATTTAATTATTACAATCAATTTTCAACGACAAGTCACGCTGTTATCGGTAATAATGTTTGGGCGACGGCGACCACAAGTGTTTCAGTTTTCATTATTCCTAACAAGTTATCTATTCAACCCACGTTCACTAAAACACTAGATTGGCGCTAAATTGACTGGTTGTCAATAGTTACTTTGGTTAGTGATAACAAATACTTGTTTCAGGTTATAGAATGTGACATATCTTGTAAAGTATTGCTAAAAGCTTCACAAAGAACTATGCCTACTTTACACGATACGCATATAGGTATATGTATATGTATCTAAATATTTGAACATTTTTATACATATTAAGCATAAAAAAAATAGAAAACGTATAAAAATTTGAACGGAGCGGAAATCGAACCTTAAACGATATACTAAGCGTAGAAGATTATAATAAGCGTAGAAGAATTTCAATATAAGCAGATGTGGAACGTATTACACAACATAATAGACCATATAATATACCTTAGCGGTCAGAATGTTTGGACGGTATCCAAGACGCAGGTTCAAGTCCCGCTACGTTCAAATTTCTATAACTTTCATAAAAATATTGTAGATATTTTATTCTATCTGATCATACCATAATACAGAAAACATAATAAAATATGTTCAAATTAATTTACACCAACGAAACACAGTTTTATTTCTACTGTTAAGTTTCATCACCGTTTTTAACCAAAGACGAGTAAGCGCTCCCTGAGTCAGGGCCTGAGGCGTGAGCTCACCTCTGACCCCAGACACGTGCTTTACCTCTGATTGGCTGAACGAAAGTGAACACTCATCGTTTTGTAATAGCCTCTTGTTCTTCTATAATAGTCGTGTTGATTCAGCTCAGTACTGCACGCTAAACAACGACATTAAATAATATTTTGCTATTCATTAACTGTTATAACGTCTTGATTGTTTGGATAACCGAACGGTTTGGGTTCAAATTTTGCAATGAGGTCAACTTTGTAGAAGTATGGCATAGTATGGTGTCTAAACACTGTTGATAATTCAGTTCTAGGCCTATTCCCGCTTAATTCGATTAGAGAGAATCTAGTGTCAATACACTACTTAATCTGATAAGGTAGTTAAATAGTATAGTCTGCATATAAAAAAAATATACTTAATTTTGGAATAACATTTTCGAAATTAAAGTGGGCAGACATATCACTATATCGTCCTCCCTGTTTTCCTTCAGTCGTGCTTTCTAACATGACAATAAGAAATAATAAAGATAATTGTTTTACTTTCACTTAATTACTTTAAAAAATAGTAAGTTATAAATTATCAGTACGTATTTTTAGTTATATACTACTGTAATATTGGTGACATTTATAGAAGAATTTCTACATATATATATGGTATACGTATTGTCATACTTTCAACTCAATTTAAGAAATTTACTCTCTGTGCTGTGTGCTGTGCTTTATTATATTTCAAGAAATTCACATGACAAATTCCACCTTCCTACGTGTTTTGTTTATTGTTTTTTTTTATTTTGTTTTACAGCTTCAAACCTTTTCCCGCAAAGCAGAGTTGTCAAAGAGGATGTAATCTTAAGACACTCCGTCCTCCAATTTTCACACGAAATCGTATTTTTTGTTTTGCCTTTTCGTAAAATTTTTATTTACATATTTTTTATGAGCGTTTTCTTGCTATAATATTTTGATATAAGGGCAAAGGTCTGAGCTAAATAGCGTGTAAATTAGGGTAAATTTCTATTTAATCGATTTCACAGATTGCATGATGCGCGAATTTTACAAGTATCCCTTTAGAAAAAAAAATAAAATTTGTAAGTACTAAGAACAAGTCAAAGTACAATAATGCATACAAATGATAAATATTGTGGAAATTTCAGTGTACTTTGTTGCTAGCTTCAAAGTTATGTTTTCAGTTACCTCAATTAGAGTAATAAGGAATTGGTATAGTTAATTTTTATAACTTCCTAATTTACGTATGTATTTACATGTGTATAAAATTATATGCATTTAAATCGTTTTTTATGCAATTTAAGATAATTTGGCTAAAAACGAATGACCGTCTAATTGTGGTAGAGGTTAGTCTTTTGTTTTGAATGTTTATTCTAAAAATTGATATAGTCCCACGGATGTTTTCATATATATCGTAGTTTTAATATCAAAGAAAAAAAAAACTTGATTAGGCCATTTTTGTCTCGGGTGATAGAGTGTGGTACCTGCAAGTGGCAAAGGCTGTAGTTCAAATTAGTTAATCTTGAATTCATAAATGAATACATATATCTATATGATTTTGGCATGTATAATTTTTGGATATTAAATTTCAAGATAAAAATTCATTCCAAATGAATATGTTTTTAGCTTCACGCTGTACCCGCACACAGCACGGTAGGCAGAGGAAACCTAGTGCCAAGACACTCCATTCCGAATTTCCGTCGAATTGAAGGCGGAACTCAACGCCGCGCTTTGCCTTGACACCAGAACAAAGAAAATGGAAATATTAATTAATTTAATTCCTTGAATGGGAATTGAACCCATAACCTGTCTTTACAGTCACACTTTGTGTTCCTGAGCCACAAATGGCCTAATAACTTAATATATTATATACAAAATTTCAATAAACAATTTTCAGCGTAGCGTCTGAGGAAAAGCGATCACGTGCGGCCTTCGCCCGGCGACAAGCATACGACTCGTATTGTTCTGTGACATTTTAGCCTTGCTAATGATAAGCAATTTTGGTTTTGAAACATACATTAGATGAATTTATATTGCCTTTTAATTTGATACGAATTGCTAGAATATCGAATTGAATTTTGTTTCGTAATTGTATGTCAAATTTTGTTTGGACTTTGCCTTTGATTTTTTTATATGTTAGGTACACATTTCAAAAAAATATAATGAAAATTTTGTATGAATATATCGTTTAGAGGTAAAAGTGAAAAAATATTTTTGTATGCACATGAATCGAAGTAACATTTAAAACAATCTTTGCAATAAATAAGCAAAATTTAAAGTACAATATTAAGTAGATAATAAAACAATTAGTCATTTTACATCAACAACCACTGATAAAGATGATCCTTTATTCATATTCAAATAGAAGGTTAACGGTATTCAAATTTATTTCTAATATTTGTATCATGTAATTATGTCACGTCAAACCGGCTGTCAAACTGGACTTGTTTGAGTACGTGACAATGACAGTAGGTACAAGTTGTCAACATAGAGAGCACTTATGAGGCTGTAGTTCAATTGATTAGTTTAAAACATGTATATACCTATAAGGCCGTCGTGGCACAGTATAAGAGTGTCTAACTCTAAAGCGATGGTTGTGGATTTGATTCCAACTTGAGGGAATGATTATATTAAAATTTTCATTTTTTTACTCTGGAACCTAAGATCAAGCGTGTATTGACATTAGGTCTTCTTAGACAATTCCGCTGTGCGGGAAAGAGCACGGGGCTGGTTGGTATATGATATGATATAACGACATTGAATTTTTTATGGCCATAAAGTTACTAGTTTAAATGATTTTTCAGATAAAAAATGTCTTTTAAGACTCATAAACTGATTTAAAACATAATATGGTTAAATCAGCACTAAGTATAATATATTTTGAAATAAGCTTCTACAAAAATTTAGGCTAAGTGCAAAGTATAATGTTCATCTCGGGTTACAGAACTCTAAAAGGCATTTCATTTAACAAGGAATTATTACTTAATAACATAATTTTGTCAAGACGATAATAATAGAAAACTAAAAATTTATACAAAACGTCATAAAATCGAATATAGTTCAATTAATAAATGTAATTAACTCCTTAGCAATAGGCCGTCTCAATCAAAGCTATTAGATGAGAGGAAGTGTCTAATAGAGAACGCTTTCGGTAGCCGCTTACTGAGGATGGTGTTAAGAAATAATTATCAACGGTCACGCCTCCCCTGATTGCTTTTCGTAACAACCCATAAATCCACTTCGATTTCAATCCACCATGTGGTACATTAGAAATAATAAGATTGCCCAATGCGTTTTACAATTAAAATACTACGAACGACGTAATTGTTAAGGCGGTACTAAATTTACTAACCAAATTAATGACATGTAATTAGAGGTTCTTATTCTTTATTTGGTAATATTATCGGAAATAGGCTAATATATGTAGCGGTATTCATGTGTTTTTTAATATTTCTTTAAGTATTGTTCGCTCATTTAGATATTTGAAAAAGATTTTTAGAAAATGGATAATATTTTTTGAACAGTGTCCAAGAGGCGCCGGTTCGAATTCCGTAGATTTCAAATATTTTTTCGATTTAAAAAAAAAAATGTTTTTCTAATAAAATATTAATACTATTTCTTAAAAAAGTTTTACACTTTTTCATTAAAATTCTTATACTTTTTCCAAAAATGTTTTTTTTTTGTATATGTTATATAGCTAATACCATCAACGGATACCATCAGACGCGTAATTTGCATCCTCTTTACCAATCCGTCCACAGGAACACTTGAGGACGAAATACATAATATATACGTGGATGTTGCAAATCAGTGGCCGGAAGCGAGGCTTTGCGGTAAATTATCGTGTGAAATAGCCTAAACGCGTCCGATGACTTGTTAAGGAAATTAATGACGTTTGGCTGACAGCAGGAAACATCTGGATCATGGGCGAGATAGCGGCGTCGGATAGAGATATGTGTGTTGACCTCGTTGGGCAAGTAATGTTACGTAGCTTATATGTCTTGCACTCTTTTCTTTTTGAAAGTTTTAGTTATGGTGGTGTAAGTAGCTGATTATTATTTTTGTTGTTGTCATCCAGTATGGATCAGGTCGTAGGTACCATATTTTAAATCATATCAGATAGGCTGTCGTGGCGCAGTTGGCGATGGTTGTGCATTCGATTTCCGTTTGTGAAAATGGTTATATTAAAATAATCATTTTTTGTACCATAGACAAAGCACAAATTTAAGTTCCGCGTGTAAACTAAAGAAAAGGAGGACGGATTGTCTTGACACTAGATCCTCTGTGACTACCACGTAAAAGCGTAAACCTGATTTTATTATAGCACATAAAAAATAAAAAAAATTATACAGTAGACGATATTAATTCAAGTTGACACATAAATACCAAACGAATATTATTAGAGCGCTTACCATTTCTTATCTCTAAAAGTTTATTCGGCTCGCTGAGCACGGTGCCGTCAGAAGCATCCTACGTGGGAATTATTCGCACGGACACCGACATCGTTTAACAAACAAAAAGGAATGTCAAGATGCAGGTTGTGTAAGACATTACACTGCTATACTTCGGTTTGACATTCGGACAATTTGCATTGAACGAATGTTCTTGAGATGTTTTCGTGTAATCTAAGGCCTCTTCATTGTTTTGTGGGATATTCTTCATTGATATGAGATTACATGTGTGTTGTATTTAATTGAATGTTGAATATATTATGTGCTTAATGTATAGGTTAGTTTATTGTTGTAGAACAATTTGATGGTCGCTGTACGTAAATGTAAGGGTTGTGGGTTCTAAGGTCGCAAAGTTTCTTTATAAATATTGTTTTATTTTATTAGATAAAGTAAAACGACATATGTGTGATGCTGAATCAGGCATGAATAGAGTATATTTTTAAAGTAAAATGGACAAAGAAATAATATATCTTTATTTTTAACATATTTAAAGTTTAGTTACAAAGTTTAAAGTGTACTTAGGAAGCTTAAAAGTATTTTTGGAAAACACTTAAAAAAGAAACGTGGGTTGAGTTCCACATCGAATATTTTTTTTGTATTATTGTAAATACTCTGCAGCAAATAAAATAGTAAATAAATAAAAAAAAGAACAGAAACTTTTTAGACAATTTAAAATTCTTTCAACAGTTACACAATCACCACTTGTATCCATATCACCAGTTTTGTCAAAGTCATGTAGTCTTAGCAGCCACGAGTCTAATTTCGCAAATGTGAATTAAGTCATCTCACACCGAGGCGGGGTTGTGACTGCAGTACCGAAGAATTTGAGCTAGAGCGTGAGAAGTGTGCCACTATCAGATCTTATCAAACTATAATGTATCTTCGTGCTTGTAATAAATTATAACTTTTACAAATTAGTCATATGTTAACACGTAAACAAACAGCATCATATATCACTAAATACGTCGTTTCAACGTCTTAATTCTCGTCTAGACGCCATTATTTTTGATGAATTGTGACTGACGCCGGCTTTGTCCATAAACGTTATGAAAATGCGAATTAGTGTTTACTGTTTTGGTTACGTATTTATTGTATTTTTAATGATTATACTATGTAATTATACATGGATCTAGATTAGTTAAAGTAGATTGGACTTTTTTGTTATAAAATCATAATATTTAACAAGAAGAGCTGCTAAGAGATGTTTTTGACGAATTGTATAATAGAACCCGTAGCCACTTACTTGACTGTTATAGTGAGAGTGCGTAGAAGTAGTGCATTCGAAGAAGGAAAAGTATTACATATTATTTTGATTTCTACGCTCTGGTACTTAAGACAAATCACGGCGTTTAGTTCCGCCACTTAACACGTATTCGGTAGATCTGGATTTCGGCCGCAAACTAAAAAACTAAGTATCACGATACAAGGTTCCCTCTGACTAACTTTTTGTGCGGGATTAAACATGAAGCTGTTTATTTATTGTTTAAATTGTATTTATGTGCATCAAATATTCTAATAAGATACGATATATTGAAGATTTTACTATTAGTTACATTTTTCTTTAGCGTTTCCTTAAAAGACCATTTCAACAGTTCTAACGAGAATTTAATAGAAGTGTTTTTATTCATATAATAACAGCTTATCTGCCCACATAAGTAGACACGCACCCGGCACGTGTACGTACATATAATTTAATGACATTACGATAACTGAAATTAGGCTTATTTGTCAGCCATCCATTCATGGTGGTGTGGGAAATGTTGTGAAATTGAAAATGATCATACGTCTTCTAAAAAGACACCTGCGTTTGCGCAAAGATTCACCTAGTTTTCGTCGCTAACTATTTATTATTATGTGCCGTGAGAGCTTCTTTGTTCAACGATTGTTATGAATTTGATAGACGCATTCCCGATGTACGTAGCGTGTAGTTAGTGTTATGTTTGATTAGTATGGTCGTTGTAGATATGATTTGGTTTAATCATAAATATTATTAAAAGGGTTTTTGGACTTATACTAATCAAAATCTGAAAAATAAACATTATGAGAAAATCTACGTGTTTTTTTTTTAATATTTATACACATTTTTAAAGAAGTTACTACGTCTTAATTCTCGTCTAGACGCCTTTGTTTTTGATGAATTGTGACTGGTGTTGGCTTTATCGATAAACGTTATGAAAATGCGAATTAGCGTTTACTGTTTTAGTTACGTATTTATTGCATTTTTAAAAATATAACTCATAAAGGTCTCGAGTCCGCCTCGACGCAATAAACAGTGTTTGACTCGATGATTGTAGCTTCAATTTCCACACGAAGGAAGATTATATTTAAATTATTTTCATTTCTCTGCTTTGGTGACAATATAAAACGTGACAATGAGTTCCGCTACTGAACATGCAATTGAGTCCAGAATGGAGTGTCTTGACACTAAGTTATCTCTGCCTACTCTGCTATAAGGAAAAAAGCTTGAAGTTGAAGAAAGAATATAGAATTATTAAATTATTTTAATTTTATGGCCAAATATGGTCGCTTATGGTTTAATTTTAGCCTTAACTTTGTATATAATATATAAGTAAGCAATGAATGCTCTTCATATTATTTTCCACGTGCAAACAAGCCTGTCTTATTAAACTCCATACAGTCATGGCCACTATGCATAAATGAATTTTAATGTGGATGAATTATAGGAGGGTGCGTTGAATATCTATACAACATCGATCTTAGTTAGAAACTGTAATTATTTATATATAGAAAATATTTTCTAACTGTCGTGAGTACGTTTTACGTAGCAGGAAAGAGAGCTAGCCTAGTGTCAAGATCTTCCGTTTTCAATTTTCCATCCAATATCAAAATATTAAGTGGCGGAACTTAACGCAGCCCTTTGTATTCTTACCAGAGCGGAGCAATGAAAATAATTTAAATATAATTATTGAATGGAATCGAAAAAAAATCTTGATCCAGCTATTTTATCTTTTGGAAGATTATCCGTAAATAAACTATAAAGATGACCATATATAGCTATTTAACCTTACACGTCAAAATACGTAAAAAGCTTTCGTTTTCCCTTTAAATAAATGAACACTAGTCAACCCTCGAGATAAACGGTTCACTCCAATCGTTATCTTCGTGACCGAAATTCATTGAAACGGTAAAACTCAATATTAAAATATTCGAAGGCATTCCGACCAATTAAAACTTTGTGCCTACCATTAATCGCAACTGATTTATATTTTACACGATTTCGTTTATTGCGTTTGCGATAATGAAAGGAAAATTTAAATTTAAGAATACAAGAACTTATATTGTTTTCGTAAGTAGATATGGACGCAATCTTTAATAAATAATTAAAAGAAATACACAGTTTTATTCGATATTTCTCAATAGTTAATCAAATTTAATTAATCTATATAACTTAAATATTTTTCAGATAATAAATTTTCACATAAAAAAATAAATTGTAATAATGTATAAGAATTTCAAATGTAGCCGGATGTAGAACGTATGTCTTAGTGGTGGGAGCTCTTGGACGATCTCCTAGACGCGCGGGTTCGAATCCTCTACATTTTATACCTTTTACAAAAATGTTCTGCTATATTATTTACAAATTCGGTTATAATTTCCTTAGGCAATATAAAACGTATACTTTTCTTCTACCATTACAATCACAAACTTTTTACACTACTTAGTTTATTAATAACCACATTATACAAAAGCAATTACAATCGAAATCCTTTTCAATTATTCTTATCAGGAAATAAGTACAGCAGAAGCTCTAGTTTCGCAGCCTTACAAAATTCTTTAAACGATTGGGTTCTATAACAATCGGCAACGGCAATTAGCCGGTCGATACTGACGCAACATTAATTTTTCACAATTTCGCACGCCAATGTGAGATTTCTGCCTTATTGTTGAAAATCACGACACTGCCTATAACGAACGCATTCTGTGCTAACGAAATGGAGAGTGACGCTTATTTAATTTTGGTATAGTTTTTCTATTACAAATTCAATTTTATAGTTCATTGAGTTCGCTGAATTTTTGGGTGATTGATGATGTAATCGAATTTTGACGTTTGTCGTGTTTGAAATGTTGAGTTAGAATTGTAAGCTAACAAAACGGCACAAGATAAATATATTTAGTACGAATATATTGCAAAATAAATTAATCAATTTTAAGTTTCTTATTTCAAGTTGTGGGTTCGAATCCCACTCAAGGAGTGGAAATATTTATTAATATTTCCATTTTCTTCACTCTGGTGTCGAGGTAAAAGCGCGGCGTTAAGTTCCGCCATTTAACACGCAATGCCTCCAAATTCGGCGGAAAGTGGGAACGGAATGTCTTAACACTAGCTTCCCTCTGCCTACCCTTGCAATTATATGTACATTATTTTTATTCTGCCACTAAGCACGCAATATTTCAAAGTGTTTGGAAGTGTAGAGAACGGAGTATATTGATATAACTGCAAGAAAAAACTAGACGTCATAGAAATAATAATAAAATCGTATTACAAAAAATTTAATTACACATGAAGTAATAAATTCTCAAAACATAAAAAAAAAACAACTATAATCAATAGCTTCCCAAGAGGAAACTTTGCAATAGAATCACTCACATTCATACACATACAGACAAATTATAAAAAGCAAGAACGATTGCATTTCAAGCGATACCTACAGCGAGTTGCAAGTTAAACCTAATTAGTTTTTCTGCGTTGAACTAGTCGATCATAACAAGGTATGCAATATGGACCTAATGTCAGTATTCATGTGTGTGAACACGTTTCTTCAAACAATTGGATTCCCATGCACCGATTGCCATCTACGACTACATTACGCAACGCCCGAAGACGTATGTACGCAAAGATAATGAAAGTGATGTTTTTATAGTACAAAACACGTGTGAACAATATGGAACCTATATAACTGGGTCTGTAGGTAAGATAGGCGATATTGACTGGCTTTCTGCCTTAGAGGCCATCATGGAGCAGTTATAATTGTACACGCGATTGGTTGTGGGTTTGATTCCTACTCCGGGTAACTCACAATCATTGTTTTCGAGCGGAAAGAGAATAGTGTCTTAACACTAAGTTCTCTCTCACTACCTAGATAGTAGTATATCACAAGATAACTTAAATAAAATCATAGCCCCAGATATTAAATGTTAACGAACGACTAAACGGAAGAAGAGAAGCTATCTAATCAGTCATGACTTTAAATATTTTTGCAATAAATAATATGTATAGAAAGGTTTTTTATCACCCGATCTACTTAGCTCGCAGCGGACGTAACCGTTTCACTGTATATCTATACTCAAAATCAGAATCATTTAAGGCCAAGTATGCGAATATTTTGTAACTAGCGGCTTGCTGGCGGTTTTGCTCGAGCGAGTTACAATTTTCAGCCTCTTAGGGGTCGATTAAAAAAAATAGATAGCTTTTGATCTCCTGAGTCTTCAACTATTTTCCTACTGAATTTCATCCAAATCGGGCAAGTAGGTTGGCTGGGAAAGCGTAACAGACAGACAGACTTTCGCATTCATAATATTACTATGGACATAACCACGGTACAATATGTTTGAATTAAAATGAAGTCATATATACCATATTATCCACCACATTTACGATATTACATTTAATAAGAGTATTTTTATTGTTTTTTTATTGTTTTAAACATATTGTATAAGACACAAATGATTTTTTATCGATTTCGTTTCCAATGACTTTATTTGCTTGCGTATAAACTTGAATTTTGATAGCATCATTTTGTAAATGTTACAGAAATAACTATGTTGCTATTTAGTGAGTCAGTTCTTGCAATTTTATTAAAGAAAAAGTTTTTTTATAAAGCTTTTGTCAACTGAATATGCTTAAAATATATTATTATATAATATCAAATTACAAAAGAGTTACAATACAAATATTATGAAAGCTTAAAATGACAATCAATGTATAAAATATATGTGTAGAGAATAAGCTTAGCGATTGGAGCCCTTGAACGGATTCGAAGAGGCCCGAGTTCGATTTCTGCTGCGTTCAAATTTTTAATACGTTCTCTAAAAATGTAATTTTCAATTTTCTAAGTGTGTATAAACTCTTCTAAATAATTAATATATTTATAAAATATATTTATAGGCTGTTTGTATTCAGAAGTTATATATCCGCTATACGACTTCCTCTTAAGTTACTAATACTAAGTATGACCGATGGTATCCTTAGCCGGTCGTAGTAGAGATGTAAAACGGATGTCCGCTCATATCGGAGAGAGGCAGCGATTGTTCTTTTAAGAGTTATATCTCAATCATTCTGATAAGAATATATGGATCTTTTGTATAACCATTTATGTAATATAAATAAAATGTGCTTATTTATAATATTCAATACTTAAGCGATTTTAGTTAATTTATTATTTCGTTTGATATAATATACATATGTATATCAGTAGGTAGTTGAAGCCGCCATGGTGAAGTGGGACTGTGATTGGACTGACAGTAAACAGACTGACAGTGAACGGACTGACAGAAAACGCAACGCAACGCAACGCAACGCATTTCCACTCGGTGGAATGATCATAATATATTACTTTTATTTCTCCGCCCCGGTAGCTAAATGAACGAACTGTCTCGATATTGAGCTGAATAAAGAGAACGAAGTGTCTTGACACTAGATTCTCTCTGACTACTATAAAAATCAGTATGTATCAGATAGTAGAGATCATATCATAGGCACTTACGATAAGTATTTGCGTGTGCGGTGACCTCAGACGTTTGGCTGCACATTATGAAAATGAATCTAAAAATTATGCGCCTCCGTCTATATCGCCGTCTGTGCATTTTTTTACAATCTGAGTGATGTACTTGAGTGCAAACGGATTGAATTTCCTTGAATTTTTATTAGAGAATTTTATTTTATCTGTGTGTCAAAATATTTGAATGTAAATCTTTATTGTGCAACGCCCTAAAGAAGTAATTGAGGAAAGATTGGTTAAAATATATATATTTTCCGCTTTTCATAAGTTAAAATTTGGTATTGTAGACATCAGATACCTTTGGCCTTACTATTTAATATTTTTTAAATAAACCTAAGGAGTTTATATACAGGTCTATATAAAATAGGATTACTTAGTTTTGTTGTCCATAATTTTACGTTATATGTTTAGAGTACATATTATTAGAGTAACTATATCTTATTAAATTAAAAAAAATATAATACATATTCTAGTAGATATTCCATTTTATTAAATTCGCATTTGACATTTCATGTCGTGTTTCAGCAATTCAACCCTAGAAAGCCGAATTTGTTTACTGCATCGTGATTCATGGGTCTGATGCAGTAGACGAATAAATTTACCCAATCCTCTTAGCGACAATTTTTCGCGACTGTTTCGATTTAATATATTTTTTTCTTATGATGTTACTATAAATAAAACGTAACTTTACTTGACTATTTTTGCTTAATCAATTTTGAGATTGAATGTTCAAAATTTAAAAGGTTAATCTATTAGCTTTTAAGTAATCACACAGTACACACCTTACTAAATTAGTACTGTTTTTCTTACAGCTTACAACAAATCCTTTTCCGCTATAGCAGAGAGAACCTAGTGTCAAGATCCTGCCCTCCACTATCCACCAGAAATCGAGATATTACGTGTTAAGTAGTAAAACTCAACGCCCTGTTTTGCTTTAAGAGACAGAATGTAGAAATTAAGGTATTTTAAATAAATTCATTCTCTCGAATGGGAATCGAACCCACAACCAATCACATTTATAGCCAACGTACTCACATATAGGTAAATCTATATACTAATAAGTATACTGCTATACATATAAACGCGGAATAGTTTCTGACCTGAGATAGCTTAGGCCTTAGAACAAACCGAGATGATGGTATCGTCGCAAATGGGTGCACAGTATTTAGCATCGAAATGTCTGTTGATAACATCTTCGCATTGTGCCTATTGAATAACTAGTTATCTTACCCGTTAATTTGTATTATTAAAAGCGGTAAACGCGTTATCGCCGGCTATCGTAATGGTTTGTAAGCGATACTTCCCTCCTTTATGCTGAAGTGTGTTTCGAATTACTGTTATTGCTGTATGTGCTGTAATTCCTAATTAATTTATTCTTATTAGCTATTTTACTTGTTGTGAAATAAAATGTGAAATTTACATAAGAAAATTTAAAATATTTATAATTTATATAATAATTTTAATTTTGCGATGAAAGTAGACCGTTGTTTTGAAATGCTCAGGTATTTTATTGAACGTGTAATAAACATAGGAATTGTTGTCCTTTTACTCTTCCCAGTATTTACAAAAAATGTTGACTAAGGATTGTGCTTATTCATCGAGTACGGAGTGACCAAATTCCAAGATTCTTGTCTAATCAATTTAATAAAGAGGATCCGTGAAAAATAAAATAACAAATCTAGATCTTTAGAATCTTTTTAATGTTCAAAATTAATGATGTTACGGCGAAATGTAATATAAATACCGTTAGATGAATATTACGACTTTTATGTGAGTAGTAATATAAAAAGAGATCATCTTAATATATACTAAAACATCTTTACCCTTTTTCCCGCATAATGGAAGACATAGTGACAAGACACTCCGGTCTCCGCTTTAGGCCCGGATTTGATACATTAAGTGTTACACCAAATGGGAACCCACACTCATTACTTTTACAGTGAGGTGCTTTCGCACTGCGCCAACTATTATATTGAGCTAATTAAAGCAATATTACATATTATTTATCATACTCCGTCGTTGACATATCGTATCATACTATCAAAGTACTTTAAAATTCATATAGTCTAGTACCAGGAAAGGAATAAACATGCATGCAAGTCCTGAAGATAATTAGAAGCGAACTACAATTATATGCAAATGTATCGAGTCGTTTTGAAATCATCTGTCACACGAGAACCATTTTATAGAAGAGCCATCAATAGATTATGAGTTATAAACTATATATTCTGCCCTGTTATTAAAATAATTAATATAATAAGTATAAAGTACCTACTAATCATTTATGTATATAATATAAATGTAACTGATTGCTGTCTGTTCATGGAAATTTATATAAGAAAAAATATTATTGAATTTATTTATTAATGTAAGATAATCTAAAATAGTTATTTTAGTTTTTGCCCATTATTTATATGTAAGTGCACATACAGCTTTAACCGATTTAAAGGCAATTTTGACGAGTTTGTTTTAAATGGTTTGTATAAAAGTTACAACAATATAATTTTTGTTTGACAAAATTGCTGTTGTAATATATGTTGTCATAACCACGCAAAGCCGCAAGCGGTTCACTAGTTTTAACATAACGATAAAATTAAACGTATTAACGTTTAGTTTAAAATAAAAAAAATGAGTGTATTCGCACATAGCACTTCCATAAGTCGTTGTTCTATATTGTCACACACCGAAGCTAATTTTGTGACTAAGGCACAATCGCTATTAATATTTAAATTACATGGTTGTCTACGAGTACATCGTTGGGGGACGGGTTGAAGAAAAAAACACAACTGCATTCTGATTGAGCTGTTGTTTTATGTAACTTATACATTGACTACTACGTTGGTTACTATTATAGACAGTAACGTCGTAAGTGAATTTCATGTTGAATTGTAGTAGTGTATATTTTTAATCGTATTAGTTTAATTTTTATTATAACTATTTCCTAGAGTTCATTTTTTTAACTCCACGCTGTATCCCGCACACGGCAGGGTAGGCAGAGGGAACCTAGTGTTAAGACACTCCGTTCCCAACCTTCCGCCGAATTCGGAGGCATTGCGTGTTAAGTGGCGGATCTGAACGCCGCGCTTTTCCTCTGATATCAGAGCGAAGGAAATAGAAATATTAAATATTTCCACTCCTAGAGTGGGTATCGAACCCACAACCAGTCCTTTACAGTCACATGTTTATGCCACTGCGTCACGACTGGCCCTAATAAATTTTAAATCGATAAATGTGTATTTCTTAGTTTACAAATGAACCAGATATTATTTTTTTATTAGTACCGAAATGTCTGTCTAGTATACTACATTAAGCTTATTGAAGTTTCACCAAAAAAATTACTTATATATAATATTGATTTTATTTAAATGTATAAAAAATATATACTCTTTATTGCAAAAAAATAAATAAAAAGAAAATACATGAGAGAGAGCAAATAAAACATTAGTACAAAGGTGGATTTATCTCTTGAAGAGATCTCTTCCAGTCAACCCGTGAATGTGGATGAGTAGCAAATAGCGAGATAGAAAACTGTGCAAATTTAAAATGAGTAAGAAAGAGGTATTGTTTAAGTGAAAAAAATATATAAAATATAACGTACATAAATAAAAACGTATATACATATAAAAAGTAATAAGTACATATAAATACTTAAATAAGTATATATATAGTAATATAAAAATAAAGAAAATACCCAAATGTGATATACGTAGTACATAAATATACGTAGTACGTCAAATTATAAATCCATGTGGTACATAACTCGCATATTTCACATTAAATCGTACAAATAAATTGTTTTAAACGCAGCGAATTCTTCACTAACATTTTATAAGTAAAAATAATATATAAACTATATTTATTAATTTAATAATAATTAAAAATACATAAAAATATAGACTTTTTCTCAAAGCTTTCTACAACGCAGCAAACGTAACACGGATTGTAACGCGCACTATATTATTATATAATTAAAATATTTCCAACTGACCATTGCCCAATATTCGATAATAAACCGGAATATTGTCAAGCACCTGACAGAAATTAGAGTTGACTTGACTTATCTGTCAGTTATCTAACTCTACGTATTGTAGTGAAAGCGAAATGTCTAATTATTTTTTTTTATTTTATAATAACAAAGATGACACAGCATTTCGAGATACGGCCGCTTTATTTTTTCCTGTGATCTTGATCGACGGTTAAAAAACTATGATGGACTTTTGACGGCGCAAAACGATTGCAATCGGTGCATTGATTCATGAAACATCAGTCCATGACTTATGTAAAATAAAATAAAAGTTTGGGGTATATAAATTGCCTTCGTAATGAATGATCTTTGATAACATCGGTCTTATTAGGCGGGTAATTACTTAGACTGTACTCAGTATATTGGTAGTTATATCACGAGATTAGCATTTCACTTTCTATTGTAATCGTTTACCATTTAAAAATAGTTAAATTGGATGGAATTAAATTTCAGTTGTGTTTTACAGCGTGTCTTTCTAATATTAGACAGGTCTTTCTAAAGTTTCAAAAATCAAACCTCAATATAATGATATTCTTTTTAAATTTGTTACTATTAATATTTAGAAAATAAGACAATCAAAATTGTATTTTAGTATTTGAAACTTAGCCTATAAAAACTTTTTCAACCCACTGAAAACCTTAATTAAAGGTGATTGCAATATTCTCGTATTTTACAAAATAAGCGACAAAAAGTTAACTATATTACATTGTAGATTAAAACTTTCACGCTTATAAAGAAATTCGTAATTCACATTAACCGAAGCAAATTCATTTATTACGAGCAAATGTAAAATAATAAAATAAAACGCACAAAATTTCAGTAATCAAAGCTGAAAATTTTCTAATTATCATTAAATTGTTAAGTTGTACATTTTTAAAATTAGGAATTTGAGTTAAATATAGTTATAAATCTAAAACTATCGTTTGAATGAAGCACGTCCAGAAAATACGGCTACAATAGGCAGTATAGAGGCAAGAGCAAAAAATGTTCTGAATCAGCCGGCGGGCGGCGTGCGGCGGCGATACTCACTTTCTGGTTTACTAGGTCGAATTATGTTGTTTATTTTATTTATTTCTATTTGTTTTATTTTTATACCGAGTGAAAATCACAGTGAAACCGTTCTAGAGTTTTATTTACGCTTTTTGTTCGCGTGCCGTAGGGCAAGGTAGGCTAGTTACTTTTATTGGCCACCCAGCCGTCGAATCCGTCGAATAATTATTGTAGCGCATAAATTTCCAAATAAAAATTATAAAGTTAAATTTTTGAATACATTTTAATATGTTTCAATAATTTCTATGGACGATGAGATGGTAATTAGCTTGTTAACATTAGTATAATAAGATTATAAATCGATAAATCTTTATTCAGTTTTTTTTATAACTGTTAAAATTCGCATTAGGTAAAATTAATATTGTAAAGATATGTGTTAAGTATAAAATTTGACATTGATGTCTTTATATTTTTATTACATTTATTTATTGCATTTTTGAGAGTCATGAATGTTCTTTGATAATTAAAAGTTGTACTATTGAATTAACAAGGTGCATATAAATTTGTTTGTAATTTATCGACTAGATCTAGATTTATTGAGTCCGATTCTATTTTAAATTAACTTTATGTATTTATATTATTCGCATTGATCATTTTAAGTAGTGAGATTTTTTTAAAAGTAATGTAATAAAATAATTTAGTAATTAAAAATCACGTTTAATGAACTGGACACTCACGTTTTGTTCCTCCCGTACGAATCATTTATTTTATCCGCGTACAAATTTATACAAAATAAAAAAAAATCACCTACCTGCTTAGCAAAAAAAAAACTCGAAGACGTTCCTCCGTTGTACTCTCAACTCAAAAAATCACTAAAAAAATGTAAATAAAAGTCCTCTTAAAAAAATCCTCCTCAAAAGTGTTAATAGCACAAATAGTTTACACTAAACACTGTGTTCGAACTTGCAAAAAAAAATATTACAATATAATAGCACAGCACATCGAATATCCATTCCGCGGACGAGCTTAAAGCTGAGCATGCGCGTGCGCAGGCCGGCGTGGCATCGCGTTATCAGCGCGAGCGGCGCGCCGCGCGACAACAACAGAACTTGAGAGCCGATCTCAATAACAACAAGAAAAGAAAACGGTCCAGTTTCAGGCTTCCGGAGGGCGCGGCTGGCGTCTCGTTCTCGCGCCCTCACTGTCTCACTCCCTCTCCCTCTAACGGTACTCGGCTTGAACGATAGCGCAGTCGCGGGCGAAACACAGCCCCGTTAACATTGCCATGTATTTTCTGCTACCGATTTTACTACGTATTTGACATCGCAGTAATTGCTGCGTATGCTTGATAAGCGTATACTGTCATTATTATAATAGTACACTTGGCTAGATTAGCGCTGGTTTATTTATATTTGAATGATAGTTGTTCAGAGTGAAATTAGATGCGTGGAAATTTTAAGAGCGATCGTTGAAGTCTTTTGTACTGAGCAAAATAAATTAGTAATTATGTGGATAGTTAATATTTTTTAAAATCATTGTATTTTTATAAAACTTATTTTTTCTTATTAAATATTGCCTAAAAAGTTATAAATAAATTTAATACATTACCAAAGCGAGATTGAAATCGTCGCTCACCTATCATTATCCGTTAAAATAATTTCAATATAATAACCAAAACTGTAAGTAAAATTAAGCCATAATTATAGTTTCTCAAAAATCGATAAATGTCGTAATTTGCTCAAGTAAATAAATTGGTATTGATTCAATAAAAAGCAGCCTAAGAGGCCTCGGGTTATATCGTACCTTGTTAACGAATGAAGTCATGACATTAAATCATATTGGCAGGAATCGCTCGAAATTATACAGCTTCTTTTAAATTTTATAATTTTTTCAACATTTTTGGGAGGCGGAAGTAATATGATTTGAAAGTAAATATATTTTAGGTGATCGTTGTGATATTATATAAAATTAATATATGGGGCGATAGTGGCGCAATGTGACAACATTTGACTGTACGCGGCTATTTGGATATGGGTTCAAATCTCATTTGGGGGAATGATTATTACTTTAAGTGGGGAACGGAGTGTCTTAACACTAGGTTCCCTCTGCCTACCCTGCTGTGTGCGGGATATAGTGTGAAGCTAAAAAAAATATACTTATTTTTTTCATTTCAGCTCTCTCTAGTTATAAGATAAAGTGGCTTTCAGATCACATATTAAGTGGCGCAATACCCAACATCTCTTCTTGGATAGTGAATAACTGAGCGTCTTGGCACTAGGTTCTGCTTACCCTTCTATGTAGGAACAAAACATTAAATTATGAAGTTTTTAAGGGGAAATTATTATTAGCATCTCTGTAGAGAGATTTACAACAAAAATAAGTTGTAATAAAGCGTATAAGAATTTCGACGCAGCGTATAGTAGAACACATGGCTCAGTGGTGAGAGCGCCTGGACGATATTCAGAAGGCGCGGGTTCGAATCCCGCTGCGTTCAAATTTTTATACGTTTTTTTTAAATGCCTTTTTCAATTTTCCTAAGTGTGGAATAACACTTTAAAATGTTTAAAAATGTATCATCTATTGTCTTCCTATTAACGAATTATGAATAGTATTTACCTAAACACTTCAAGCGTAAAGTGTTATAACTGATTCTCAATATAGTTTTAACAAAACAGCGCGGGCCAGATCCCGTAACTAGAAAGTATGGATGGACATGTCTTCTAACCACAATCTTGTGGTTTGGTGGTTCGCGTTATCAAAGTATACATGTTGAGTTGAATACTCGTATGTTTGGCATAGATTATTAATATAAATTATAAATGTATATTAATTTTTTATTTTCAGCTTTGCGCTTTTTCCGGGTGGTTATATAGAACCTAGTGCAAAGATTCCGTTCTTCACTTTCCACCCGATATTGAAATATTCCGTGTTTTGTCTTAGATACCAGAGCGAAGAAATGAAAATATAAATATTAATAATTAAAATACTCGGAGGAACGATTCTCTTCCGAGCGAGAATCGAATTCATAACCACAGTGACCTCTGTTGATGATGGAATGTTATTTATTTAAATTATTAATATGTAACCAATATTACTTTTAATATCTTGAAGTGACATTCACTGTTAGAAAATTGAATGTATGGCTTGGCGGTAAGAGCGCTGGGACCGTTTCCAAGAGGCGTGGGTTCAAATTCATTCAAATTTTTATATATTTTCATAAAAATATAATCAATATTTTTTTATGAATCCAACAGTTGTATATTCTAATACGAATGTAAGAAAATATTTAAGAAATTTATAATATATTTTTTTTAGCTTCACGCTGTATCAAACACAAAGCAGGGTAGGCAGATGGAACCTAGTGTTAAAACACTCCGTTCCCCATTTTCCGCCGAATTCGGAGTCATTGCGTGTTAAGTGGCGGAACTTAACACCGCGCTTTAATTAATAATAAGTAATTCAAATACTTTCGTTCTTATAAATAAAGAAAAGAAAATAATTCAAATATTTTCATGAGAAGAGAAGAAACTCCTTAGTATGCCATAGATTCATTGTATAGGTGCCGGACCCACCGGGAGGGGGTAGTACCTGGGACTTGCGATCCAAGTTGTAGGTTTTAAGCCCATCCTTTAAAATGTGCCTCTACTGTCCAAGCTGTTCTCTCTACTCAACCTAACATAATGTATGAAATTATTGAATTGCCAATATCTTAAGTAGAATACGAAAAAAATCGAGACTATAGTCTGTATATAAATAGGTTCTTTAAAATTTAGTATTCATGCCACAGTCGGATTCGAATCCCGCTGCGTTCAAATTTTATACGTTCTTAATTATCTTTTTTATTTTCCTAAGTGTGTAAATACTAAAAAATCCTTTAATCGTAAAAAAATACAGAAATGCTTAAAATATTTATCTATAAAATACTTTTCATGAATACGTAATAATTAAAATCTTTGGTGGGCGTTTTATATATCAATTAATTTTATTCATATTTTTTTATTTAATGGTAAATTATAAGCGGCGAAATTTTTCCACTGTTCTTGCACATTTTTAGTGTCGGCTCACGTTTGCCTTGTATGTTCATAATATGACATATGTATATTGACTTGACTTTACTCGTAGGTATGAATGCTTCTTGCAAATCACGCCACGCATTGAAAAGGCTGTGCGACCGCCGCGGTGACCATCAACTAAAGCAAAAATATTAATATATATATAAGCATACATAACAGGTAGGCGTAAAATATGTTAAGCCTGTAGTTGCAAATTGGAGTTATATTTATAGCTTTACTTTATTAAATTATGTTATTAATTATACTTTTTGTACATTTTTTTTACGTGTCTATTAATTTAAGAAAATCTTTCAACCGTATTTTGATCGATTTTTTCTTGTCCACCTTACCTTACCTTACACTTAACACGCAATTCCTGCGAGTTCAGCGGAAAGTGGGGAACGGAATGTCTTAACACTAGGTTGGTTCCCTTTGCCTACCCTGCTGTGAGAGGGATATAGTGAGAGTTTTTTTTTTTAAACATTGTAGTAGGTATGTTATATATGAATAAAAACTAAATAAAGATATATGAAAGGTTTTAATAGTAGATAGTAGCATTATTAAATTATACCGTGAAATATTTTACTAAAATTGCTGTTTATGAAATATAATATTAAAAATGGGCCAGTCGTGGCACAGTGGCGCATACGTGTGACTGTAAACGACTGGTTGTGGGTTCGATTCCCACTCGAGGAGTGGAAATATTTAATACTTCCATTTTCTTCGCTCTGGCACTGAGGCAAAGCGTAGCGTTAAGTTCCGCCACTTAAGACGGAAGGCCTCCAAAATTCGATGGAAAATGGGGAATGGCGTATCTTAACACTAGGTTCCCCTTTGCCTGTCCTGCTGTGTGCGGGGATTAAGCTGTTTTATGTTCGATGCTCAAAGGTGAACTATTTATGATCTACATCATTGTTTAACTTATGTAAAAGTATAAGTATCCCATCAACATAACGATATTTTTTAATAATAAAGCACTAAATTTCCAGGACGTTGAGACGTCGGGGTAGATAGAGTAACACATGCGTTTTCACTACCTACCCTTGAAGAAATAGCCTATATTAAATGAAGGCTTACAACTTTTTTAATCTATCATATTTTTAACAAGATTTTATCAGCGTCACCTATATCTATTCATCAATGTAAACCAAGTTACAATGATTTCTTGCTGTCAGATTTGCTTCACAATTTACATACGTGTTGAGGTTCGACGATAATACATTATTTTCGTAACATTAATCCAATGTTCTTGCCAAGGTGATCTGTATGTAGTAAAATATTCCTTTTTTTCTGACTATTCTTTTATTAGTAATCTCCGAACGAACAAGATCTAACTATCGTTATTACCACGGTTATTATATTATTTTTTTATTATTATTAGCGGCGTTAAGTTCCGCCACTTAACACGCAAGCCTCCGAATTCGGCGGAAAGTGGGGAACGGAGTGTCTTAACACTAGGTTCCCTCTGCCTACCCTGCTGTGTGCGGGATATAGCGTGAAGCTATTTTTTATTATTAAATTATGAATAAGTATACTTATTCATGATATATGAGCTATGACCCATTTTATAATAGTAAAATAGTAAAAATTAAAATACAATTATTAACTATATAAAGAGTTAATATCAGCTCCTTGACTGTGATGCCTAAAACTGTTTTAAAAAATAAAACATTTCCAAAAATTAGGCCATTTAACATCCTGTTAACGGATGTAGCAATAACTTTTTAATAAAAAAACAGCTCTACTTTCCCACTGGAATAAGTTAAATCAAGGTGAGCTACTTAATATTCTGATACTGTCACTTGCAATAAAAAAAATACATGTAATCCTTATTTGCACATGTGCGCAAAGTACAAGAACAATTATACTTATATTATATTATCATCCGGTTGTCTTAAAATTGTTAAACGACCTCCATACATTCGTCTATACCAATATAGAATATGGCAAAATATATTATTGAGTCACGGGTAACGGAGATTTTAAAGAAAAACTTATATGTAAAAGTCATTTAGAAAACGTGTAAAAATTTCAACACAGCGGAATTTTTTATACGTTTTTTTTCTCAATTTTATAAGTGTGTGAAAGACAATTTTAAAAAAAATCAAAGAACTTATATATGAACCACCTTCAATAAAAGAAATCTCGTAGTTTCAACTCGGAAACGATGGCTTTTCTTATATATGTCGATACCAAAAGTATACGCGATTAAAACAGTTACATTTTAAAATGTGAAAACATAGTAAAACCCACTATGTTTTTTTGTATTTTAAAAATAATATATTTATTTTTGGTTCTATTTTCACTATGTTGTTTCCATTTCATGGACATACTATAGCAGTTTTTGTCACACAGACCCTGAAAAGTAAGCCTAAATTTTTTGGATTTTTTGACTAAAAATAGCCGTTAACCATATATGTATGTATGGACTTCCTTGGTCTTTTATTTTGCAAATTTCCGAGGCTTAAATCGAAAAAGAAAGATATCAAATATTATTTTACAATTTATAAATAACTCGAATGTTGATTCGAAAGCATAAAAATAAAATCTATCAGGTGAACTTCTCTATGGTTTTGAAAGAACTAATGGCTGAATGAATTATATGATTACAAAATGAAATATTTATGAATACATGTAGTTTAGACTACGAGTAAATAATAAGTACTTAATATCGTTTTTTCAAGTACATATCATAAATTATCGTTTTTAATTTTATATTCTCATTACATCTCTATATATAATAAAAGAGTAGAAAAGTCAATTCTGTACATGAAAAATTTCAGAAAAATTTTAATTGGGTGCGTTAATATATCGATAACAGAGGCTAAAAATCCACTCAGTAGAATTTTTGTCTGTCTGTCTGTCTGTCTGTCTGTCTGTCTGTCTGTCTGTCTGTCTGTTAATTTGTTCGTCAATCACGCAAAAACTACTGGACAGAAATAGATAAATTTTAGTATGGTGATAGCTTATAGTCCCAAGGTACATATAGGATACTTTTTATCCCGGTTTTCCATGTAGTTTTTTTGGAAAAAATAAAAAACCGATATAAGTAAATCATTTGTATATCGGTATCTACCGGGTAGAAATTAATGATTTTTTGTACGGAGTTAGCTTAGAGGTTAGAGCAATATATGGGATAGTTTTTATCCCGGTATTCAACATAACTCTCGCAGAATAATAAAATTAAAAAAACGTTACTACGTTTTCTGCAACGGGTAGCGCCATTTGTTATTATATAGTTGACATTGTATTAGACATATCCGCACTCATTAAAATTATTATTATAAAAATGCAAAAATCTGTATCTCTTCTATTTGTTATGTTTTGACGGGAATTCGTAAAGAAGATTGTTGAAGATGCAGAGTCATATAGGCTACTTTATAAAAAATCAAACCCTAGGAGGTTGAAACAGTGGATGAAACTTATGTATTTTTAGTATATAGTGAGAATGAAAGATCTAAACTCCTTGACTGATATGAATGAATTTTCTCAGGAAAATAGTTAATGAGGCAAGGTCATCACAAGAATAGGTCATCTCTCTTTTTTTAAAATTACCCTGGTATTCAAAACAGTTCCCGCAGAAAAGTAAAAAACTGGCAAAGTCAAATTGCATTGATTATTTGCAAGTAAAGCTATTTTTTAATATCAATAAGTAACACAATTGTAAAATAAAAAGCTTAAAGTTTATTTAAGATATTATGACCGGTTTATAATACTATATACCAGATGGTATATATGTACGAAATCTACTATCATATGATAGCAGATTTCGTACGTTTTCTTACTAGAACAGTTATCGCTATATGTTATCAAATAATATAGACATTGCACTAAATGTATCGATGATTTTCTCATGAACATAATAAGTGACGATAGTCAAATATAGACTACCCTCCTTTTATAAAAAAAAAGCAATCCCAAATAGGCAACAGAGGAAGAAAGTGGTAGTTCACGTGGCGAAGCCGCGAGCGGGTCGCTAGTAGTACATAATAACGTTCAGTGAACTGATTTGTCACAAAATGCTCTTTCTTACTTATAAGCTAGAATTTAAAAAAAGAGCTCAACACCTACCTTACCGTACCATGTCTTATAATAGCGTAAAAATATGACAATTAGTAATTTCACTTGAGTGGGAATCGAAATCACAACCATCGCGTTCACAGTTAAAAGCTATCCTATGCCATAGTCGTATCAATAATCTACTTACTAGCAGGTACATACTACTACGTAACATATCCATGAAGTTTGAGGTTATACATATATAGTAACAATCTAGCGATTCATAACATTGTTTTAAAAATATGCAAGGTTCATTAAGAACCTTAATGCCCCTTGTATTATACAAGGCGCAGTGAGACAGAGTCTGACTGTAAACGCGATTGGTCGTGGGTTTGATCCACATTCAGGGGAAATATTATACCTAAACGCTCTGATATGTAAGACAAAGCGTGGGGTTAGGTTTCGCCAATCAACCAGCAATGACGAAAAGTGCAGTGTCTTGACACTAGGTACCTACTGACTGCCCCCCTGCTATATGGAAAAAGCATAAAGCACAGAGCAGCTTCACTGAAGGGATTCTAAATTTGTTTACTCAATAATATCCTTCATTTGTCTTTAAACTTATAAAAATATGAAGGGATCGATAATAATCTATATGTCCTTTTCAATAATATTATTAAAATTATTGTAAATTTTTAGCGAGTAACTTTTTGAAAGTGAAAGCTTTTGATTTCCGCCTTTGACTTTGCATCAAAAACCATAAATATCCAAAATTGCATCAAATACCGGATACAGGAGTGTTAATTTAGGTGTTACACTACGCATAAATGTCTGTTGCGTTACCCATATCGATTTACATACAAGGTGTAGCGGATGAAGGCAGTTTAAACAAAACTCAGTTTAGTTAAGAATGTTAGTGCCAATATGGAAATAATTAAGATCGTATATTACATCGATTTAAATTCCACACAAACCCACTGTCAACGTTATCTACCTTATCATTTTTTTATCACCAACCTATCCTACATATATAGAGATTGGTGCAAAAAATCATTCGACATATTTAGATATAGTATTCGAAACCTCGTGAAATAGATCCGAACAAATTACCTTCAATTGCGCAGTAGCGCGTATTATAGTGTAAGCATCGGCGTCTGAACAGGGCGTGGTCAGAAAGACCTTAGCAAACGGATGTAGCAGCCTCGTTCGCCGCCATTCCAGATCGACGTTTGATGATAACTGTATCTGAAATATGATAAAAACAAAGTTTGAGTGAAAAGGTCGTTCAATTACATCTATTATAACTAATAATTACTATGAGACAATAATAATGTTTGTAAATAATAAATTATATTTTGTTCAGCTTTATACGCTGGGAACGTATCAGCATCAATGTCGTTTTATAGATGAAGTGTACAAAGTATGGGTAGCTTTTCATTGTTTACACGAGCTAGTTTTCATTTGATTTAATATAGCGGCTTCACGCTTTTAATAGTACCCTTTAATAGACCCTAGTGTCATAACACTCCGTTCCCCACTTTCCGTCCAAAAACGAGACTTTGCATATTGAGTGGTGAAACACAACGCCGCGCTTTGCCTAGGTACTAGAGCGCAGAAGACGACAATAATTTAAATATTGGCATTTCCCAGAGAGGGAATCGGATGTATAAGCGCGACGCTGTCATACTGCGTCACGACGGCATCACTAAATAGGATGAACAATTGTTATGGAATTCCCATTTACGCAATTTTACGCAATTCTCATTTTTTCTGTTACGTTACCACGACGGTGAAATTTTACAGCTTTCTGAGATATTTGGAGTAATAAATCCTAAAGCTACAGTTCGACTAATCCGAACACAAAAATGACCTTATTTTCAATAAAACTATATTTTTTTATATATAAGTTTCAGATCTTATCAGTACTAGAAGTAACAGAAAGGACTTTATTTGAAAGGCCTGTGGGTATGTGCTGTTTTTTTTTGTATTTCCGTTATATAACAAATGTATAATTTTAATTAAAAAATATTCATTTTTTTTTAACAAATCATGTACAATTAGTGAAACAAGTATTTTATTGCATAGTTCTTATCAGATGAATGAATATATTAAATCATAATAATATATACTTATGTTATTTTAAATTAAACTTTATGTATATTATTTATTGACTTTATGTAAATTTTTTGAAGTATGGTGATCTTTTATTGATATGTAAATTTTTTGAAGTATGGTGATCTTTTCTCTTAGTTGCTGCATATATTTTTAGTTCTGCTGAAAAATTCTCGATCCATTGATATGTAAATTTCGGTGAACATCAGAATCTACTGTTCAATCAACATTTGTATAAATATGTTTTCTTCTATATATCTTTCGTTATTTACCGAGTGATGAACAGCAAAGCATTACGAAGCACTATTATCCAGTAGGCATCAAAATCTGCAATTTGACATATACTCCACCTTAGGAAATACGAGTATAAGAAGTTAAGCACCGACAGAAAAAAGTGACAAAATTTCTACGGAAACAGAAAAACATTTTCATGTTTCAAAGTAATAATCACCGTAGAATAAAAAAGAATTCCAAATGGACAGGCTAGGGCTACATAGCCAGTGCAAATGAAAACGCGGGAAATAGCTCACCCTTAATTATTTTTGACACTAAAGGTTTATGTTTCACATTTTTTTCGACATGGCAGTGTAGTTAGGGAGAACCTAGAGAGAAAACACTCCGTTCTCCCTTTTCCGCCTGAAATCGAGATATTTCCTGTTAAGTATAACTTAATGCTCAATGCAAGTACAGGTGTGACATAAACACACACATCTCGTTTATTATTATAGCAAAATCGTACTAATCTTGTTAATAGTAATTAAGATAAGCCACCGTGTGGGCGGCTTATTAATTTTAATAAGCAACCGCCCGGGCCAGCCGGAAATGTGCCGCGAGATCCGTAACGCTGGTGATCTGATTAAATAAATTATAATGTACTGCGAACTTATCACGGATGCATTTAATTGTACCAAACAACTTGTCAGGGATAAATTGTTATTTATGTTGCACTTGAAATTGTCATAACTTTTACTATTGCTGTTAAGTAGGCATGTATTAATATTATACGGTAAGAAGAGTAAGTTTTCAAGTAATTTAGTCTCGCAGATTTTGTATGGGCCAATCGCATATGTAATATGAAACGCACTTCATCATCACGCTGTTAACTCATTGGTTATAGACTCCAATAGTTTAAATTTATAAATTTAAACTATTTTCATTTTTCTGCTCTAGTAGGACAAAGCAGAAAGTGCAAGAGAACGGAATGTTTTAGCTTTTTGCGCACCCAATTCTCTGGTATGCGAGAAAAAGTGCGTACTTAAAAGTTTAGTTCACCTTTTCATTTAAAAAAGTTAAATAAAGTGATACGATATATATTTTTCTATTTAAGTGAAAAATGTGGATCAAATACAAATTAAGACCTATTAAATAAATGAAAAAAAAAAAAAACAGAAATTATTTGTGTAAGATTTTTGTAACTCAAACATTGTCTTGTAATATTGGAAAATCTAGCGCTTAAAGAAATATGGCAATCATTAAAATGTGCACAAAAGCTTGTTAACTATACGCCAACATAAGGTAGTACGGGCAGAACTGATTGCAAAAGCTAGTTAAATTTGAATTTGTCAATGAAATCATACTGATTGTAATTAGCTGAGTAACATAAACTCCCAACGACGTTAAGTAAGACAGAACTTGTATTTAGACTCAACGCAAATTGTAAAATATCTTTGAAATCTATTTTATGCAGACATTTTATAGCAATAAATATTATTATTCTAAAGTTATAATAAATAAAATGCTGGTCATTTGAATAATTATATAAATTCGTGGTTGAATTGATTTAAATTGTAAAAGTAATATAAACACAAAACCATACGTTTCGGATACTAAACGAGATCATTTCTCAAATGGTGATCGTTGTAAATCAATAAATGTCAACATAAATCAACTTTAGAAATAGCTTGGTTGCATTTTAATATTTTTGGTCCTTTGAACTATTTAGTTTATGTTGTTAATTGCATATATTAGCATGCAAATGGAATGTTAAGAAACCAATAGCATACGTATGTTTAATATTTACAATACTTAGTGTCATAGTCAATTTAGAGTGTATTATTTATTTATTTATTTTTTTATATGCTTCACGCTTTTTTCTGCATAGCGGTGTAGCTTCAGATAACCTGGTACCAAGAACTAGTGAAATCGAGACATTGGGTGTTAAGTAACGGAACTTAACACCGCGTTTTGTCTTAAGTACAGAACAAAGAAATGAAAATATTTTATTAGTATATAATAATTTTCTTGACTGGGCATCGAACTGACAACCACTACCAATATTACGTTTACAGTGATACGCTGTTTTGCAGCGACACGACGTCATCACATCATTTTTTACTATAGAATATAATATATACATTGGTTTCCAATAAACTTTTTTGTCTCTAAGGTTTTTACCATGGACAATTCTTCTTAAATCGTCATTAAAACCCAACGAACGATTCATAGTTCCTATTAATGAAGTAAAGTACATAGAAATAAGTGATACAGATTTCTAGCCGTAATGCCATGGTATCCGTAATGACACAATCGAATCTATCGATGCGGTTTGCACGCGGGGGGAAGGCGTGGTCGGCGCCGGCCGCTCGCCTTGACTCCATCGTCAAGCATCGCATGATCTCTAATGTAGCTCGACTGTGTGTGTTTGAGATCGTGGTATGTATAGTTAATTAAAAATAATAGAGAAAGTCTCTGAAATATCCAAAAAACAGAGAGAACGGTTTCTACGGTTCTCAAGGTTTACGCCAATTTTAAAGATCTTTAAGATTTGATGATGTACTTATACGTGTGGAAATATTGTTTCCTTTTATACTTATTACAAAGGTTTTATTTATCGTTTATTTACCTACATAACTAAGCGTTAATTTTCATTTACATCTACCACATACACTCTAAAAATATCTTATATAATAATATGTTATTAACACAGCTTGAACATTATAACGTAACTGTAGATCTTGCTACAATTACTGTATAATGTCTAAAATTAGATGCTATTTGTAGTATCTACGCGATGGTTTTGACAATTGTTGATACAAAAATGCATTTAAAATGCATGTTCAATATTACATAAATACTTTCCGTACTAATAATACGTGTAATACCCATGCCCTAATTTATACATTAGCACAAAAAAGAACATAGAAATATTTAAAATACTATAACTGAGTATCAAAATTTCCACATCGCACTACACCAGGAGTGAATGTGGCGACTGTATTGGACGGGCGCGGTGATAACGTGGCTGAGCGTTATCAGCGCACAGTATATTTGTACCTGCATGCAACTAGCTCGCGTAATATCTGTTACATGTTCTATAGCACTTGGTGATATTTCTCCTAAGTCCTGCTTGCTGCTTGTTCGATTGTGTAAGGTAAACCTGTAATGTAACTGTAGATTCGTTCAGGTTTATTTGATAGAGTTGGAATACTAAATTTATTGTAAAAGAGGATAAAATAAAACTAAGGCTTTACGCTTTTTTCGCATAACAGGGCAATCAGAGATATACTAGTATTAAGATATTCCATGCTGAGTTGCTGAACTCAACCGCCACGTTTGGTTTTAGGCACTAGAGCGAAGAAAGAAGTAAAAATAATTAAATTATGATCATTACCCGAGTAGGAATCGAACCCACAACCCATTGTAACTGGTATCCCCCCCTTCATTGAACTCATCCCTTCATCGATCTGAAATGTTTGAAAATATATTAATCAAATCATGCCTTGGCTCATGATACGTCTTGTGGTTAGGACCTTTATTGTTATGTATGTGAGTAACTCAAGTTCTTTTTGAGATTCAGAGGTAATGAAATTCAGTATTAGGAAATTCTACGTGTAATATATTAAATACATATAATAAGCCATCAGAAGGTAATCTTTTTTTATTATAATTGCCATCAGAAAGGTATTGACTCTTTTATATATAAATTAGCCATCAGAAGGTTTTCCTTCTTTATTATTAGTTTGCCATCAGAAGGTATAGACTCATTTATATATTAATTAGCCATCAGAAGGGATCTAGACATGCAAGTATCTAACACAAACTATCCGTTGCAATCACCCAGAGCTCGTCCGAGGAAAAGCCCTAGGATCGTCTCATTTATCCCTCACTTACAACTATGCAAGATAGCTATATTAAGAGAAAAATGGCCGCGTGGCCCCGCCCCGCCACTTGCCGTGAGTTCCGTCCGATCGCAGACCTGACCGATCATATTGAACCCTCCGAGACACAACGAAACAGTTCACGTATATGATACTTACGATGCCTTAGCAAACGATCAATTATTAGTTAGCTGTCACGTCATGTTTGTTAAGTTTGTGTGTGATCTTTCTCAAAGGTACTTGTTACGCTTATTATATATATTTAATTAGTTGTACATTGGTTTGTGAGGCCAATGTAATTCGTCGGGTTGTGAAGCCGATATACGTCACTGGTTTGTGAGACCAATGAATTCGTCGGGTTGTGAAGCCGATATACATTACTGGTTTGTGAGACCAATATAATTCGTCGGGTTGTTAAGCCGATATACGTCACTGGTTTGTGAGACCAATGAATTCGTCGGGTTGTGAAGCCGATATACATTACTGGTTTGTGAGACCAATATAATTCGTCGGGTTGTTAAGCCGATATACGCCACTGGTTTGTGAGACCAATGAATTCGTCGGGTTGTGAAGCCGATATACATTACTGGTTTGTGAGACCAATATAATTCGTCGGGTTGTGAAGCCGATATACGTCACTGGTTTGTGAGACCAATGAATTCGTCGGGTTGTGAAGCCGATATACATTACTGGTTTGTGAGACCAATATAATTCGTCGGGTTGTTAATCCGATATACGCCACTGGTTTGTGAGACCAATGAATTCGTCGGTTTGTGAAGCCGATATACATTAATGGTTTGTGAGACCAATATAATTCGTCGGGTTGTTAAGCCGATATACGCCACTGGTTTGTGAGACCAATGAATTCGTCGGGTTGTTAAGCCGATATACATTAATGGTTTGTGAGACCAATATCACTGGTTCGCATATCAGTTCGAACGTACAACCACACGGTGGCCGATTAAGTTAAATAACCGCACAGCACACGCGTTGCAGTCGTTTGTCAAAACCAACATTTAAACTCAGTGAATGTCTCCGACATCAGTTATCAGATTACTATAAGCTACCTGAACCCACGACAGTCGCATGTCACACGTTATACCACAATTCGGCTTTGTACAAGCATCGCTCACGCAACACAAGACAGCATCAGAAAGGATACAACAAACCAACGTCGCTATAGCGGATCACTTTACCAAACATGTCGGCCTCGGTGCTGCAAAGCTACATTGATTGTGTCACCGACATCGCTTATCAGTAAGCTATAAGCTCCCTGAACCCACGACAGTCGCATGTCACACGTTATACCACAATCCGACTTTGTACAAGCATCGCTTACGCAACGCAAGACAGCATCAGAAAGGATACAACAAACCAACGTCGCTATAGCGGATCACTTTACCAAACATGTCGGCCTCGGTGCTGCTAAGCTACATTGGCTGTGGCACTGACATCGCTTATCAGTAAGCTATAAGCTATACCCGAACCCTGACAGTCGAGAGACAGTACATGCATCGCCCCTGTACATGTAGTTTATATTTGTTTTTTTAAGATTTACACATTCGTATGAGATCGTGCCAATTATTGCCATAAAATACCCAGCTATCAACGCATTATATATTAATATCTTGTTATTTGTACTACATGCATCGCCCCTATACATGTAGTACATATTTATATTATTTTAAATTTCATACATTCGTATGAGAATATTTGCCATAAATATGTTATCTTATTATTCAATGCATCATTTATTTTTATTTAATAAATATTATTTACACTCGCAACTTTCAATTAATTTATAAATTTATAATATTTAGAAAAATGTAAACTATAGTGTTCATACAACACTATTTTAAGATGGCGCCGCCATACGCCAAATATTTTAATTAATTTGTACTACAAATTATACGTTTTCTTTTTCATAGAACTAATATTTAAAATATTTATTGCCTTTAATACTATTATATTATTTAGTTATTATTATTTAAATATTCATTTCAATATTCGCTTTTGTTATTTTTATATTATTAATGTAATAAGAACTCACCAAGCAATTCTTCATAATTAACAAATATGCATCTTACCAAACTTGATTATTATAAAATTATTATATTTCGATCACTTTGCATTTAATATGTTAAATTTATTTATTAAATATCCATTTCCTTGTATTCAATTTATAATATTTGCAATTTAATATCAATAATTTTCTAAGCGTCCTTTTTACCGACGCCACGCTCCCGCCATGCTCCCTTTCTCTTTTTATTCCATTTTTAAAAATCATAAACTATAATATGCCAGCAACTCATACAGCCAACGTTGCTTTTTCTGAAAATATTAATAAAATATTTTTTTATTATTTGTTTAAACTATTCCATAAAATTGTATATATTTTTTTTATTATTATTAAATTATATTATTTAATATTTTTTTTATATTCCTACGTTTATTTATACATAGTATGTATTGTTACACCATCAGCTTTACTATCTGATACTCTCCTAGGATGACAGCCCCCAATGGACTTCTTTTAAGAGGTTTTCCAGTTATTTTATCGTTTTCAATTATGTTTTACTCTTATGGGTATTTCCGAAATTTTTGATTTACTTTTCTAACAGTTTCAAAATATTATATAGAAATTTACCTTATATTTGACTTGATTCAGTTTTGCCACACCGTTAAAACCTAATATATATATCTATTAGTTAACGGTAACAAAATTATTTTTATAATGACTTAGGTACTGAAAAATATTTAAAATATCAAAGTTCACATAATTTGACTAGTATACTTGTTCTAATTAAACTCTATGCACTTCCTGGGTACAAAACGTTGTACAATATGCGTTTCAATTATAAATAATTTATTGACTAAAATTATTATTTGCTATCAACCTATTAGGTACTACCAAAGTCATAAGCAAATCAGTTTTTATATTTATTTTTAATGTCTTATATAACTGTGATTTTATTCTCTTTTAAATAACTATTATTATAATAATATTTTTTATTGATTTTATTTCTAATAAAATGAGTTGATACTTTCTTTTCCTCTATTAACCAAATTGTCACGTGACTATTATATTTTGATGTATAATTACTTTAGGTAGAAATATATTTGGTGTATGGCGCAAATGAAATGCCTTTGGTTAATATGCTCTATTTTTAGCCTATATAAATTGTATTTATTTTTTCAGCTTCACGCTGTATCCCTCATACAGCACAGGCAGAGGGAACCTAGTATTTAGACACTCCGTTCCCCATTTTCCGCCGAATTCGGAGGCATTGCGTGTTAAGTGGCGGAACTTAACGCCGCGCTTTGCCTCGACACCAGATCGAAGAAAATGGAAATATTTCCACTCCTCGAGTGGGAATCGAACCCACAACCAGTCGGTTATAGTCACACGTTCGTGCCACTGCGCCACGACTGGCCCCAAAGAATAAATTGCATTCTTTAATTAATGTTTTCTTTTGATAATAATACTTATATAAACTCAGATTTCTTTTGGTTTGGCTTTTCCTCCATGGTAGGGTAATCATAAAAGCTACCATGACTATGTAGAAAATGCTGAACAATTTACTCCGTTCGATTTCGTCCGTGCGTCTAAACATTTATTTTTACACATGATTTTTTTTTTTTTTTAGCTTCACGCTGTATCCCGCACACAGCAGGGTAGGCAGAGGAAACCTAGTGTTAAGACACTCCGTTCCCCACTTTCCGCCGAATTCGGAGGCATTGCGTGTTAAGTGGCGGAACTTAACGCCGCGCTTTACCTCGACACCAGAGCGAAGAAAATCGAAATATAATTTCCACTCCTCGAGTGGGAATCGAACCCACAACCAGTCGTTTACAGTCACACGCTTGTGCCACTGGGCCACGACTGGCCAGATGATTTTTTAATAAGATGTATTAATATTTCTAATATATATAAATTATTAATATTATCGTAAATATATAGCATATATAATATTGTTGCTTTGGTTAAGGAGCAACGAGCATTGGAATATTGTGTTTGAATTGCTTTTAATATATTTTTTCTCTTTCTACTCACTGTTTACGAATGCTAATTTGACCAAGATGTTGTTGTATAGAGAAGTAAATATGTGTAAAAATATAAAATATAATAAGTTAACTTTACAGGGAATGAAAAATGAGCTAATTCTTAGGAAGATATCCAGTTGTAGGTAATACAAGTCATTTTTTTCGTACCATACATGTCATTTTTTTCGTACCGTGTTTGCTTTAATGACCGTCAATTAGTGTATAGTTATGAATTTAAATTTTTAATTTCTAGTATAGTCTTTATTTTTTTTTAATTTAAAGCTTACTCGTATACTATTGGCATTTTAATAAAAAAATCTATTTAACACTTTTACATAGTTTCCATTTATTATTCTCTACGGAGACATACAAATAAAACGAATAAATAAAATACAATTAATTGCTTTATTTTAGAGCAATTAATACTTATTTATTCATTAATCACATTTTTTTTATTTAATTTAATTATTCTGTCACTTACACGACGCCTTGATATTGAACATAATAATCAAAATAACATATTTACAACTATTTACATCATACGTAAAACTTCCGCAATCGATAGCCAATTATTTACATTCATATTCATGAAGACCGCCTTATACACATAATTGTTTGGTAAGACAGCTCTAGTTCAACTTAAAAGGTGAGATGACACATATTAACGTTATCATTTATGGTTAGATAGTAAAGTGAGGAGGTCCAAGGGCGAATTTATACGTAATTTAATGCTATACTTTGTGTCTTCTAAGCTAAGGAAGGATCAATCACACGTAATACTTATGATGCTCCTTATTGTCAACAGAACTCTCCCATAATATGTAGGATAGGCTGATAGAATTTATTAGGAGGTCAGATTTGTTTGCTTCTTTTTGCAGCTTCACTCTTTTTTCATATAAGAACGGGGCAGGAAGAGAGAACCTAGTGTAACGACACTTTTTTTCTCAGTTTCCGACCGAATTCGAAAAATGCGTGTTAAGGTAGCGAAAGTTAACGCAGGGAATTGTCTTGGTAAAGCGGGAAAATGAAAATATAATTTAAATATAATTATTTGAACCTCGAATGGAAATTGAACCTTTAGTTAATCGCATTTACAATCAGACACTGTTCCATCACCCCACGATGGTCTTCTATTTACACAAAAGTAGACATTGGGTTTTGACTAGCGAAATCCAATATTGCATTTAAAACGTCAAAAAAGGACGATACTTCAATATTGGAACAATATCTTTAATCTATAATCATCGTTTGCAGATAAACATCTAAACTGCGTCATAATGGCGTCTCCTGATTTAATTAATAAAAAAATAGCAATAATGACATTTAAAACTCATTAGTTTTTATCGTAAATTATTGTCAATTATATGTACTCGTATATCCATAGTATAACTTGACGCATAGAACACGCCCCACTAGATTAGTCCTCATATCGGCTATTATAACACAAATACCTAAGGAAATATATGTAATTACATACATTAATTATTTATTATGGTCTAGAGATGATTGTTCCACACAATAACTTATCCACCTACGTCATACTTGTTAATAAACATTGCTATAGTACGCAACAAATTTACTCGACATAATAATATGAATATTATTTCATTATACCAATAAATTTTGAGTGTAATCTGATCGCACAAATTGGTAATAATTTTCTATATAGACAATTGTGTAGTATTTTAGGATCGTACTGATGAAAATCATAATTTCAAGGTTGTTTGAAGCTTGGAGTAAAACTGACGAAGAATCATATAGTGATTTATTTAAACATTATTAAAGTGTTATACGCAAACTTAGGAAGTGGAAAAACATTTTTAGACAACGTATAATAAATTCTGCTCAGCGGGATTCGAACCCGCGCCCGTTTGAAACCGTCCAAGCATTTTGACCGCTAAGCCTTGATGATTAGTGCTTGAAAATCATTTTCATATAGATACTTCTTATTACGGTTTACCAACTGTATTTCGATGCATGTAGTTAAGAGATAGGAATAGTTCATCACCTCAAATATTTGAAGAAAATCCAAGTTTTAAAACTTATATTAGACACGATATTAGTAGATCTTATAGTGCGTTAGTGGGTTATATTATATTACTTACCTAAATATATTGACTATGGAGCAGCCCCCTATAGTCAATTTATTTAGGTAAATACTTATCTGACATAGGGTAATAGAGTTAGAATGAAATAGAAGGTAGTTTCTTACAGATATAGTGTCCTTCTATACTGTAAAGGAGTAATGTATGTCCTTCAAATACAGTTATTCCATTTTGCTTAGCTAGACTTAGCTATTTGTGAGCTTTTAAAATTCCATGGCATACTTAACGTTGTAAATTGTGAAAATGAGTAGGTAAAATATCTGGTCAAATTAATTTAAGTATAAAGTAAAAATGAAGAAGACTATTTTTAAATTTATATTTAAGATTTATTCAATTAAGCATACGTAATAAAATATTTTCTATGTTGTGGTTGTGGACATTAGCAAAGCAACTTCTGCTTCTAAGTAAATATAAAAAATATAGAAAAAGGACCGTTTGTTTGCGCAGTGGCACAAGTTTGTGACTGTAAACTACTGTTTGTGGGTTCGATTCCTACTCGGGGAGTGCAAATACTTAATATTTCCATTTTCATCGCTCTGGTGTCAAGGCAAAGCGCGGCGATAAGTTCCGCCACTTAACACGCAATGCCTGCCTTACACGCAGTGTCTTAACACTAGTTTCCCTCTGCCTACCCTGCTGTGAGCGGGATACATTGTGAAGCTAAAAAAAATCTTTAGTATTTATTGTTGCGCGAATAAGAATTTATTATTTATGATACAATTTATTCTGCATACGTGACTTAATTTAATATGATAAGTGCGGTGACGATGTACTGACAACACTGTTATAGGTGTCTATAATAGCTCAATTGATTGCCTCCAGCAATCAGCATAAACAAAGTAAGTAATTTCCTATTATATAGGTAAGCTGGTCTTGCCTTAGGAATGGAATATTTTATATTTTTTTTCAAGACTAAGTAACATTTAAATATTCTTAGATAAGACTCATTGGTTAGACAAAGAGCAGTGTTGGGTACCTGGTGATTTGGGACGGAAAGCTGAAGACCAAGTGTTTTCACTTTAAATTTTCTTTTCCTTCCTTTCATGCAGAGAAAAGTGGATATTAAATCTTTAATTCGCTATCATATTTTTGGTAATTTTTATTGTTTTATTTTTTAGCTTCATGCTGTATCGCTTGCGGGGTAGTCAGAGAGAACGGAGCGCTTAACGTCCACTGTCATCAACCTCTTCATACAAGCTCTCTGGGATCCTCATGATTATTACGTGACCTTCCTCCAGTATCGTCGATACTGTGTTTTCGAAGGTCATCCGCGGTCTCCCCCTGCCTCTCTTACCAAATAATAGTAATTTCAATCAAATCATTATAATTTATTTACCACACTAAAACAACTTATTTGGTTATAAATTTAAATTTAATAAAACACGATAAAAGTTTACATATTATTTATTATAAATTTAAATAGCCATTAATCTTAAAATAATATATATTATTAAGTTAAATGCTTATATTGAAAAACCGTGATAATAAAAATTAAAAAGGCGTACCGAGTACAAACAATAAGGAATAAAAGATTGGTGAAAAAGATTTTGTGAGCGAGTGAATGAAAAATGGGCCAAGAGGCCCTCAATTAACCTTTTATAAAAGACCTAGTATACAATACTTGAAGAAGGGCAGGTTAAAGCTTAAATATGAAGAGTTCTCAAAATAAATATTAAAAAGATATGGGAAATTATAGTAGTATCTTGATTTTAAAATTGAATTTAATATCTAGAAATATTGGCCAGTCGTGGCGCAGTGGCACAAGCGTGTAACTGTAAACAGCAGGTTGTGGGTTCGATTCCCACTCGAGGAGTGGAAATATTTAATATTTCCATTTTCTTCGCTCTGGTGTCGAGGCAAAGCGCGGCGTTAAGTTTCGTCACTTAGCATCCTCCGAATTTGGCAGAAAGTGGGTAACGGAGTTTGCATGGACGTGGTGCATTTAGATATTATTTAACTGTTGAGTTGTATGTTCGCGTCGTGAGTTCGAGTTCCTCTCTTGCAAGTGATTATAAATTATATATTTTTGATTTTAAGTAAAAGCGCGGTGTTAAGTTCCGCCACCTTTACACGGAATGTTTCGACATTGGACGATGCGTGGAGAATGGAATCAAATCAATACTAGATTTTCTTTGATTACCATGCTATGCGGGATTTTTTTTAAAAATAGTAGAATAATTATATATACAGTATAAACTCTTATAGAAAAGATATTTTTAGAAAGCATATACAAATTTGAACCCAGCGGAATTCGGAAAACACTGATAATTTTATAGATTTCTAATGTGATGTCGGCGCGGCGGCGCGTGCCTATAGTGAAACAGTTGTGTAGTTCACGCAAGCGAAGCCGCGAGTAGGTCACTAGTTTATAATCTAAGTATGGAGCATATAAATATCAATCATGTAACAATTATAACTAGTAGACTCCTTGACGGGTAAAGTACACGTCGACATTGCAATCTGTTACATTATACAAAAGTATGTACTCGTATATGTCGAACACATTTTAATATGTGTGATGTTTATAATATTCATTTAATGTACTTCTAATTCATTAGAATAAATAATGTAGACAGAGAAAACCTAGTTTTAAGAAACTCCACCTTCCCCTTTTTCCGCCGATTTCTGGAGGCATTGAGTGTTAAGTGGCGGAAACTTAACGCCGCGTTTTGCCTCGACACCAGAGCAAAGAAAATGAACATATTAAATATTTCCACTAAATAGTTATTGAGTGAAGCGAGTGGAGTGCTCTACTGGGGACTTTTTTGCACTCTTTGTGACGAATAGGCTTGAAAACTACACGACACAAATTTACGATGTTTTACACTAATGTCAATATAGAGATGGTTCTTAAAATTTTTTTTTTAAAAATGACTCATCACCAAAAAACTGATTTCCAATTGAAGTTTATGGGGGAAAAATTTCGCATGAAAAGTTTTGGCTCCAATGTGTGAGTTTTGACTCGTGTGCCGAATAAATAGATTATTTTTATTTGCTCGCTTAACTCAATATGTAAACGGCACCCGAGATTTTGCGAGCGCATCGTTTCGAAATTGAGGGTCTGTTTTTTATTATTGAAAGGGGGGCAAACGAGCAGAAGGGCTACCTGATGCTAAGTAGTTACCTTCGCCCTTGGACATCCACAACATTAGAAAGGTTGTGGATGCGTTGCCGACCTTAAGGGGGGTGCAGGAAAGGAGGGAAGAAGGATGGGGATGGTGGGAGCAGGGACAGAGAGCTGGCTTACATGCCATCGAACCAGAACACATGGTCAGATATTTGGCGGTTCGACTTTGACATGATAGTGGTCGCGAACCTGTCGGAGAACAGATACTGGGCTATAACCACCAAGCTACTGGGTTACCCGCCTTTTATGGGATGCTACCCAGCGACGGAGGGGAATTGTAGTCTAACCCGTCCCCCACGGGTGAAAGGTTGCGCCGCTTATTTATATTTAAACTTTATAATTTCAATATTCGCTACCATAACCTTTAAGTTTTGCACACATGATTTCACAAAAGCCTCGTTAAAAGGAAATCTCACGTTTTAATCTAGAACGGAAGCTCATTTTCAATACTTAATAAAAAACGTCATGTAAATTATTTTCCTCCACTTAACTGTAACTTCTGTAACACTACACTCGAAAATTCTGTGTGCATTTTGACGTGAATTTTAATATCATTTAGTACCTATTTTATATAAGCGTTTTGTAAATGAGAAGCAAACATGACATCGAATTAAGGACATATCAGTTATGCGTTCATGCTCAACACCAATTAAGTTCATCAATATTAAATTTTAATATTTTTTGTATGAAAAATTATGCACGTCAAGAATTTTTACCTTGATTCATTAAAAATAACCAAATTTAAGAACCAGATTATAAGATTTTGACCATTTTTATATAGTTTAAAAATCGATTAATAATTTAGTTATTAATTTAACTATAAAAGACACTAACACGTGAAATGTGTAACGATAATTAAAAGTAGCACTTCAGTCAGATAATTCAATGACAAATTTATATGTATTTTCTTAAGTAACTCGATGTACATAACGTCGTAAATAAAGCAAATATGTTTTAGTATTTTTTTTTTATTTATGGTTTATAGTAAAGGAAAAGAACGAGACAATAAACATTTATTCGATCCTAAATAAATAATATGAGACACTTCGAATACTTATCCAATTATTACTCATTAATGAAAACCAAAATGTGTGCATATTACAAGCAATGAAAATAATGAAGAAATATACATTTGTATATATATTTTTTAAATTTTAATACATAAATAAATTTTTAAGCTCATCATTATATGTCCAAAACTAGCGCGCGGCTTTGCCTTGTACCTTTTATTCACTCCTGAATAGTGTAGCTTTCTAATTGTGAAAGAATTTTCATGACCGGTTCAGTATTTCAAAAAATCCTTCTCAGACAAAGTTATAAACTTTACCTCTTTATTATACCTATTAGTATACATGAAATTAACAATGCAGCTGTCGTAGCAGAGAGAATTAGTGTCTGACTGTATCGCGATTGGTTTTATTCTTACTTGGTGGAATGATCATAAAATTATGATATGTTATGATATGTAAAATTTCACATATAAGTTCAACATCCAATATTTCAAATTAGGGCAGAAAGTGGAGAACGGAGTGTATCCACACTAAGTTCCCAGTGACGTTAGAAAAATAATTAAACACGAGTTCCACGCTTAGCAGTCGGAGACCCTCGAGTCAATCGGACCTGTAATTTTTTATACTTAATGCATACATTATTATGCAGCGATATTTAAAATAAAAGAGTATTAAGTTATTGTAATATTAGATGTAATAGCTTTTAATCAGTGGTTTACAATACCTGTTTATGTCAGTATATATAATTAAAGCTAACATTTAAATGCCACTTCCTTTGCTATTTAGGGTTTAAAATTAATATAAATATTTTATAGTGTATTAGAGAATTTATTCTCAGTACATACATACATCTTTAAGTTTATAAAACATAACATTTAAGTTTTAAATATAAAATTTCATTTTTAGAAAACGTTTAAGATAATTGAACATAGCAGAATTCGAACCCGTGTCTCTCGGAAATTGTCCAAGTCCTCTGACCGCTATGCATTGCATTTCACCGTTCCTGCTGCGTTCACCATAAGGAGCACAGGGCTTAGTGGTCCAGAGCACTTGGACGGTTTCTAAGTGGACGGATTCGACTCTTGCTGCGTTATTGTTTTTAAATTGTTTTCGTTAATTTTTCCCATATCTTAAGAATCCGAATAACACCATAAAAATATTAAAACAACTTTATATTTAAAAATTACCACTTTTTTATTTTCTTTTTTTGAGAAGTACAATATTGTTTTTAAAGCAATTGCAGTACATCACGTGGGGGGACGGGTTAAGAATACAATTCCCCCCCGCCGCTGGGTAGCGTCCCGTAAAAGGCGGGTAACCCAGTAGTTTGGTGGTAGGAGATTCGTTCTCCGACTGGCTCGCGACCACTATCATGTCAAAGACGAACCGCCAAATATCTTATGATGTGTTCCGGTTCGATGGCATGTAAGCCAGCTCTCCCTATTCCCACCATTCCCGTCCTTCCTCTCTCCTTCTGTCCTACATTCCCAAGGCTGGCAACGCATCCATAACTTGAATGTTGTGGATGTCTATGGGCGAAGGTAACCACTTAACACCAGGTGGGCCTTCAGCTCGTTTGCCTTCTTCATTCCATAAAAAAAAAAAAAAAAAAAAAAAAAACTTACGGGTATTGCAGCCTATTACTTATAATATACAGGGTCAGTGCCCTAAAAATATTTTCAAAGTTCAAAAACATCAAAGTTGACGAATCTCGATAGAGATAAGATTATTACCTACCGAACCTTTTACTATTAAATAAACGTGTCCTAAAGCTAAAAATGTTTCAAGTAACCTTTAACAGCTCTCGAAGCTTAAATATAAAATGTTTAAAAATTTAAAGCTTTTCAATGAATTTACAGTGACAATGTGGCAAGTGACACGTAGCGCCTACGTTTTTACAGTTATGTAATTGAAAAACTGCAACACCATGCGTTCGAAACGGTCAGAGAAATTGAACGGTTTGCGCGGGTTCGAATCCCGTTCGATATTTTGTACGTTTTGTAAAAATGTTGTTCAATTTCCTACCAAAGCAGGCCTTTCTACCAAAAACAAGATTTAAAATTATTGGGGGTGATTTTTGCATTGTATAATGTTTTTCTAAGCCTTGCCCTGTGGTAGTTGTAACGGTGTATAAGTTTAATAATTATAGTGTTCTTAGAATTAGGATCAAGGAAATATTATCTTTGAATGTTTTAAGGCAACGAATGGACTGAGTTTTGTATTCTTAGTTCAAAAGTGTCTAAATTAAAATAGTTAAAAAATATACTTTAGAAGTCCCCATAGTTTACTAAGACACGAGAACAACGAATTTTGATTATGTGTTAATATTTACATTTAGTAACTTTATTTTAATACTAATAGTCTCAGCCACGTGTTGATGTGCCATATATTTTTTTATTGTTTAAAGGAGCAGGAGGACCACCTAATGGTTACTTACACGTTCGCCCATGTACATCCACAACGTGAGAGGAGTTGTGCATGCGTTGCCGGTCTTCAGGGTGAAGAAGGGAGGGAGGGAGGTAGAAATGATGGGGATGGTGGGATTAGGTAGAGAACTGGCTTACAAGTCATCGAACCGGAATACATAATCAGGTATTTGGCGGTTCGTCATCGACATGATAGTGGTCGCGAGCCAGTCGGAGAATAAATTTACTACTATCTTGGCTGGTTTCTGGCTTAACCGTCTTTTACGGGACTCTACCAAGCTGCGGAGGGAATGGTATCCTTAAACCGTCTCCCCACGGGCGTACTACTACTTACATTATATACATTTATAGTTATTTTATAAATATAGTGTAATTTTCATTTTGAAATTTAGCTTACTTACGTGGCTGCTATATTGATAACCATAAAATTCTTGTCAATTTGTCTTTTGCTAATCTAACTAGACGCGATGACGATACGTGAGTATTGAACACAAATTTTCAGCTTTTTTACATTGTTTGGCTTTGAGACTTATTTACGGTCATCGCGAAAGCTCTTTACAAAATTCACTCGTTTTTGTACCACTAAGAGTCAATTTAACTGTAAATTCCCAAATTTAATGAAATAATATATACCACCACATGTTGCAGAAGTATTCGAGCTATGCAGAAAATATAATAGTTGAATAAAATTTTCAAAATAGGATTATATGGTGTAACCCTTACCCTATCCAGACTATTTTTTTAAATTTTTCTTTAGCTGCACGCTGTATCCCGTACACAGCAGGGTAAGCAGAGGGAACCTAATGTTATGACACTCTGTTCCCCACTTTCTGCCGAATTCGGAGACATTGCGTCTTAAGTGGCGGAACTTAACGCCGCACTTTGCCTAGACACCAGAGCGAAGAAAATGGAAGTATGAAATATTTCCACTCCTCGAGTGGAAATCGAACCCACAATCAGTCGTTCACAGTCACACGCTTGTGCCACTGCACCACGACTGGCCCTTGATTTTTTAAAACCAAATAACCTCTCAACCATTGTTAAATCCGAGTTTTGTGGTGACCAACATTTTAGATTGCATTAGAAAAATAAATATTAATGTAGCTTTTTATAAATATTTTTATTACATTTTAAAACGTTCTATAACACTTTAAACTACAGTTACTCTAGTAACAGCAACGAGACTATCTGCGAGCTGATGGGTAAAACGATAGCCACTCGCAGTAATACGATATGCCGGATCGACGATACAGTACAGGACCTTGGGATTCCTCTTACGGAATATGGATCTCATGCGTGTTAAATGTGCATTCTTTGGAAATAAGCTTGGAATGATCGGCTGAAATGTAAATCGTGGTCGTAGTTACTTATAACTTATTTGATATAGTTCTTAAGTGAGTGAAATAGCCTAATAATTGTCAAGGGATGTCATTTCTAACTTATATTTTATCTGTTGTTGAGACAATCGTAGTGGGGCAGAGTGAGTGTTCTGACACTAGGTTCTCCCTGACTACCCTGCTATGTGGAAAAAACATGAAGCTGAAAATAATATATTTATGTATTCAGGTATAATATTTTTGATGCATGATCGTCATTTTTTTAGGATTTATAAGGTATAATATACCTATCATATACAATAGCTCTCAATTTTATTTGAATTTTAATATAATCTATGTTGTGACGCAGTTATAATATAATTCCCTACTCCACTTCCCTTTGAAGTGGAATTTTGGATCTATAATAGATATTTAAGATGGTATGATCTGCTTCACTTTTTGTAAACACAACATTTTTGACAAATATGTATAAAATATTCAGTTTAAACAACTTACTTACTAAATATCTCTACTTAAACATAACCAATAATAACTGTATAAAGGTTAAATTTAACCGTGTCGAGTTCAAAGACAGTGTGAATGTTGAAATACAATGAGCTAAATCCTGAAGTAGTTTTGCAGACGAATATTGAACACTAGAAAATCTGCAAATAAGTATTATACAGAATTCCGCATTGTAGAGAGCACCGCGCTAATGTGATGCCGATACGCAGACCGATTGCACAGTATTGCGCCGAGTGGGCGGCGACACGCAAGCCTCGTTTGCGCATGCAAATGCTCAATACCAACGTACTTTACAGGGAATCTTGCTATTCTAGTATTGTCTAGCAAATCTATTTAACACTCAATATTTTTTTTTTATTTAACTAAGTAAGAGTTAAATTGCGAGATATTTGTACGACTACCTCGTAATGTCTTGGTGGACAAGATTTAGCTTAATTTTAAGTAAAGTAGAAACATATTTTATTGTGATAAATTCCAATTAAATATTTAATAAAACACCTTAAAGAAGTAAAAATAAAGATCTAATGTCACAAGTTTGTTGATCAGTAATTCCAAATTTCTTGAGTTAAATTTGCAACTTATAAGAATTTAAAGTATTTAGTAGTAGGAATATAGCCATCGAATTAATAAATGTCACTAAGTTATACTGATCTTACATTATATCAACGGCAAATAGTGTCAGTGTCATTTTTATATTACCAAAGTGATTGACGAGTATATTCTCCATTCCTGTATTCGATGACATATTATTGTCTGTTTTTGACGAAAACTCCTTTTACATCTTCAGTGAAGTAACATTTTCTATAAAATACAAAGAAAAGGTTGTCTGATAAATATTATTTGAATTTTAGAGGAACTAAATGATATAAAAAATATGATCCAAAACATATACTGACTGAAGTGTATCAATATTGTCATTCCGATGAAGGAGTTCAGAGCTAAAAAGTGTCAGATATACCTGACAATGCTTATATATGTTTCAGAACTAGTAAAAAAAAATAAAATAAAATCGCGTAAGATTTGGTCATTAATATTTTTACCAACATCAACAAGAATTCGGCTAGCCAAGCATGGCTTATCAATACTTCGCACAAGTAAATACCGCCATATATTTCGAAGTAGACTACTGAAGTCATTAAGTCACAAAAATATATTTTTTACTGTTTTACACGTTCATTAGATACTCGCATCACTCGAGATTAAGAGACAAAATCTAAAACGATCCCAGTATCCATTTTAAAAACATTCTGTGACAAAATAATCGTCGTGCTTTGTCTGTTTCATCAGAGTCAAAGAATGAAAATAATTAAATTACAATTATTTCGCCAGGACAAGAATCAAATCCACAACCATTCCCCATTATAGTCAAACAGTTCCACTTCACCAACATGGCTTCATATGGATTTCGAGTATATACATATATCAGGTGTAAAATTATTTTTCAAGTAAATATATGTTCTAAATAGTTGACTATGTTTATTGTCAGTGACTGACAATTCTTTTATTTATTTCAGCTTTACGCTGTATCCCGCACACAGCAGGGTAGGCAGAGGGAACCGTTACCCACTTTCCGCCGAATTCGGAGGCATTGCGTGTTAAGTGGCGGAACTTAACTGACAACGCGTAAAAGTATTTTTGTGTAATCTCAGCTACGATTTGACAAATTTAAAATATATATTTTTTTACTTAAATTCATCTAAAATAGTAGTAGTTCCTGGATTATTAGAGAATTTGGAATGGAGGTTCACTTACGTGAGCGATTACACAGCTATGATCTGAGTGGGAGGCGTCAAGCAACTTGTTTGTGTATGCAAGTATTTCATATATTTCACCACTGTTTATTAAGCTTGAAATTTTGACAAATTTATGTTAGTGTTGCTTAGGTTATGTTAATATTCCTCTTATGTTCGTATCACTTAATATAAAACCAGTTGTAGCCCGTTACTTGGTTTGCGTGGACTTTATAACGTTACATTCCATTTTTTCCCATCTCTGTAGACATTTCGGGAAATTGTCCCTTAACACACAATCGTTGAAAATCAAAATGAAAATAATTAAAAAAAAATTTAGAAAACGTAGAAAAGTTTGAATGCAGCGGGATGCAAATCCGCACCTCTTGTAAACCGTCCAACTTATAAAAGTTTTCTAAAAACGTCTTTTTCAATTTCCTAAACGTGTGAATAATATTTAAAAATATTAAAATAAAATAATTGATTTAGAATCATTCCTTTGAGAGGGGATCGAACCCACATACAGTTTAGCCTACATTCAGATACTATCCCACTGTGCCACGGTGGCCTCTGCAAAGAATGCTATTAGTTACATTGATTAGGCGATACATCCACAAAAAGCACAAAAATAAGTAAACCAATATTTCTTCCACAAAACTTTTTGTGAATGTTGCAATTTGCAATATTAAAATTATAAATTTTCGATGAAATACACAATTTTCTAAAAAGAGTATTGTTATTAAGCCAATTGAAAGCTGAATTTCGCAAGCGTAATATTATTATTATATTTCTTTAGCAGGTCTATGATCTCAGGTCAGAGTGACGCAACGGATCCGAGGGGTATGATAATTGAGTAGGATTGCAGGCTACACCTCGTTGCTATCTTCGCGCTCGGGGGCTCAGAGCGGTAATGCTTGCATCGGGGTACATCGCGAGCTCATAATCTAGGGTCTGTTTTATAATATACTTTTGTTTATAGGAAGTTGGTCTTAAAAATATTATTTTGCATACACTATCTCAATAAACAAAAAATAACTAAAAAAGAAATACTACTCATTTTTATACTAACAACACATCGTTCCGTAAAAGGTAAGTAAGTAAATGTCTATTGTAAAACACTACTTTCTTGCTTATAATCCTACATATTATTATTGAAAAAGTGCTTATTCTTCAGAATTAAATATTATTAATCCGTTATAATTTAACCATTTTGTAAATATAGCTCTTACCAAATTAGCAAAAAGTATGAAATTATATACTAGAATAAGAAAGAAATATATATTAACTGGAATAAATTAATAGTGGTTTGTTTTTCACTACAGGACATTGGCACGACTTATAACAAAAATATTTCCAATACTTCATAATAAATTTTAAAAACAAAAATATATAAAAAGAATTATAATACAATACCTTTGCGGTTATTATAGACGCCCCAGCGCCCGTGACGCCCGCGGATATGTTTGACATTAGCTTGAAATAAACATTGACGTTTTGCAGTTTTCATGTCTGCGCCAAACGATCGCCTTTCCTTGAATTTATTTATTGGTTCAGAAACACTTAGATTGTGAAAACAACACCAAAACGGTTTGACTAAATCTTCGCTTCGAGGTATAACTGGGCACCTCGCTACACCATAACTAAAGTTGATGTACCACCGTTTAGGTTAAATATGGCATTTTACATGTAAGGCGATATCAGTACCTATTGACGTATATTACGGACGATTCGCATAATGTGAGTACCTTCTACGCTTTTCCGGACTCTATTACTATGTATTTATCTGGATTATAATGCATTTTTTATTTTACGTCTCATTTTTTAATTTACTCGAGGGGAATATTGAAATTATTATCGTAGTAATTAAATTTAGTATAAAGGATCGTAGTATAAATCGTTTTTGTTAAAACAGAGGACGACGTGCCTTGACACTAGCTCCTCTTTAACTATCTATCTATGTAAGCAAAAACGAGAAACGATTTTATTTTACGGTCAAGTATTTTAAATATATTAACCGTGTATGGTATGGTACTAGACAAAATTAAACACTCCAGTAGTGCATCTATGTATTAAAACCTAGAAAGTTTGGTTTTCGCTATCTTTTAATATTTTTATGTACCTACCAAATTATCAAGTGGGCAAAAAGAAGCTACTAATAAATTTTGCTTTATTATAAGCTTCAAGCTTTTTTTTTCGCACAACGATCTACCGAGAGAACTTATCTTTTCTCCGAGTTGTATTTGAATGTATGTCTGTTGTCAGTTACGTTAAAATACGCCACAAAAATGCCGAAGCCAAGAAAAATACTATTTATACAGTCTAAAATAAGTATTGTGTATACAATACTAAAGTCTATTAAAACAAATCTATAATAATATTTTCCTATATTCATTTTGTTTTATTATTGTACTAAGTATATTCATTTTGCAATAATCAATTTAATTTTTTCAAATCTTTTTTGCTTCAATATAATGATTACTTAATTTAGAGGTCAAAATTAAATTACTTTGTAGAATAAATAGATATTTTTTGTTAGTTATATTGTTAATAACTTTTATTCGTTAACTTACTACGTTCAATTAATTGCTATTGACAATTAGGTGCAGGTACCTATATGGTACTATATTTAGTCATAACAAAAAAGAGAAGAGAGAGAATTAGTATTAATATATTTATGATAACTAAAATTACTAAAAAGTAAAGAAAAGCAATGAGTTAATAAGGATATATCAGGTTCATTTTTTTTAGCTTCACGCTGTATCCCGCACTCAGCAGGGTAGGCAAAGGCTCCATTCCCCACTGTCTGCCGAATTCGGAGGCATTGCGTGTTAAGTGGCGTAACTTAACGCCGCACTTTGCTTCGACACCAGAGCGAAGAAAATGGAAATAATAAATATTCCCACTCCCCAAGTGGTAATCGAACCCACAATCAGTCACTTTACAGGCACACTTTGTGCCACTACTGTATCAGCTTCATACTATGAAAATATAGTACTGTCATCGGATCCGAATTTTTATGCAATTTCCTAGCAATTTTTCGGTCAAGAAGCGTAGCAAAATACCTTTTAAAGTTTTGCTAACATTCCAAAGACAAATAAGTGAATCTAATACAAGCCTATTAAAAAGATAAAAAAATCTAAAGTGACGACCACGAACCGTAGCATTTGACCTCACTTGCTGGACAGAGAGCCTCGTCAGAATTGCGGATAACCGAAGAGTGATGGAAGCAAGCAACGGCCCTTAATTGCATTCTATGGGGTATGCCTATGTCCAGCATTAGATTCAACGTCGCGCTTTGTTTTATATGTCAGCAAAAAAATGAGAATAATTTAAATATAATGATTTTACTGAGTGGTAGTCGAACCCGTAGTCATCGTATTTGCTGTTTGACGTTGTTCCATTGCGCCATGACGGTATGATATATAAATATACATTTACTTATGCGACATACACACATTAACTCCGAACAAAATTTTAGAGATTGTGATCGTCATCGACTTTTAATACGAATTAAAGCATTTTCATTTCGAAATTGAAGCTACGACATCTGATGTAATAAAGCCAGCGAGTTACTAAAATATAATAGAATCAAGTTATAAGCCAACCTTACAATACTGGTTTGTGATCAACGTTCAGTTGAGTATGATATGTAATTGAAATATCATTCAATTGAACAAGCATTGAATATATTAGACGATTGAAGATTGAAACAACAATAATTTCATTAATCAACGAAATCCATATACGGTCGGACACTTGAGACTCCATTATTCTGTGCACAAGATCGAAAAGCACTCGTTATCTTATCGAGTTGCATAAAATAGGTTACTCTGATTTAAAAGTAAAACTGTATCAATCAAATTTCGAAAGTGAAATAAATTGTATTTTTTTGTTTGTCTATTATTTGTGCTTTGTGGGTGTTTGCTGTTCACTGCTGTCGTTCCAGTCAATTAGCTCTAAAAATATATTTAATTTTATGCTCTATTACCTGTTTTCTGATTGATGATCCGAATGAAGTTATTTTGACTGAAATTGTTATCAAATGTTGAATATATTGATGATCATTGATGATTGTTGATCATAAAATAATGTTGAAAAATATTGTTATATTTTTGGCAAAAATCATAGTAATATACTCTTAAGGATAAGGATAAGTTTTTGTTCTCTCTAAAGATGAAGCATCACGCTTTATTTCGCGAAACAGAGTAGAAAGTGTCATGTGTCAAGTCATGGTGTCATGACACCCATTCCATTTCATCCATTTTCCATTTTCCGCTGGAAATCGTGAAGCTCGACATTGCCTATCAAGTGAAGGAATTTAACGCTGGGTTTTTCTCATTTGAAAACAGGAAAATTTTGTAATTTAGATATTAAAATTTTCGAGTGGGAGTCAAGCCTACAACATCAGACGTTAGATTAGATGAAAGATACGAACGAAGAGGTCATATCCTCTACTATAGCGATAATGCCTTCATATTCCGTTCCCACCCTGAAATAAGTAGTCAAATGTAATATTAAGAAATATGTAATAATATTAGCAATATCTAGATATAAGCTATAACTAAACTCACTAAAAGAAACAGAAATACTTCGGGTACATTTTATAAGCTTGATTAGTTAAGGCTTACTTAGTTTTAAATACTGATATTGTGAAAAAAGAAATTTATATCAAAAAAGAAGATTATTTTTAAAAAAGGTAGGTTATGTTCGTAGTGTTTGTTATAAAGCAAAATTATAAAATCATAAAAAAAAACATCAGACGTTGTCCCACTACGTTACGATTGCCTCAATAAGAATAAGTGCAACTGTATAATAGATATACACAGTAAATGTTTCCGTATTTGTTATATGCTGCAAGCGACACAAGCGACAGGTGTCTTACCCGCTGTCTATATCTTGTATATCTTTGTTTAGGTCTTAATCGACAAACGTGATAGCATGAGACTGACGTGTCCATTTAAAATGTAACTGTAAGCCAGAGTTTCGTTACGGTGACAATTTAAAACTGTATTTATAAGAAATGCAAATTAAAATATTAAACATTAATGTTCGTATTACTTTTTTACGTAAAAAAATAATAATAAATAAATAGTTGATTTTACACTTTATATTGTAATACCAGGCAGAGAAAATCTATTACATTCTTCTCTTTCCACGGCGAAAAAATTTACCGTCTTCCGACTTCGGAAACTTTGCCATTTTGACTATGGAAGACGCCAAAAAAGCCGCCGCTTTTCCGTCTTCCGTTCGAATTCAAGTCATTGAGCGTAAAATGGCGGAACTTAACACCGCGCTTGGTCTTACTAGAGCAGAGAAAACGAAAACAACTTAAAAATAATTCCCGTAAGTGGAAATCGAACCTACAACCATCACTTTTACAGTAAGACGTTGTTCTCAATAATTATTAATAAATTATTAATTAATTTTAGTAAGTAATTCTTAAAATTCGATAACACGGTTTATCTTAACTTATTTGTCACTTGTCACTTTCATTTAGATTAAAGTAATTAAAATAAAGGTTATGTACACAAGACAAGGTAGTTTGTTCCTAAGTAAGTAAATGATATTATTAATCTGTTCCACCGTATTTCCTTTTCCGCTCACCTCTGTTGAACATGTTTTATATGGTCAAAGTGTAACGATTTTTAATAAAGACTTAAAAGATAGGCACATACTAGGACTGAGACTCATCGCAAGATGATGATGTATGAATGATACCTTCGCCCATAAACATCCAAAACACTATAGGGGTTGTGGATGCATTGCCGACCTTGGGGGTGAAGGACGAGAGGAGATAGGATGGGTGAGAATAGGGAGAGAGCTGGCTTACATACCATCGAACCGGAACACATCAACAGATATATGGCGATTCGTCTTTGACATGCTAGTGGCCGCGAGCCAGTCGGAGAACGAATCTCCTACCATCAAGCTACTGGGTTATCTGCCTTTTACGGGACGCTATCCCAGTTGCGGGGGGGAATATTAATATATTCGTAACCCGCCCCCCACGGGTGACAATGTTTTATTATATGAGGCCAGTCGTGGCGCAGCGACACAAAGATGTGATGGCTAAATGGCTGGTTGTGGGTTCGATTCCCACTCGAGGAGTGGAAATCCATACTTATATTATAAATGGGAAAGTCTGTGTGTTTGTCTGTCACGCTTTCACGCTTAATCTACCGGTCCGATTTAGATGAAATTTAGAATGAAACTAGTAAAAGTGACTGGGTCTAACATAGGCTATTTATTTTTCCAAAAAACAACCTCTAAAGGGTTGAAATAGGGGATGAAAGTTTATATGAAAAATCTAAACCGCTTGACCAATTGCAGTGAATTTTGGCATCAATGTAGTTGATAGTCTAAGCTTAAACATAGGCTACTTTATTTTTTTAAAATGCGCCCCTAAGGGGTTGCAATATAACGAAATAGTTCACGCGGTGAAGCCGCGAGCGGGCCGCTGGTATTTAATATTTCCATTTTTTTCGCTCTCGTGTCGAGACAAAGCGCGGTGTTAAGTTCCCACTCAAATCGAACCCACAACAAGCCGCTTTACAGTCACATTTGTGACAATGCGCCACGGCTGACCTCTAATGGTTTAATTTATAAAAACTAAAAAAAAATATTAAAACTAAAATGCATTTATGTTTGTAGACTTCATTTACACGCAAATATATTCGTAATGAGTATTATTGACTGTAGAATGTCACTTCAGCCAATATATACCATAAAGGCTTTCTTGTTTATTTTATTGCTAATTAAGTTATTCAGAGCATCGTGCAAGACTTATTTAATGGCGGGAAACGGTACAGATATAAATTGATTCGTTTTCCTCTGGCAGATGTCTCCGCATTGCGTCTATTACAGTGAAAGTTACACTAAATACGTCACAGTATATTATAAAATGGATGTGTTCATTTTAAAATATTAAATAAAATAAAATAACAATCTGTAGATTAATAAAAAATGGTTATGATATAAATTTATTATTTATTATTATTAAAAATCCTTTTTGGTTCCTACTTATTCCGAAAACACTTTTTACATAAATTATGCTGAGCGTGAAGGAATGAAATACAGTGTGGAACGTCACTTAACAGTTATAGTTTATATAGAATAGAAAGCCAATACTTTTTATAATAATACTTAATAAATAATTCTGATTTAAAAAAGAAAATTTTACACAATATGTGTGTTTAATAAATCCGTATTTTCCTCGTCACGTAGTGTTCTAGTTTTTTTTTTTAATCCAATTATAAATATTATAGGAAAAAGTTCTAGGACAAAATAAATGAAGAACAAGTTATGTATGTACTTATTTTTTCTATTTACCACTTTACCTTAAAACTTTTCAATTTTACTTTTAAATGTAAACCATATTCCAAACTTAGTCAAAATTAATTATTATATTACAAATACATTAATCATGTAGCGAGAAATGTATTAATTAGTGTATAATTAAGCAAAAATATGAGACGTAAAAATGCGATAATTCGTCTACATAAATAATTTTATGCGAACTAACACCAATAAAGGCTCCAGCATCCGCTATCCGTAATGATTACATCACAGTGATATTAATAACTTCATCTCTGAAGAATTATGGCTTATGTCCGTCACCGGCTTATGCGGCTGCCATAGTAATTTGATTTAGATGTATTTTAAGCTTCCTGTCTCTTCAGTTCTTATTATAATCTGTTGGTGATAACTAAAGCAAATTATGTTTGAATAATGACTTAATGAGACAAGTTAGTCATTAAAGGACACGCGCTAGTCTTTTTCTTTATTTTTTAGTGTTATACCGATTTTGCTGCATTATAAAAACGCAGAGCAGGATAAAAAGAGGACATTGTCAAGAACAGTGTCAAGACACTTATGGTCCTTGCCATTCCTCTCAGTTTATTGTGAAAATAACAAAATATTAATAAAGTTATTTGAATTTACCATTTAATGAATTTTATTTGTACTTCTCCTAGCACTTTACTACTTATTTTTAACGCTATACCGTTTTTTACTACACTACAAAAAGGTATTCCTAAGAGGAGAGAAGAAAAAAAACCACAATAACAAAGTAGAAAGAGCTTAGTGTCATGACACTCCGTTCTCCAGATTCCGCTGGAATCCGAGACACTGTGTTGAGCGGCGGAACTAAACGCCGTACTTTGTCTGGTCACCAGACATTTTTTAGCCGTTGTCTTTCTTTTAAAATATACATTTTTATATTCATTTGCCATTCCCTTCAATTTAGAATCAAAATAATAAAATACCAGCACAGTTAATTTTATTTCCCAGTTAATGAATTTTATTTGTACATCTCCCTGCAGTTTACCTGCCAAGCCTTTGCGAAGCGGACAATCGTAACAATACATCAGGCACATTAGCGAGAAGTGTCGCGTCTCCGCCGTCCTAATGAAGCGATGTAATCCTGACATCAGCTACTTTAAGCTTTATTTTACTAACACTGTTTAGTAATTTAAATTGATTTACTGAGTTATACTTTTTTGGTTAAAATATTTGAAATATGTGTAAAATTTTATTTTAAAGTACGGTATATTATTAATTGTGTTAGTAATGACTAACAATATTTTTTTCACAAGCTTCTTTATTAATGAAGTATAATATTTTTTCATAAGCTTCTTTATTAATAAAAAAATTAATTACAAGTCTGTAAATTTTATACGTTAAGTTTTTATTTGATTACGATTTGATTTCTAAGTGCAACAAAATGACCTAATTTTTTTACAGCATAAAACAGGCTTGGCAAAGGGAAACTAGTGTTAAGACACTCTGTTTCCCATCTTCCGCCGGATTCTGGAGGCAATGCGTGTTACGGGTTGACATCAGAGCTAAGGAAATGGAAATATTAAATATTCCAATTCCTCGAGTGTGGGTCGAATCCTCAACCAGTCGCTTTTGCAGTCGCTCTGTGTGCATTTGCACCATGACTGGCCTTATAAATCGCATTGCCTTTATTACGTTGAAAGGGGAAGAATATTTTAAGATAAAATAATGGTCAACCAATAAAGATAATGTCATTGAACGTCAAAATGGAATCTAAGCATTTATACGTCTTAAAATAAAATATCAATCAATCTTAATAAAAAAATATGTGAATAATTACTATTTGAGTGACTATGAATATGTTTTATAAAGGCTTCCGCCGCCAGTGTCCTCGGACTGTGGCCCGGCTAGTCACGGTAGAGAAGGAGCACCGTCAGATTTTGGTGGGTAACGGCGGCGTTACCACCTTGCCTCACCGGAGTCCCATATAACCACGTCCCGAGTCTCCACTCGGGCTGGTATCCATAACGGGTTTCCTGACGTTAAAAAAAATGTTTCATATTGTTTGACTGTAAACATGATTCAATCCGGCATTCAACATGCAATGAATGAATGAGGAGAACGATCGTGTCGTTCTTACTTACCTTAATGTGCTGGAAACAGCGTTTAATAAAAAAAAACAAACGTTTTATTATAGTTGTTTCCCCTCTCTGGACCAATAATAAAACACAGTTTTAAAATGCAATGTTTCGAATAGATAATAGAGCGGAGAGAGAATTAAATTAATTGACACTAGATTATCTCTTTTTTAGCAGAAGGTCCACCTGGTGTTAAGTGGTTACCTTCGCCCATAGACATCCACAACATTAGAGTTATGGATGCATAGCCAGCTTCAGGGATGTAGGACAAAAGGAGGGAGGAAGGATGGGAATGGTGGGAATGGGTAGAGCTGGCTTACATGCTATCGAATGGGAACACATCATCAGACGTCTTTGACACGATAGTGGTCGCGTCGCGTCGCCAGTCGAGAAACGAATCTCCTACCACCAAGCAAGGTTGACCGCCTTTCTGTACCCTACATTCGGAGAAAAACGTGAAGCTCAACATACATGTTAAATTTAAAATAGTCAAAATAGTGCAAGCAAGAAGTCATAATCAATTTTAATTCAATGAAGACAATACAATTACCTTTACTTACTTCAAGCCGTTCAATTAAATAATTATAGTCCTATATCAAATACATTGACTTTCAGTAACGGTTTTTGATCATAATTGAAAACTGCCTTGCATGCTTAACAATTCATAATAATAATAGCAAATATAAAAAAAAACATCTAATCAATTTAGTTCGTATTGGTTACCCATTACTCTATAATCACGGGAGTCTATACTCTAGATCACATTAAAGCCTAAATAAACAACATATGAGAACTTTATAATGTATAACATTACATTCTTCAAAGATGCTCTTCCTTGCTCTTAATACACAATTACGTATTTACGATAAATTATGCGTTACACATAATTCGATATAATTCTAAAGAAATACAAGACTATTAAAAACTTATTGATTATGAACCTTACGAATATATTTTTAAGGTTGATTTTAGCTGTTTTCCTTTAGTCCTTAAGTCGTGTAGTTAATGATGTACTTCCATTTTCAGATTATTCCAAAAGATAGGTAGTGGCTGCATGCAAAATACTTCCCTCTGAGATATGAGGATCGTCCAATGCTCGTATATTATTTAAAGTATCGGTAGACGCCACACACGACGCTACCGTATAAGACGTGTGGAAATGAATAGTTCACTTAGGCTTCTCGTCTAACAAGTGTTTCGTGTAAAGTAAATATATTTATATTAAAATTTTATTTTTATTTAAACATTATTTGCTTGTAATATAATTTATACTGTGAGTTATAATTTTATTCAATCAAGTAAGTGCATTAAAGAATAATCTTTAACGTTTAAGAAATTTTAAATCTCATTCGATCATTGTGCATACAGTTCTATCTTTGAGTTTACCATTTTTTTATTTATAAAAGAGTAGCTTTTATTCGAAAAATAACTTATAATTTTTTTTCTTATGATAAGGAATATATTAATTACCATTCTCTCATATTTTATACCTAGAATATAATTATGAAGTATTTTCCTTAATTTTTGTAAACCTTCATATTTAGCGTTTGCTAGATTAGTAAAATTGAATACTATCTACTAACTTAGCTTATTTGAATGACTCAATTTGGACAAGCTTGCTTCGTGGGTGGACTTACATCCTTAAACGTTAGAAGCCCAAGAGTATCACCAAAACGGGTCAAGCCCGTGACCTCGGAAGCGGAACCACCCACACCACGTCACGAGTTCACAATCAAAGTCATCTTAATTATAAGCGTGTCGATTATCATCTCAAAATGTCTACCTTAAAAGGTCTATAAAGAGTCTCTAAGTGTACGCAATTTATTCGAGATTACGCCTGCCCGTCGGAGTTATGTCACGACTCGCTTACGCTGAGCAGACACTTCTGTTTTACTTAGGTTGGCTACAATCATCATCTGTACTAATATTATAAATGTAGAAGTCTGTTTGTCTGTCGGCAGACACCGTCAGGTTAGGTTTTCAGAACTAAACAACCAGCACGATTTGGAAAATTTTATCCAAATCGTGCTGGTTAAAAGAAAATAGTTGAAAACCCAGGGGACCAGTATATAGGTAATAGGGAAAATTTAATTGCAATTAAAAATTAAATTTTAACAATTGATCATTTGTTTGTGCGGAAAGTTCAATTAACAATTAAATCATTGTAAATTGTAGTGTAATATTTAAGAAGTAGTTAATTTTCATCTAGTTGTTATCTTTAAGTAATTTACTCGATAATAAATGATGAATTGTTAATATTTAATTGATACTTGCAATTGAATTATGCCCAACAAACAATTGATACTTTTATTTTCACAAGCCAACCTGCACCTAGGGTATGAAAAATTGTATGAAAAGAATAAACCACTTAAGCGAGAACGCGGGCCGCCGACATTATATAGAAAATATTATTTTTGTTTGCATAGATGAAATGAAAATAGATGAAAATTGATGTCGGTAAAAATGTTGTATTAGTCTGTAGCTATCCTAAGTCTAGATTTGCAGCACGTGCTGAGGATTTCATAATCACGATTCAAGTTTCTTTGTTAAAACTAACAATAATATAAACATATAATATTTTATTAAACTGTATATTAACATTTGACTTACTTCTTCTCATTCTATAGAATGTAATTTCGTCACCTGTAAGAGTTTTTTTAATATTATATATAAATGTCAATAAAAACACTCCGTTCCCCACTTTCCGCCGAATCCTAGAGAATGTTAAGCGGCGGAACTTAACGCCGCGCTTTGCCACGGCACCAGAACAAATGGAAATATTGAATTTTTTCACTTCTCGAGTGAAAATCGAACCCACAACCAGTCGTGTTTACAGTCACACTTTGCGCCCCTGCGTCACGACTGGCCCCTAAGACTTAATATTTTAAATATTATATATATAATGCATTAAAAGGCCCTATTTAGACTGAATAAATTCATGCTAATTAATTATTCAGGTAACAGTTATTCTTTTTTTTTTTTTTTATGGAATAAAGGAGGCAAACGAGCAGAATGCCCACCTGGTGTTAAGTCGTACCTTCGCCCATAGACATCCACAACATAGAGTTGTAGATGCGTTGCCAGCCTTAGGGATGTAGGACAGAAGGAGAGAGGAAGGATGGGAATGTTGGGGATAGGGAAAGCTGGCTTACATGCCATCGAACCGGAACACATCTTCAAATTCACTAAATATTAGAAAATAATACTCTCGTTCTAAAATATATCAGATTTTCGTGACTAGACTACTTTTTGATTTACTTTTTTTATCATGGCTTACACTTGGTCCTCATTCTTTTTATCAATCAATTTTATTATATATTTGTAAACTACATAAACTTAGGGCTAGACGATGCCAAAGCAAGCTTTATCCGTTTTAATTATCGTTTTTTAGTTATGCTATACTTATACTGATGTATGTACAACATGTACCTATAGGTTGACTACTTTCTGTAATATTTTTTTGGATAATTAGTATAATATATTATTGAATACAATGAAAGATTTACTTCATTCTTTACAGATTCACGTATCTTTAGAATGTCATTAAAACGCTGCGCTTTGTCTTGTCATTAGAGCGAAAATATGAAAATAATTTATATATAATAATTTATAACCCATGGTGGGACTGGTTAAGAATACAATTCCCCTCCGCCGCTAGGTAGAATCCCGTAAAAGGCGGGTAACCCAGTAGCTTGGTGGTAGGAGAGTCGTTCTCCGACTGGCTCGCGACCACTATCGTGTCAAATACGAATCGCCAAGCATCTGGTGATATGTTCCGGTTAGATGGCATATAAGCCAGCTCTCGCTATTCCCATTCCCATCCTTCTTCCTTCCTTCCCTTCTAGATCCCTAAGCCTGGCAACGCATCCATAACTCTAATGTTGTGGATGTCTATGGGCGAAGGTAACCACTTAACACTAAGTAGGCCTTCCGCTCGTTTGCCTCCATTATTCCATAAAAAAAATCCCCCAAGTGGAAATCGAACCCACTACTAACACGTATAAAGTCAAGCGCTGTCACATTGTGCCAGAATCGCCACATCGCCTTTTATTCAATAACATGCAATTATAAGCTTGTATTAAAAGAATTTACACATGTAATACTATCAATATTTGCATCTTTAAAAGATTAATATTGTAGATATCATACATTGCTGAAGTACAAGGCATTAAAGAATCCATACTCATATTATACATACATGCAAAAGTCTGGCTGTCTGTATGTGACTCTCTCTTCGCTAATCTACCAGACATATTTGGATGAAATTGGGACTGAAAATAGTTTAATGGCGGAACTTAACGCCGCGCTTAGCCTCGACACCAGGCGAGGAAATTTTGGAAATATTAAATATTTATTAGGGGATGTAAATTAGTACAAAAACATGGTTTATGTTGCTCGACTTAAGCGGATACTCAGGCCGTCAAAAATGCAAAGCAACTATAGTTTCAGTTCCCGCAGACAAAGTCGTGAGCGAGTCACTAGTAAAATATAATTTAAGATTCAAGTCTTAAGCACTTTATGTTGGTAATCCTGTCCTTGAATACGTCTGTATAAGCAAGATCGATTAAGTAAATTATTAAGATAATTGAATTTAATAATATTGATAGTATCACTGATGTTCATACGTTTTTGCTTATGTTTAAAGTTTTGGCGTTAATCCTTTTATGGGCAATTTAAAGATGAGAGGACCTTATTACATGTGTGTTATTTTTTAATTTCTTTTTATTTCAAGTGTCACGTGTGGGTGGTAAGACAAATTGCAATAGTATAAATTGTCCCAGTTATATATGTAATTTAAGTATTGTAATATGTTATAGTATATGTAATTTAAGTATTAATTAATAAGTCTTATATAAAAATTCTATCTAAATAATTTTATTTTTTACACCAAAAATATATTAAATGTTGGAATTACATGGTTTCAAACGTCAATAATTAGTGAGACATCCAAGCAAACTATAAGCACTAATCCCGTTCGTAGGTAATTTATATTTGTAATATAGACATGTTCTTAATATTATTCGATAAAACATAATGTTTCTGTATAGTCGAAAGATGAAGAACAGAGTCACTCATCAACCTTTCTCTTTGACCATCACGAAATGTAGGAAACGCATATTGTTACAAAATATTTAAAATCTATAGGAGGCAGAGATAACCTAGTATTAAGATACTCCGTTTCCCACTTTCCACCGAATTCGGAGGCATTACGTGTTAAGTGGCGGAACTTAAAGCCGCGACTTGCCCCGATATGAGAGCGAAGAAAATGCGAAGAAATTCCACTCCTCGAGTGGGAATCGAACCCACAACCAGTCGTTTACAGTCACACGTTCGTGCCACTGCACCACGACTGGACTTCTTTTAATTTAGTTCATTAAAATATATTATATGGACGCCAATAATACTTATCGCAAAGAGCATCCAATATGGCAAGTAGAAACATTTACACGAGTTCGTGACGTGTAATTTAGGTAGGCAGCTGCGCATTAAAATTTTCTACTAAGATGGTCAACATTTTATCAAAACTACTCAGTTTAACTACACACCGGGAGCAGCTGTAATTGTTACTTGCTACAGATAAGGTAAATAGCTCATACAATTGTTGCAATGGGAGGCTCAAAGCCTTTTTTGTTAAGGAAGTGCTATCTAACGGAGAATAGCCGCCAGCCACACTTACATAGTATTAGTGGTTTGTATTCCTTGGATAATTTAATACCTAAATATTTACTGCTGAACATCAAGAGTTACTGTAAAGTCAAGATTCTGCTGTAATTAATATATACATATTATAGTTCTAATTTCCTTAGTGATATGTAGCTCACCTATGCGTTAATTTCTGTCATCTACAAGTATATGTTAAAAAGCAGTGTTGATAGATGAAGTACAAGAAAATTGGAGTATTTTTGGACTGTTACACGTTTTAATAATATTTTATTGTTTCCTTTCAAAAGCTATAAAAAGCTACACATTTTTCCGCATAGCAAAGTGGCCAGGAAGAATCTAGTGTAAAGACACTTCGTTCTCCACTTTCCGCCGCCAATATATACTGTAATATACTATCATATTTAACAATACAGCAAATTAAATGTAATGTGGACACAAAAAACTGTCTCAAAATAGTTTGAAAGCGGTATCGTTTGATGAAGTCTTGCAAAATGCATGTGCATCCAGATGCATGAATATAAAACAACTATATAACAAGTAACAAGTACTAGGTAGATGTTATTCAAATGTTATAATATGTTAACGTTTCTTACGACACTGTACTTAACACTGTAATCAAATTAGCATAGAAATCTATCTAATTGGACTTCTACTCACTTTTATAGGAAACGTATCTAATAAAGCGATAATCGGACTACGCCCGCTGCAACTTAATGTATTATTATAGAAATAATCTTTTCCTTATTTACTTCTGCAATTTATGATCATCTTGATCACATTCATACTTACAATAAATGCGAAAGTCTGTTTGTTTGTGTGTCACGTTTTTACGGCTAATCTACTGGATCGATTTGAATGAAATTTAGAATGAATGTAGAAAAAAATCCAGTCAAACATAGGCTATTTATTTTTTTAAACAATAATCTCTTAAGTATTGAAATACGGATTAAAAGTTTATATGAAAAGTCTGAACTGCTTGATCGATTGGAATGAATTTTGGCGTAAATATAGTTGATAATCAAAGGTAAACATAAACTACTTTATTTTTCAAAAATCCACCCCCGAGGGTTGCAATATAACGAAATAGTTATGTAGTTCACGCGGCGAATCTGCGTGCGGGCTGCTAGTTTAAAATAAATATATGAAATATTTGCTCGTACAGTCATTGCTAGTTTAATATTTGTTCAACTTAAATAACATTTTATTGATTATTGAAATTTTTATGTATTCTTTGTATTTGGAGACATATTTTGCAATATGGCTACCATTAAGCAGAAAACTTGTTCTGCTATATTTTGTGCGTAAGCACTATATTCGCTGTTTACTAAGATTATATAATACCTAGTATTTATTTCACGCTTTTCATTGCATTCGTGTAGGCAAGGCAGGAGTTTCCCCTGAGAGGAAATCGAACTCACAACCATTACGTTACAGTCAGACGAAGCCACTACGCCACGATAGTGTAGTAACTTAGTATTTATACACGCATTCTTGTTATCTAAAGTCCTTTAAGTAGGTAAATTTACAAATAAATCTTGCCGGCTTTGGATTCGGGGACGATGGGCTCAAACGAATTTGACTATATGCGATATTGCAAACATGACTTACATTTTAATTGTAGTGATTATGTTTAATATTTTAAGCCTTTTCTTGGTCGTGTGAGCACTGGAGATTTAGATCTAGGTACCGTGGTATAGTGGTAAAAATGAAACTTTATATAAAATGTGATTGCTTTTGACAGTATACTATATTATATGTAAGTAAAATTAGAAGAAATAAGTTTTACGTAATACTGTTTACATATTACTATAGCTATAATTTACCTATTAAATAAATACACTAGATGATATAAATAAAGATGTAACTTAGCTTAATTCTAACTTAGAGATATTTTTGTTGCAACTATAAGTACGTTTGTAATTATTTAGTACGATGGGTGTCTCCGACTTTTAAAATGAGGATCTTGAATCAGTGCCTAAGACGCCCAAATGAAATGACCTAAGGAACCCCTTTAAAATACCTAATAACTTCATTGTTAGATCTTTTTTCTCTACCTAATGAAATTTGTTGTAATCCTCACTAAGATTACTTACAGAACCAGCTTCAAAAATAAACAAAAATGAGACGAATAATTTTACAAATTTATACATAAAATTATAATTTTTAGTAATTTACCAAACTTTATAATTAAACTTTAATACAAACCACCGATGTATCTACGATCAGCATACCATTAAATGTTTATAACGCAAAGAGGTCAGAGCGCGTCACGATCTTGACCATTCTGGTCCGTTTTGGATGCACTTGTGTTACCATAAAACTGTCACTGATAACCAAAACTGTGTGCTAATGCGACGTAAGTTCCGCCACCGCTAACGTTACTTTGAAGATCAAGTATTGATTTATTTGATAAAATATGAATAAATTATTGAATTTAAAACGAATACGTTAAAATAGCAATAAATTATGGATTTACTCCTTTAAATATAGAGGCATAAGTAAGAATGAAAATGTAATGTTATGTAAGAGTTCGATTACCCGCTTAAAAAGTTTTTATTTAATTTTATTTTATTTATATTTTGTGGTAAGGAGAAACCTAGCAGTGGGGTTTATCCAGATAATGTTTCAAAATTGAGCGGAATATATAGAACGGAATACCTTAACACTACGTTCTCTCTGCTTACAGGGCTGTTTACAGAATACTGGTGAAGCTGTATAGTTTAACTGATATACACTTATATAAATATTAATGAAGCTATTATCTAAATCATACAGTATAGCTCTGGTTCAATCAATCCAGGTTCAGTCATTTAATCTGGTTCAGTCATTTAATGTGTTATCATGAATAAATTTCGTATAATTATGCAAAATTTATTATTTCACTCTGATTTGATTTATAAGTTTATAAGTGGAAAACAAAATATCTTGATACTAGGTTTCTTTTGACTACCCTACTATACGAGAAAATAAACCTATACACCAGTAATTTTCCTTCTTTCATTGTCAATGTCAATAATTTGTTCAATCCTAAGGCTTCTTACTTCCAAATCGTCATAGTTACTTTGAAACTATTTATTTGTTAAAGAAAAGTAAACCATTTCAAATATAAATTAAACACAAAATATCAAAGAATCGACCACGTTTTTTTTTCATATAAATTAAAACTCAAATTAGAGTTAAATCGTATCATCCCACACGTTCGACGAGCTCACGATTGTCGCGAGGCACGATAAGCACAATATTAGGAGTCCGCAGCTATCCTGATCCACGAGGGCTATAATTTCTCTACAATAAACTTTATCGGTTCTCTTATTAAATAATATATCGTATATGAGATCTATGGAATTTAAATTAGTTTAAATTATTTTTGACTTATTTTGTTAGTTTCACGCTATACCCAGCACACAGCAGGGTAGGCAGAGGGAACCTGGTATTAAGACACTCCGTTCTCCACTTTTTGCCGAATTTGGAGGCGTTGCGTGTTAAGTGGCGGAACTTAACGCCGCGCTTTGCCTCTGATACCAGGGCGAAGAAGCGCTATGTCTCGAGGTCTGGTGTAATAACAACAGACAGAAACGGAGTGTCTTGACACTAGATTCCCTCAATAATAATATAATACACCTAATATTATATAAATATAACGAAATCAATACATGCACAATATTTTTTTTGAAAATTGCTTGCTTATTAATGAAATGGAACATCATTTGCGATGGAATGGAAGATCATGAACGAAGCGGGATTCGAATTGAACAAAAAAAGTTGTAATAAAAAACATATAAGATTTCCGACGCAGCTGGTAGTAGAACGCATAGCTCAGCATGCGAGGCGCGGGTTCGAATCCCGCTTCGTTTAAATTTTTATAAGTTATCTAAATGCCTTTTTTAAACATCTTTTATTAAACATTTTATACATTTCTCGCCTCCTCCTATTTCTATTGTATATTATCTTGTAATGTGTTTTTATTTATGAGTGTACAAAAAATATTATCTGTCCATCACATATCAGGAATAAAGCCCGCTATGGTTCACAACTTTAGCTACACGCATATTCTATCACTACGGCACATACGATCAGTACCCATTCATTAATTAAAATTCCATCCACGCTATTGTAACTAAGCTTACATTGTATCACTAATTTTATTTATCGCTTGTCATATTATTCAGTGAGTCCGACATTAGGTAATAAAATCAACGTGTACATAGAGATTAATAAAAAATGAATAATTATAACGTTTTATTGCCTTTAATTACAAGCTGCAATGGTCAGAGCTGTCTTTCAATAATTACACATAACAAATTGCAGAAACCGGATCAGTTGTACAAATTATTTTATTCACAGTTCTTGATTCATTCTAATAAGAGGCTAATTAATTTAGGTTTAGAGGTGCATAGTTAGTGTGGTACGATAGTCTATTAATTGCAGCTTAAAATACTATTAAAGTGAATGTTGTAGTCTAATAAAGATTTTGACAGGCACATGTTTATGTTTCTATACTATGTCTTAGTTTCTGATGTAGCAATATTATTTTGATATTTTAAGTGTGTAATTAATTGGTTCATAAATTCTCAAACACTTACGATGATAGATATATAATAAATTCTATGTTTTCGTGATTTTTATATTTTTTTAAATAATTGACGCACCACCATGTTGATTGATACCTATGATTATGGACTACATACTGTAAAGTGTTCATAACGTCGAGTTTCTTAAATTATATTTCCAGTTACTAAAATTATACGCGATCAATTTGGTTAAAATAGTTTCATTTCAAAACTAAAGATACATTACTGTATATTTTTTTATTGCTTCACGCTGTATCCCGCACACATTATGGTAACTAGAGGAAACCTTATGTTAAAACAATCTATTCCCCACTTTCCGCCTAATTCTGGCGGCATTGCATGTCACGAAATTAAAGGCCGCGCTTTGCCTCGACACCAGAGCGAAGTAAATGGAAATATTATATATTTCCAGTCGTCGAGTCGGAATCGAACCCACAATCAGTTTCTTTACAGTAATATTTTCTGTTTCTGCGTCACAACTGGCCTCTGTATATTTAAAATTACATATTTTCAAAAGAAAGGACTAAAACCTGTATGAAGACACCAGAAAGCTATTTAAGTGCTAAAGCACTTGTGCATCATACAAAATTCCGAGAATTTTAATCTTTACTTAGGATTTCACTTGAACTTTCCTTGTAAAGTACAAGTTTGATGTGAAAAATATAAAGTATGCTTTATACTAACCGCACATTAATCTAAAAAGTTTCTTTGATTTAAAACCACATTGAAAGAATTTTCCTCAATATGTCACAATATTACACAAAAATTGATTCTGTTTTAACCAAAAAGAATGTACAAATTAACACGAATGTGCAAAAAGGTAATAAGGACAGAACTACGCACGAAGCTAGAAACAAACAATAGTTTTATTTAATCCTATTATCATTATAAGCGCGAAAGTTTGTAAGGGTGTTTGTTATTCTTACACGTTAAAACGATGGATGGATTTTAATGAAACTTTACAGTAATATAGCTTATACATCAGAATAAAACATAGCTGCAATTTATAAAGATATTTTATGAAATGTCCAAAATATCATGTAAGTAGGCTCCTTTGATTTTACACTTATAATTGTTTCCGTAAATACCGTAATGGATGAAGTTAGTAAAATCTATTGTTTGCCATAAATGATGGCAACCATAGACAAGAAATGGATTACAAAATCGAAAATGAAAAAGTCTTCAAATTATTTCACTCTGCGAGCTTTCGGAGGTCAAATAGGAGAACAATACGAAAAAGTAAAATAAAACATTCTTTTTTTACAGATTCACGCTTTTTCTACATAGCAGGGTAGTAGCGAGAACCTAGTAGTGACATTAATCTGTTCTCCTCTGTCTGCTTGACATCGAATTATTACCTGTTGATTGGCGAAACTCAACGCCGCACTGTATATTGTGCTTTAGTACTCGTGAAACAATATTATTATTATTATTTTCATTTCCTCTAGTGAGAATCGAACCTACAAACATCTCGTTTACAGACGAACAGATTATAAGCTGTCATTCTATGCCTCCATACAAATTAAACATTGTAGACACAAGTATGTTTATACTCTCGGTTAAAGTAATCATGTAATCCAATTTTCAATTTCAAATATGTTTGTGAAATCGATGAATTTTATTGACATGTTGAAATAACAAAACGTTTTACGACTCCAATGGCATGAGTTCATTGCTTTATTTTATTATAACGTTCATAATTTTCGAAAACAAGAAAATTAGTTGTTATGGAATTCGTGAGTATTTTTTATACTGTACAAAGTCTAGAGCGCATATAAATTTTAATATTAGACACTGATTTATTTAAAATATGTGTCAAACGTACTCTGATAATTCCATATTTCCCCCCTTTTTTGTGCAATGTCTATTTGCATATTTAGAATAATTTGATTTAGTCACATGAATTATTATATCTATAAAGTAATAAAACATTCATTTTTTATATAAAAAAATATAATTGTATATTTTAAGGTAACAAGGTCAAACTACAAGAAGTACCGAATATTGAAATGTATTTAAGACCTATAAAAAAATTGTTAGGTATGTAGACCAAGTGGTATATATCTTTTTTATTAAATTTTGTGCTTTACTCTCAAATCCAAAATAAATGTAAAGTAAAATAGAAGTTAATTAAATGTAAAATTTATTCAAACTTTTCATCATTTTCATCATTAGTTATTTATATGATTTTGTTTTTTTCGATCTGGCAAAACGACGAGTAGAGACACTTAACATCAAGAAATAATGCAGAAAGTGGAGAACGGAGTTATTGACAGTAGATTCTGCCTCTGATTCTGCCTACCTTGAAACGCGAGTAAAAGTGTGAACGATGATGAAAAACAACAAAATTTATTTAACAAAACTATAAACTTAATTATTAAAAAAATACCTATTTGCTCGATTGAAACATTAACTCCGTAGTATGAAAAATATGAATTTCGTTATATATTTCAGGTGTGTTCCCAAATCATGAAATCGAAGTGCAATTCGACATAACACAGCCAAACAGCGAGGAAGCTAGGAACTCGTACTTCCCCAAGCCGGCGTGTATGTAATATGTATCGTAATATGTATTATTTTTGGGCTAACTCTAATATTATGTCCATACAAAAGTACGAGTCTGTTACTTTTTCACGGCTATCTTGTTCGTTATTGTACTGGCCCGATTTAGATCTAGTTCTAAATGGAAATACCCAGGATCAAACATAGGGTACCTTTTTTAAAAAAATACCCCCAGAAGGTATAAATATAAAATAGGGTTTGTTTGTATGAAAAATATAAACCATTTGAACGACTTCGATGAAATTTCGTTATATTAGTTAAAATACTAAAACTTAATAATTTATATACACACTACTACGTATTTACTTGAACTGATGCAAAAAAGCCACATATCAATTTTTACGTGACCTTTTATTTGTAACTGTATGTAAGATTACTTATCAATTTTATTTTGTAATTATTATCAATCGTGAATATTCATGTATTTTGAAAGTAATTCCGCTTCGCTGGAGCTATTAAAAATCAGCTGATACTCGTATAAATTATTTAATCAAATCCGTTGTTGGTAGTAAAAAATCTGTTCCTATATTACGAGTTACAATTCATACTTATTTGAATTTTAAAGGTAGTTTCAGGCAGGTAGTTAGTAAGTCATTGTGGCGCAGTGAGAAAACATCTTATAGTAAAAAGGAGGTGGGTTTTATTTTACATTTTTCCGTTCTGTTACGCAAGACAAGCAAATGTATCCCCCATGTATCCACCGGTATAAAAAGAGCGGTTTTCACCTACTAGTACCAGTATGATTGATAATTTCGTTCCCAGTATACTAACTAGTAGTATAACTAGGAATTTTGATCCCAATTGATTCAATACTACAACAATATTTCTATTTACAGTGAGAGCAAAGGCAACAACAAGTAAGTTTTTTTTATTATTTAATTTCCGTATATTATTATAAACATTTTTAAAATATATAATTATGTATACAAAAATGATATACACAAGGGCTCACATTGAATTTTTTCACGTAGCAAAAAATTTCTAAGGCTCTATCGTATGAAAAACAAACTTAATGCTGATTATTCTATTAAAGCTATAATATCTATAAGCTACAAGAGTTTTTTCTTATAGCAACCACGACAAAGGCCACTACAATGAAAAGTGATACTACAACAGATGGTAAAGATTATAAAAATTCTACTTTTAAATTATAAGATTCACATTTTTTCAGCTTCACACTTTTTCACATTTAGTCAGACAACGAATTACGTGTTGAATGGTGGGACTTAATTTCCCGCTTTGTCTTTTTCTACCAGAGAGGACAAATAAAAATAATTAGATTATGATCGTGATCGATTATCTCAGTACGCCACGATAGGCTCATGGTTTAAAAAAAACGTTTTAATTCTGTTATGTGCATTACACATGACAGTTTATATACAGTGACACACTGTCAACTAATAAATTTCCAATAATCCAATTTCCATCATACTGACAGTTAACTGTCAGTATGACGGAAAACTTGGTAATTTATTTTACTCAGTTTCGTAAGAAGTTTTATAAAACCAAAGTAACACAATAAAATTAGATTTTTCTTTCCTGGCCGTTCTGGCTATGAAAAAACATATATTGTTTTTTTCTACGGATACACTTGCAATATAGCGTTGTAAGACTTTCTTACGTTGATCACCAGATATATTAAAATCTGCATGTTAATATAAAATGTAAATGTCTTCCAACTGTTTAAACGAATATAAAGATGCCAAAGAACAGCGTTAAAGACAGTTTCATTTCTTTAATTCTAAATAAAAATGGAGATCGAAGTATGTTGGCCCTAGGTTAAGGTTGGTAAGCTGCTATAAAAATATAAACTTATAGTATAATATTAACTAATTTTTTAGGGAGAAGCATTGTGTATATGGAAGATTTGAAAAAAGCTTTTGCCGATTTAGAAAAGAAATTTAATGTAACGGGTGAGTTTAAAAATATTTATTCTGATTTTATTATTTAAAAAATTTAAAACATTCATAAAATATTACTTACTAATGGCATTCATCAATTATATGCATACTAGCGACCAGGTCGCGGTATTGCCGCGTGATCTGCATGACTGTTTCCTTCTATTGCAACCCTCGGGGTTGGGTTTAAAAAAAATAAAGTAGCCTATGTTTTAGCTTGAATTATCAACTATATTTGTGCCATAATTCATTACAATCGGTCAAGCGTTTTAGATTTTTCATATAAACTTTCATCCCCTATTTCACCCCTTTAGAGGTTGATTTTAAATAAGTAGCCTATGTTAGATACAGTAACTTTTACTACTTTTATTCTAAATTTCATCTAAATCGGACATCGAATTCAGTAGATTAGCCGTGAAAGCGTGATAGACAAACACACAGACTTTCGCATTTATAATATAAGTATGGATTACTTGTAATTCTTCGTTCTGGTCATCGCCATAGATAAAACGCGGCGATGAGTTCCGCCATACTTGATTTCGGAGAACGAAATATCTTCACAATAGACTCTCTCTGACTACCCTGCAAGCGGAAAAAAGCTTAAAGGTGCTTTTTTTATCAAACTAGAAAAAAATATTTAAGAAATATATTTTTTATTATTTTTACACTATTAGTGAAGCAGTATTACCAATATTTCTAATTGTTTCCTTTTCAGTAAATTGCAATAACTATATTTCAGCTAATTCAGTTACAATTAACTACGGAACCACGAAAAGTAAAAGTATAGATATATTGAGCTTACTAAAAAACAGTGAGTAAATTACTTGACTATATTCTTGTCAATAAATAAGCAAATTAGTATTTTAACATTTTTAAAGTGTTATTCTTACATTTAGTAAATCGAAAAACATATGTAGAAAACCTGTAAAAATTTGAACTCACCAGGATTCGAACCCGTATCTCTTGGATCGTCTGTTCAAGCGGTGAAAACGCAGTTTTACGATCAACGCACGTACGTTTTCTAAACGTTACATTGTCTGAATTCTTTTATTTAAAAAAATATGGAAATTAGTGTCTTTTTGACTAAAAACATATGATCTATGACGCATGACTAATGTTGCAGTTTTTGGATTAGGCTCGAGTATTGATATTGGACGTTAGTAAGGCGCTACGTAGCGCCTTACTAACGTCCACATAGACACTTTTTGATACCGACATTACATATCATAGCAAGAAATCGGTGACAGTGTGACTCAATACAAACAATACAATAAATACAATACGAAGAAATTTGGTTATGTTATTTGGGTAGTCAACAACTGTTAGTACTTAAGTACCAACACGGAATACTTGTTAAACGGCTGAAATACATAGAAATTGGACACACAAAAAATCAACATTTTAAATTCATTAGTATGTTAGTAGTTCGAATCCCGCATAAGACACAAATGTGTCTAGCACAGCGCCTTAATGAGTAGAAGTGGTCTTAGCAAGAATTTGACATTCAAAAATTAATGAAAGTATGACTTGACCGTGTCAATATAGCGTTCAAAGTTCGTTCTCTTTGCCTTTAAAGACAAAGCGCAAAAATACTAAAACTCACGTAAAGTGGTATTTTTGTGATAGAAAAAATAGTGTAATTACACTATATTTAATTTAGAATAGTTAACGTATCTATTATACTTAAGTTATAAAATTATTACAGGTGCAAAGTTACAAACAGATTTTGAAAAACCGCAAGATGATGATATAAGTTGGGTAAAGATTCGAGTTCCCACTTAGTATATACAGTAACAATTCATGGCATATTATAAAGGAATATATTTAGCAACATATGTATATTTCATATATTTAGCCTTCTTCGCTTTATATTTATAAAAATAATATAATTGTTATAATTACTTCTATATAAAATAAAAGTATATACTTAAAATAATTCCACTGAAACTTTTTTTTAGCTTCACGCTGTATCCCGCACACAGCAGGGTAGGCAGAGTGAACCTAGTGTTATGACACTCCGTTCCCCACTTTCCGCCGAATTCGGAGGCATTGCGTGTTAAGTGGCGGAACTTAACGCCGCGCTTTACCTCGACACCAGAGCGAAGAAAATGGAAATATTAAATATTTCCGCTCCTCGAGTGGGAATCGAACCCACAACCAGTCGTTTACAGTCACACGCTTGTGCCACTGGGCCACGACTTGCCACTATTACGCATAATTTATTTTGGTAAAATTACCCGATTTAAACAGACACTCAAAAGAATCCGTTTCAAATAAATTATTCATACATTTTTTACTAATACAAGAAATATTGATATAATTTTTATTAATAAAATGAGCCATTTAAACAAATTGCCAAGCATTCTAGTTCAAACTTAAGAATGCGACTTTCAAGGACTAGTAGCGCGTTACTGGAACTTACTCGTACAGTGGGATCACTAAATCAAACAATGAACATGCGCAGCCTAATCAATTAGGATACGCCCAGACATCAGATGCTGTTGTTTTTCTTAATAAATCTCAAAAACTTTACTATGTCAGATTATCTTCGTAGTTTTTCCGAAAATAGCTGGAAAATGTTGACGTTTTTAAACAAAAAGATTGTACTTTTAAATAGACATATGGTCTTATAAAACTAAAACAAAAACTTTATCTTATACATAAAATTTTCAAAGTTAATTTAACATATCTTTGATAAAATAAATAAAATGATGTCATTTTCTTCTTGGATTATAGACCAACATGGTTTATGAAGGAACATTTTTCATTTCATACTTATAAATCTACCAATAAATATAGTTTTATGATAGGCTTTCCCGCATAGCATATTAGTCGGGGAGAAACTATTGTCAAGACACTCCGTTCTTTACTTTAATGCTTTGTCTTGTTCACGAAGGCGTAGATATGAATGACAGAAATGAAAATAATTAAATTATGATTATTCCCAGCACAAAGTGTGAATAAATCGTGGCGCAGAGGTACAAAGTGCCTGAGACTGAGACTGATTGGGAATTCTATTGATATTGGAGGAGTGGGAATATTTAATATTTCCATTTTCTTCACTCTGGTGTTGAGGCAAAGCGCGGCGTTAAGATCCGCTACTTATCACACAACGCCTCCAGAATTCGGCGGAGAGTGGGGAACGGAGTGACTTAGCACTTCTGCCTACCCTGCTGTGTGTGGGATACAGCCTGAAGCTAAATAAAACAATAAAATAAATGATCATTCCACTGAATGAGAATTGTATCAATCGATATTTTAGACAAATTGTTGCCTTATATACGTATTATATAGATGTTTTCTTCAGTTCAAGCAATACAATAGACAAAAAACGAAGAAAATAGAGAAAATTGGAATTAGTATTAATAGTTGTATAAGTAATTATATTTTCAAATCATTTTACCTTGCCGATCTAAGAAAATAATAACAAAAAATATATCTTGTCTAATGTCTGCGCCGCTCCCAACTTGCATAAGTGCAATTATTTACAACGCTTGACCTCAGAGTCACGGCATACAAAAATTAACCATAGAAATATTTATGGCTCTCGCTTACAAATGTTACCACATAGCCATGATTAAGACGTCCGGGCTTTTTGACATTAACATCAATATTTTTATTGTTCTACTCTATTGTAATTTTGATGTATGATTTAAAGCATATTGGCTAAGCGGGAGGAGGTTTTCTACCGCTACCAATTGTATTGTTCATTTGAATGATTAAGGGTTTTTTTGGTTATTATATAAGCTTATTTCTTATATATTAAGTGGAAAATATTTTAAAAATATATTTGAGCAATTAAATATCTTTATTCTTTTGTATTCAGAGAGAACCTAGTGTCCAGTCACTGTTGGCCCAAAAAAGATATTTTGCTGTTAATTGGCGTAGCAGAGCACTGCGCTTTGTCTGAAGTAGCAGAGCGAAAAAATTAAAGTGTTTAAAATATTATCATCCCCCCAAGTGGGAATCGTACCCATAACAAATCGCGTTCACAGTCAGACGATGCCGTTTGCGCCTCGAGGCCCCTTTTAACTTTTTACTTCGTTTTGTTATTTTCGATGTCAATGAATACTGAAAATTTTAACTTTTGACATTTTATTTTCACGATAAATCATTAAAATATTTTGTAGGAATCAAAATCCACTACGACCTTTACAAGTAGGGAAACCATTCGTTGTGTAATCGAGCGTATTGGATAAATTTTACTTTATAGTTTCACATACAGTTAGTATATACTCAATTACTATATTAATATTATAGGCAAGCCGCGTCGCAAGGGCACAAAGTGGGGCTGTAAACGCTGAGACTGGCTGTGGGTTCGAATCCCACTCGAGAAATATATTTACTATTTCCATTTTCTTCGCACTGGATAGACAGACAATGCTTCCAGAATTCGACGGAAAGTGGAGAACGGAGTGTCTTAATGTTAGGCTGCCTCTGCCTACCCCGCTGTTTGCGCATTACAGTGTGAAGCTAAAAAAAATATACATGCGAAAATCTGTCTGTCTGTCTATCTATCAGTCTCAAAAGGGATATCTACGGGTTCAAATACATGATAAAAGATTGTTAGAAAAATTTAAATCGCTTAACCGTTTTCGATTAATTCTCTCAAGAAGATTGTTAATGACTCAAGGTCAGAATATGCTACTTAAATTATCAAAAGGAATACTGTATAACATATAAATACTCGTAGTTTCTCATACCTATTTAAGTAATAAGATTGAAGTTAATATCATAATAATCGATCATAAAACGACGCCGTCTACATCGATCTCTTTATTCCTTCTCAGTGACCTCGACATAGATCTTTATCAGTCCGACCGAATATATATGGAAATAAAATTATAATACATAGCAAACCAATCCTTTATTCACAAATATCAAAAGAACTCGTTTATCCATACTTATATTATAAATTTGAATGTCCATCTGTTTGTCTTTCACGCTTTCACGGTAAAGTAGTAAAAATTACTGAGTCAAACAAAGGCTGCTTATTTTTTCAAAATTCAACCTCTAAAGAGTTGAAATAGGGGATGAAATTTTATATGAAAACACCGCTTGACCGATTGTAATGAATTTTGGCATAAATATGGTTGATAATACAAGGTTAAGCATAGGCTACTTTATTTTTCAAAAATCCACTCTCGAGGGTTGCAATATGACGAAAAATGCAGTCTGAACGGGCCGCTTGTATATAATAAAAAGTAAAGTAAAAATGCAGCAACATCATGTAATAATGTTAATACTATCGATTTATTATTCCATTATTTTTATCTTCATATACGATACATATGCATACATATATAAAACTGAAAAAGAACTTAGCGATAAGCCAGTTTGTTCTATAGTTATTATTTATTTAGAGACATTATGTCTGATACTCTTTGTCGCCTCATCGCCTCACTGGCATTAGTGAACTGGCACGCTCAAAATGTCATAAGAACGTGAACAAAGTTTCAGCGTCACGCTTTTCCCCCCATAGTCATCTCAGGGACATTACGTATTGAGTGGTGGAACTCAAAGCCACGCTGCTTACTCGTGGGTAGCAGAGCGAAGAAATGAAAATATACATATAATCCTTTTTCCGAGTGATGATCCCACAACCATCGCGTTTACAGTTAGACGCTGTCTGACTGCGCCACGACAGCCTCAAAGCGAACAAAGGTGTTTGAAGAATATAAATATTGTGTTTGTTAGAAACTTGGGGCCAGTCGTAGCGCAAAGGCACAGATTATAACTGTAAAACGACTGGTTTTGGGTTCGATTCCCAATCGAGGAGTGGAATAATTTAGTATTTCCATTTTCTTCGTCGTGATATCCGAGGTAAAGCGCGGCGTTAAGTTCCGCCACTTAACACGTAATGCCTGCTAAAATTCGGCGGAAAATGGGGAACAGAGTGTCTTAACACTAGATTCCCTCTCCCTTCCCTGCTGTGTGCGGGATACAGCGGAAAGCTAAAAAAAAAGAAAAAAAAATCAGTTTAACCTTAGTGCTGTTGTCTCTGCTGGTTTTGTAAGCGACATGGAAGATACAATGGATGAAACATACTCATTCCCTGTGGAAAAGCAAGCACTCCGTGGCTGTTTGGAAGCTTATTGTCATAATACAAAATGGGATTCAAGCACATGTCGAAGGCGAACAGTCTGAATATTAAAAGATGACTCCGATTTCCTTTACGTTTAACATGGATTTTTTTAACTACACTAAAGTGCACTTTATTTCATTATATTCATTACAACATTTAAACCAAAATTTCACTATTTACATTTTCAAAGACGACACATAAATTTTTTTTTAACTTCACGCTGTATCCCGCACACAGCAGGGCAGGCAGAGGGAACCTAGTGTTAAGACACTCCGTTCCCCACTTTCCGCCGAATTTGGAGGCTTGCGTGTTAAGTGGCGGAACTTATATAAATCGAATTTAAAAATAAACATTTTATTGCACTTCAAATCACCAATAATTCTTATTTAAGCAGCACAATATAGTAAAGACATTACAAAACTATACGAGTACATAAATATTTCATTCTAATCAATCGCACCTTGTGAATAGTTCAATTAAAAACTAATTCGAAATAAACGGCTATATAAACTGTCTGAACATAATCGCCGACTCCGGTAAAAAACATGCATTTTAATTGACTTCACAGCGTGTGGTCTAGCTATTTTATTTTCGTTTTCTAACAAGTGTATGGTATACTATAATACAAGCAAGCTTCTGCGTGAAAGCTTTTTTCTGTTAAGAATTTTCTTTTAAAGGTATTATAGAACTAGATCTCAAATTAAACGGTTTTAAACAATTAAAAATGTTACTAGGCAATATTTTTGTCGTTGAACATACACATGTATGTAGGTGATCGTTTTATTAATTTAATTATATAAATTAAAAACTCCTTAGTTTTTCGCAGGTAAATATATCGTAAACAACACGGAAATCATATAATAGTCGTAATAAAATTGTGGAGTTTCTAAAAATATCAAATTTTTAGAAAAATATATTATAAAAATTTGATATTTTTAGAAAAAAATATCAAATTTTTGGTCACAATAGTTGATAGGATGAATGAAACAAATGAATGAAGTTCATATAATACATATATACTGAATAAATGCAAATATAAAACAGGTAGATTTTTTAGCTATACTGAAAACTAAAGAACTTTTCTTTTTAACAATAACTAAATTTATATATGAATAAATTAAATTGTGCTAGTGAATTCAACTTGGGTATTCTTCATTGTTAATAATAAGGGAAATCATTGTGAATAATTTACAAGAAATTAGCATTTCTAAAAAGGTAATCGTGTAGTTTATAGTAGGCTTGACTTCAGCATGCAGCGGAGCGCATAAATCAGATTGCATGGACACTATACCATTTTGAACAGCTTGTGATATCTCAGATTTCCCGTTACTGCCTTTAAATTCAATATTAGATAAAATTTAAGCTCAATAGTTTTTGTATAGTCGGTTAAACGATTCAGCAAATTGTAATAAATCATATTTTCTTGTAAACGTCGTTTATGATGGATTTTTTATGTACCTAAACTGATTTGAATTTTAAATGTTGTAGTGTTTAAACATATTTTATGTGTTATTACTTATTACTGGCATGACTAACCCTGGAGCGGCTCCCAATTGTACTATCGGGAGTCAGATTGAACTTTAACATTTCTCCACACTGATGGTCTCGACTTTCACCATAAACGGCCAATTTAGAGATGCCTGCCGACCGGCCAGTGTCTCAAGTAAACTATCTCAATTAGTGCCCAGATAGATGACCCCGCAATTTTGTCAGGTTTTACCGAGATTGCAGGTGTTATTAGGTTAAACGTAATAAGGCGGTATAGTGTAATGGCTAGTGCAGCAAATTCTAACATCCTTCGTTATTATATGTCGATAGTTCAACGTTATCTGACATAATATTTATTAAAAACAGCTTTATGCTTTTTCCGCATAGCATGATGGGGAGAATATAGTGTCAAAACACTCTGCTCTCAATATTTATTCGAATACTGGACACGTATTGAGTCTTTTATTACTAAAGCGGTGAAATGCAAAGGTTTAAATACGATCATTCTCAAAGGTGAAATTGTATCCAGAACTATTGAATTTACAATTGTTTCACTGCGCCACGATGGACCTTCATATAAAAAATATTATAGAAAAACTGTACAAATAAATAATAAATAATACACATTCATAAAAAATAATTTTAAATTGATATATTTTGATAATAATTTGATTACCAAAGAAATAATATATTAATATCATTTTTATTAATTGACACATCTCATAAAAATCCAAATTAACATTAAAAAATCACATATATTCAGTATATAAAACAAAGGATAATTCAAGTATCAAGAATGGTAGGTCCGGTACACGGGCATAGAGAGCAAGCGTGCCGGTGGCGGCCGCGCCTACTCGTCGCACGCGCTGCCGCAATACTACTAACCTATTTTTCATTATTTAATAGGTTAGATTGTAACTATAAACGTCTTAAGAAATTTGTACACTAACCACAAAATCTAGTTTGTTTTGTTGTCTCTTTGTTTAATAAAATTGAATTATTGACTATTTTATTTTATTATATTAATAAATATATATGTCTCTGATATAATCATAAAATATATTTATTTATAGCCAATAATCGTTTAGCTATAGGATATCGTAAGTGTATGAAATAACAAACATTAATGTTAAATAATTAAATATACAATGCTAAGTTTGAGGTAATTGACTATGAACTATTTCTGTGACAATGGAAAATGCATCAAAAGGACTATCCGTACACAAGGCAGAAATTGTTTTACGGATATGTTGTTCTATGTGGTAAATAGATTTCTAATATTACCGCCTAAAACTGGATCCTTACTCACAAGCTAAGCAACAACGAGATTTAGATGACAAATCCACCTACTGCAGCCTCCTGATTTCCTCAGAGATTTCTTTCTTGGACCTGTGACCAAAATTATTAGCAATCAATTATCTTCTGTAGAATATATAAGTTTAGAGATTTGTATGACACTCTTTTTAATGATTATCTTTCAAAAGAAAATATTTTACTTGGTGGTAGGTAAGAGTGGCTCGCGGCCAGTATCATGTCCAAAACGAATCGGTCCGGTTCGATGACATGTAAGCCATCTCTCCACTCTCTCCCCATTCCCCTCCCATCATTCTCTTCTCTTCACCCCCAAGGCTTGCAACGCATCCACAACACTTCTAATTTTGTAGATGTCCATGGGCAAAGTTAACAACTTACCATCAGGACGTCTTTCTGCTCGTTAGTCCCCTTTTTTAATTTACTTCTTTATTAATATACTTATTTTTATAAATTGCAAGTATTATTTCGATTCCATTTACAGGTATATCGGTGTTGTGATCATAATGTTAACAGTAGTAATGGCGAAGATAATTAAAGCTGATAATAATAAAAATACGTTACCTACTTAAATCCAGTGTAATTTCAAATAATTAGCAATACACAAATTTTAATGATTTATTATAAAAATAAACTAAAAATACACAACATTTTTATTGACAAACAAGTAGTTACATGTATTTAATGATAAGACTTGTCTTAACGAGAATTAGAATGTGAAGAAATAATTTATTTTATCACTTTTGCAGTGAAAGAGCAAATTTGGTACAAGTGCATTGCGCAGTTATCATGTAAAAATTATATTAGTACGTACAAAAAATAATTACGACACTCTTATATCTCTCGATCGTAAATCAATCCATTTATCGACTTCTAGATTATAAAATCATCGCATTTTTATTTCAAAATTTAACTTGCCAGTCGGTTTGGTGCCGAAAACGTGACACTTTCACATATGTTTAAATTTTATATATTGATGTCTGCTTCGATATATTTTCGATATTTTACTCTCTACTAGAACCTTTCCTGATTTTGTAGTTTTTTGAAATTTCTAGCCAAAAAGATTAATAAGATGACTTGTACTTGACTTGACCTTTATATTAATATAATAAAAAAATATTTAAAGTATATAATTTTGGTAGCATTTAGCATGTATATAAATGTTTACCACTTTTATACAATATCGAAATTTGCTTTAATAAAATGTCATTCAGTAAACTAAGAAGCTCAATCTGGTCGACATAGTAGAAGTACTGTTTTTTTTTTCTTTTTAATTTTATTACACTACGGACGGTCTACGGTCTTCTTTACTTTTTTTAAAAAAAATATTCTTCTTGTTTTTATAATTTTTAGTTTCACAACACATACAATATTCCTGTCAATGTCTAAAATTCCAGAAATTAGAACTAGATTTTCTCACACTATACTGCTATACGGTATTTCGCGGTAATTCCTGCAACCAAAAAAAAATATTAAGCAATTATCTTATATTATCAAATAAACGTCTCTTATATAAATTCAGTTAAAAGATTACAACAGACAAGAGGTCACACCGTTCGCCATTTTATTATACCTACTTATTAAATGTGCATGGTTTAAAACCGCTCCAGTTTAAATCAGCCTTGCAAACGATTTATAAATGTTAAAACAGTCAAAATGTTGTACAGATAATTTGTTAATTTTATATACATTTTTACGCATTTTTAGGGTTCCGTTTGTTAAAATAATATTATTTTTAATTTATAAACATGACAAATGAATGGAAAGTTTATATTGATATTTTTTGTATTAGACTTTACAGTGAAAATACATCTACATTATATCTTGTTTTTCTTCACGAACAAGCGAACATTCCATTGGTTTGACTTGGCCATATATCTTTATATAGTATAAAGCAAAATGGCTTCACACGTCTGTCTGTATGTATATATGCTTAAATCTTTCAAACTACGCAGCGAATTTTGACGCGGTTTCTTTTAATAGATAGAATGTTTCAAAAGGAAGGTATATATGTATAATATATCCATAATATAGTAGAGAAACACTGATAATTTTGGAGGTTTCTAATGTGATGTCGGTGCGGCGGCGCGTGCCTATAATGAAAATGTGTTGTAGTTCACGCATGCGAAGCCGCGAGCGGGCCACTAGTTGATAATATATCGTATTTTTTTATAAATTTAAAGTATTGTTTACACACTTAGGATAAAAAAATATTTTAAGAAAAAGTTAAACAGGATTCCCTGATTCGAGTGATACTACGTTCAAATCTTTATTTTTTCTAAATATATGATAACATAAAGTTATATAGAATCCGTAAAGTATAGAGCACATCCCATTTAATTTAGCCTTATTACTTTTTGATAGGATATAGATAAAGGATCAATATATAGCAGAATACACTGATTTCAGTTTATTTAAATTTGTGAAAATACGTATTTAAATTTTAATTATATAACTTTTTACTTTATGAATTACTATATGAAAATAAACTATGCCACGCTTTATCGCGTAAAAAATAAGGTTTCCGTCCGAAATCGAGATAATGTGTGTTGAGTGGCGGATCTCAACACCATGCTTTATAATAGACACCAGAGCGGAAAATTGAAAATAATTTAAATAATGAATCCCATAAGTGGGGGATCGACAAACCAATGGTGTAAAATGTACGCCTTCGTGACCTTTATAAGATGATATTATAATCAAAGTAGGTACTATAGTGAAGTATGCAGAATATATACACAATATAATATCTATAATTAAAGTATTACATTTATTATTATAACGAAAACAATATTTAACGCAATCGCTTTCAAAATTATTAAGCGTCTTATTAAGTATATAACATTTCTTTCCTCGCTGCATAGCAAGCCATATAATTTATTGCAAAAAAAAAATATAGCAAAGGTCAATAATTATAATTATATCAATGGCACAAGCTTTATTACTGTTCGTGCGTATTTATCTTTTATTTAAAGGACATTCAATCGACAACTAAGCTATTGTCTAATAAAAAAGAAGTCGTAACCACTTATAACATTTTTGCCTTCATTGTACAACATTACATCCAGTTAACGGTGTAGCGCAGACTTTAGACTATGTGGAAATATGAAAATGTGAACGAATACTTCATAAAATATTTGACATACTTTTTTTTTGGGATTTGGCAATAAGAAGAATTATTCTGGTATCCAATGCTTATTACATTTTTTTATTAATTTCACGATTTAGTAGTAGCAAATTACATTTTTTTACGTATTTCCGAAATCCCTAGGATGTTTGCGGCGTTGAGTTGCACTGCTCAACTCGTTATATCTCAATTTCAAGCGGAAAGTGCAGAACAGAGTGTTTTGACACTCGGTTCTCTCTGACTACCCTACTATATTGGAAAGGGAAAAACGTGAAGCGTAAAAAAAGACTTAAATTATATTTAAACTTTCAAAATTACAACCTTTAACCTTGTAACTGTCACTCCATCCGACAACCACAATTTCCAACAAGATAATTCAGTCCAAACAAATCTCAATTCAAAGTAACGAGTCCCTATACAAAGTTTATCAGTAGACCTTTCTTGTTAGACCACAACTCGTAGGATCTACTCGTTGTTTTCCGCTTCACGTCAACTGTAAATAGTGTTGGATGTCTCATTATCTTATTTACGTGCTTGTCTCAGGTGTGAGCCGCCCTGCAGTTAGGTGGGGCACAATCGAGATTGTTTATCTGCCTCTCGTTTTCACTGTTCGTGAACGGCCGACATCTTAAGGTCAGAGCAAAATTAAAAGTGTTTTAGTATCTGATAACACAGGCTTATTATGATTTGCTAGCACAAAGCTTCCTGCCTGCTGCGATATTTAATTTAATTTTAAAATCTTCAAATGTACCTACAATGTTTTTTTTTTGGTGTACGAAAGCAAGTCACTTGTGGGCCGCAAAGTCGCTCAAATCCGATTATGTTAATGAAAAGTATTATAAATATGCATATAGTCGTAATGTGGTGTTGCGAAATTGTTTAGTTTATATAATTAAATGTGTTTAACGACTGAGAGAGGATTAACATTTTATTTAATTACCGTTTGTTACATTTAATTACTAAAATACGTACATAAGGTTAACGTAGAATTACAAAATATTTGCATATCTTCCACTAGATTAAATCGATACAAGAAATAAACGCAACTATACGATAATATGAATAAGTAGTTATAATGTTTTTGATATGTGAAAAGAAGATTTTTTCAGACATTTTAATCACTTTGCAGTGGTCCGTGGTCACGGGTAGCTGCTTTATTAAATATAATTTCAAATATAATAAATATACACGATTAATTCCGGATAAAAACAGTTTTATTCCATAGTATTTAAAAATCGCGAAACCAAAAAATATTCAGAATTCTACCTCCATTTTTTATTTTTACAAAGGTATTCCTAAAATATTTAATAAAATAACATGTAACGTAACTATCTAAGTAAACTTGATTTGTTTTATTGCATCACAGAAATTGTCATGATAAGCTAGTAGTAGTACAGAGCTTTCACTTTTAAATTTTTGCATAGATTATTCATTAAAGTTTGAAGATTGAATATATATTATATTTTTGGTGCGCACGCGCCGATTACGAGACAAGCCGGAGCAGGTTGGCAACGATTTTATTTAGATAGCCATAACGAATAGTTTTAATATTTTGCTTAAGCAATTAAAATTTATGCGGAATGTAAGATACAGAAATTGTTACGTTTATTAGAAATCGATAGTTCTTTGACGAATTTTAATTATATATACACGTTGTTAAATCACTTTCTTAATGTAATTAATATTGAAATGTAATATTAAATATTGTAAAGAAGTACCTAGAGTAGTTAATTTTAATTTTACTTACTAAAAAGATACATATCATTCTTGTAGTATTTCGTATCTCCGCTGATTTCCGCTATTCAACGTTTTGGGCGGAAAGTAGAAATCGGAGTGTCTTGACGGTAGTTTTACTATGACTAACCTCATATTGGGTAAAAAACCAAAAAAATATATATATGAAATTTTAATACTATATTAGTTTTTTTATTTTTAAATCCTTGTTGATTTTGTTTAGTTCTAAAAAAAGCGAAAATGCAGTGAACTTCGTTTTATATAGAAGGCCAATGCCGAAACGCCAAATAATGATAATATTAAATAACTTATCAGTGAGAATTTTGCATAATATCATGTTATGTGTTTTTTATTGGCTGGTGTGACATTTATTCTCAGGAAACTTAAATACTTCCTCATCTCTTTTTGGTTTTCATGAAAAAAAAATTAAAATATTTAATAACCTAAAAAATAAAAAAAGGAAGCATAATTTATCACTGTCAGTGTAAAAAGTTAAAAAATAATAACAAACAATTTGTATTTCTGTTACATAACAATGTCCTTAAAAAGAATTTCACGGATTATTCTTATAATACACCTGTTTAAAATGTGGCCAGTCATTTTATTTTCAACTAGGTAGTTACAAATTGGGTCTATGTCTAGATACAATAAGAAATCGCGTAGCTAATATATAAAAATACAATTTGTGTGATCAATGAAGCATATATTTTGCCAGTTTCGGTTTTCAATCTACATTATAAGGTGTTTAACCCAACAATTACATGTCAACATAGAAAGTGACATTTCTCAGGAAATGGTATTGTGGGTTACAGTAATTTAATTTAAAACGGTACATTATTCGCTTTACGTATCACACACAATAGAACACTTTCGATACGTTACGGTTTTTTGTACATATTTTTGATTTTGGCCAATCGTAACGTAACTTATTAGAAGTTATAGAAATAGTGATATTTTTTATATGTGAATTACGTCTTTATACAATTGCAACCTGCTCGTGGCTTTGCCTGCGTAAATTAAATTTTCAGCCAATTTAATAAAAACAGTTAATTTAAATTCTTGTAACTTTTTTATTTATGATTTTATTTCAATAAAATAAACTGTAAATGCTAAGAAAAGATTAAAATATAATAAGCAAAGTGTATTTAAATCCGGCTAGCCGTTTCAGAGATTAACGTGCACAAACGCACAGACAAACAGAAATAAGACTTAAAAATGGTATATATCATATTTTTTCTTACACGTCTTTCATGCACAGACAGCGATCAGTTACATTTTTATTATACGTATAGATTACAATGCTATTAACATTACATAAGTTGTCTTTTTTTCTAATTGTTCAATTACTTCTAGGTATGCGGACGCAGCTTCCACTGAATTTAAATTATTAATTATATTAATATAAATATGAATGTGAATATTTTGAGACGAAGTAATGTTTTTTTTTATTATTTTAAACTCTTCAATCGTAATATAAAACGCGGTGCTGAGTTCCTCTGCCTAGCATGAAGTTCCTCGAATTCGGAAGAAAAACGAAGAACAGGATGAATCTCACTGCCTACTCTGATCCGAAGCAAAAAGAGTGAAACTACTGATTACTGTAAATTATTAATAAACGTCGGGTTATCTAAAAATGTTTTTTCGAAAACCAAATACGCGATTAATGCCGTTAAACATAGTTTTATTTTAAAATGTTTAATAATCGGTAAAACAAAAGATCTTACTAATAAGATCTTTTACTACTCTAAAGTAACTAATTTCATACACAAAGTTTTAATTTTAATGTTCCAACTAGTTGCTTAGTTTCACATATATAACAAAAATAAACAAAATGTTTACGGTCTATCTGAATACTCGACACCAGAGCGAAGAAAATGGAAATATTAAATATTTCCACTCCTCGAGCGGGAATCGAACCCACAACCAGTCGTTTACAGTCACACGCTTGTGCCACTGCGGCAGACTGGCCCCTGGTAAAGTTGTTTTTTTATAATAAAAATTCTGAACTCTAATACCTTCTATTTAGTGATTGATTAAAAAAAAAGGATAAAATAGCATCCTAGGATCACAGTCTGCATATATAAGTGTCAAACAGATATCAAATTTGACAAGTAGTACCTACTAGTCTTTAAATTAATTTCAAATGAAATAAACAGGTTGTTCTTATATTTATAGACTAAATATTTAGGTATATATAAACTTTTCTATGTGTTAGCGTTGAGATCCGCCATACAATTAGTCATGCTTTAAACTATTAAGAACGGAGTATTTTATCAGTCTCTTTTGCCTTTTGACTACTTTGCAAAAAAGCGGAAAAATGTTAACTGTTTTTTTTTCTTATTTTGTTACATCAGCGTGTATATTATCAGTTAACAATTATTTCATATTAATTATTATACACATGTTCCTATAAAATGTTTTTTCAATACCCGTAAACAATCCAATAATAGTAACTTATGAAACAAGACAATGTAGTGTAAGCTTAGATGAGATGTATTTGTGCTGTGCAAGGGTCCTAATTATATAATTGATTCACACAAGTTTGTCATTTTCTGATATCTCCACATTTAGTAGCCCATTTGTGAAAATTGAATATAAAATTACTCTGTTAATAAGTTTTTTGTCACTACCAAAATATTGCGTGTTGAATGACGAAGTTACTACATTTTTGTGTTTTATAACTAGCCCTTCCTCTAATCCTTTCCTCTAGCCCTTACTAGGATAAGTGTATATATGTAACATACATACAATACTATACAATTATTTAGATTAAAACACATTTAAAATTCCATTAAATTTCCTTTTACAGTACAAACGTGTAACCATTTTACATAATACCTACATAATAAAATACAATAAGATAACATAAAGATTCATATTTTTCAGTGAGTTATCTGAGCGCACGCCACTCCAACATTACGAGGCAGATCGGCACGCGTCGGCGTATCACGTCACGATGCGGCTAGTGAAAACGCGATTAATTAAGTAACTGTTGTATCTTTATTGCTTTAGTATTTTGAATGTAGGTACATTAATTTTTATGTAATGTTTTTGAATTTTTAATGAATATAGATTTTTGTAGACTTTTTATTTTTATACACAACGTAGGTATATTTACTTTTAGGAATATAACGTATTTTCTATCTTTCGATTGGGAATCGAACCATGATAGAAATGTAAATATTTGTATTTATGTTTTTAATTTAGCTTCACTCACTATTCCGGACACAGCAGGGTAGGCACGCCGTCCTCCGAGTTCGGCGGCATTGCGTGTTAAGTAGCTCCACGTCGCGCTTTGCCTCGTCACCAGGGCGAAGAAAATGGAAATGTTAAATATTTCCAGTACTCGAGTGGGAATCGAACCCCCAACCAGTCGCTTTCAGTCACACTGTGTGCCTCTGCGGCACAACTGGCCCCAATATATACATTAAATGGCCTGAATCTGCATGAATCTATGAAACATTGCATATTGAGTAGCGGAACTCAACGCCGCGCTAGGTCTTGTCCCTAGAGCAGTCACAATACCCCCTAATATTCATATTTCTTATTAGCGCATAAATAATTTATTGTATTTTTTGTAGTTAATAATATATAGTTATTGTAATTAATAAAGTTTTTATCATTAAATAAAGATCCACTGATTAACCTTATTGTTACGTGATAAGAAATTTCTTCACGTAAGACATTTAGTTTTCCACTTTCCACCTTCCTTCACATCCATTCCCCAGAGTCGAAGTTGAACTCATAACCATCGCATTTAAAGTTAGACCCTGTCCCACTTTGCCACGATGGCGTATATTCATAGTGACTAGTACATTTTTACACAAACAAATTTAAACAAACAAACATAACTCGTAATAGGGTTTTTAAATAAATGTTTTTATAGTTTATGATCCGGGAGCGACAAAAACCGGCTTCGTCAATATTAGGAAGTAATTAAATCACCTTTACGAGTCTAATTAAATGTCTGAAGCTTTGTGCGTCGATGAGTCAATTTCTTTTTGCTTGCTTATTGTTAATGAGCGTTTCTTTGAATGCAGTAGGTATTGACGTTTATTACGCATGTTGCTGTTTATATGTGAGATTGGTTTTTACGCAAAATGTCTTGAGATAAACCTGTCAATGCGTAAATTTTGCGTTGCCTTAGCAACGTGTTGTTATTTATATGAAGGTCTATTACAAAAATAGCATTGTTTTTAATTAATTTGATCTATTTATAATGTATTGTTATAAAAATATTTCCTCTCTACACTCTCTTTCCAAGTAAGCTTGTTTCTAATTATTTAGTTTCCAAGTCTCAAATTTTTCCTACAAAGGCCTGAAACAAAGGAAATACGACTGGCTTTGTTGTGTAGAGGCACAAAGTACTGCAAGCGCGACAGCTCGTGGGTTTGATTCTCATTCGTGAACTTGAAATATTTAATATTTTATTTCGTTTGTTTTGATTTCGTGGCAACGCCCGGGGTTGAATTCCGCCACTTAATACGCAATGCTTCCAGATTTCGACGGAAAATGGCGAAAGGGGTGTTTAACATTAGGTTCCCTCTGCCTATCCTGCTGTATGCATATAGTATGACGCAAAAAATATAGTATGATACTTTTAAAATGTGTTATTTTCAAATATCCTCAACAACATTTATTACTTTAGTACAACAAAACGAGCAAAACAAACAACTAATCAATTGTACTATAACGTGTATTTTGATGTTATCACATGTTTATGGTATTGTTTATTCAGATAATAAATAATGTGCAAAGTAATGTTACACATCGAGTAAATGGCACATAAAGTATTATTTTATTACTTCTACGATCAATATAATAAATATTCTATACATATAAAAGTTTCTAACTATATATATTACTGTATGAGACTGACAGACATACTACTGGGCTTCAAAATCTTTTTTGAGTATCTCCATAGACACCCATGACATTAGAGAAGGAAGTAGAAGGATCGGTGGGAATAGGGAGAACTGGCTTATAGGAAAACATCAATAAAATTTGACATGTATAATTATTGCATAGTATGGGGAAACATTAAGGAAAGGCGTTCCCAAAATTTCTACAGGGCGGAAAACCAAGGATTTTTCCACTTTTAAATCAATACACCACTAAAAAAGATTAGCGTTTATAATAAAAACCTGAGAATTCATTTTGTTTCTGGAAGACATCTGTTTAAGATATATCTATTCTAAAAAAGTTATAAATATATTCGGATGTATGATATATACTATGTCATTTATTAACAACATAGTCATAGTTGACTAGCCCAAATATATTATTTTTAAATTCCAAAGCATCAGTCGGGTGATTTTTACATAATAATTATGTTAGGTACTAAGGTACGGATATATATTTTCCGTTTCTGATTAATTTATTCAAATATATTACTTATGTATGTATAATCTTAATAATATACAATATTTAATATTCGTATATTGCATTACATTACAACTAAATTGTGGATTTTATTAGTTGATGTAAGTTAGCCTTGAACCACGTGTTCTTATTGCTGGCTATACCGGAACAATTTTTACCCAGAAACTCCTACGCTACTAAAGTGTAAATAAATATAAATAACATATTTAAAACTACCTCCTCCCTGTGACTTTATGTGTAATGAAACTTTCAGGTATGCCACTATGCAATTTTTATATGTTTTCCAAAAATGTTTTAAACTTCCTGAATATGCGAATAACTCTTTAAAAATGTCAAAAATAGGAAATTTAATTTTCAACTTTAACTAACTATTTATTAGTAGGCTTAATTCTGTAAATAATTATTAAAAACACTTTATGACAAAAGAAAAAACAAGTTATTCTCAACAGTGGCTGTATTTTGATACTCAGTCATGCTCTCACACTCTGACCTTCCAATTGCTATATCTTAAACGTGAATTCCCAGAATATTTTTTAATGGTAAATTCTCTGTATCATTAAACGCATGATATAAAAGTATACTGCATTAAATTACCTTTGTACAAAAAGTTCTAAATAAATGTCATATAAGTGATCTTATTTAATTTTATTTATTTATTTAATACTTTATTACTCCAGGAGGAATAACAAAAAATAATAACAATAAGAGCAAAAAAAAACGCGATTTTGGTGTAAGGGCGGCCTTATCACCATAGGTGATCTCTTTTAGGCAACCATTACCATAAAAAGAAAAGAAAAACAATCACACATACCCTAATTTTGATTGGTGTACAAACTTGAATTGCACTTGTATTCTTAAAAATAATAAACATACTTAAAAAAATACATTTTATATATTACATACCCTGTTTATATCTAATTGAATAAATTTTGTATTCTAATTTCTCCTTCTGCGGACAAAGCGGAGACTCAGTGACACGTCACTATGTATCTAACTTACTAGTTTTATAAGGATATTGTGACGCACTCTCAGACCGGCGAAGTATTTTTTATATATAAGTATTTCCCCATGTTCTGGTAGTTGGGATCCGTAACTGTCACGTATAGTCCCATAATCGTCCCAAAGGCCCATTGACGTCAGTCGACTGACCTTCAAAAAAGATTGAGGTAAAAATAACTCTCACTCAACGAAGATCGATAACAAAAAAGGGGTTCCCATACAAATGATTAAATTGCTACAAACAAACAAAATCAACACTGGGTAAATTATATATTTAATTGGCTTTTGCTACTACTTTATTCATTATATATAATTCTGATATACAAATGTGACATCATTGTTATACCTTGACCATATGTACGTATGCCATGAGACAGCGTTTACAAGCAAAATAAATAAGGTCCAATAATATTGTTAATTAATGTTTGACGGTTTGTGTTATATTAAGAAATTAATGAGGTTCGTTATACAGGTTGGGTTAGTCTATGATTCCCTTTAACAAGGTAAAAAAATATAATTTCATAAATTTGATTACTATGCTAGGGATAAAGCGTGAAGCAAAGAAACTATGGTGTGATTACGCCCTTACTTATATTAACCTAGTTATTCGTACTAGACGTTAATTTACCCTAGGGGCCAGTTGTGGTGTAAAGCGACTGGTTGTAGGTTCGATTCCCACTCGAGGAGTGTAATTAATTATTTCCATTTTCTTCGCTCCGGTGTCGAGGCAAAGAACGGGGTTAAGTTCCGCCACTTAACACGCAGTGCCTCCAAATTCGGCGGAAAGTGGGAAACGGTCTATAACACTAGGTTCTCTCTGCCTACCCTGCTGTATGAGGGAGACAGCGTGAAGCTAAAAAAGAAAAAAATATATTAATTTACTTACTTGAGGGCTGGAGTATTTTTTTGATGATATTAAAAGTCTTAAAGATTTGTTTAAGACTTGCGAAAAGTTTAGTCAATCAACACACTTCAACTTAGCGAAAAGTGGAGAACGAAATGTCTTGCCTTTCATCTTACTATGTGGGATAAAGCGATAAGCTGAAAAAAACTATTGATTACTGAAAATAATGATTCTTACGCTTCTATTAAAAGTGTTATATCTATCATAAACTATTAAATTAACAGCATGCAGAGAAAAATGTTGTTCAAAGTCGGTAAACATCAAGTTTAATTCTTGCTTCAGTTTTTTCTAATTAAATTCGATTACGTATTTCAAGATACGATACGGATTACAATTCGTATTTTTTACACAATTGATTATTAAGGAAAAACTGAAGAACGTTTTGCAATCATACATTACGTATGAATACTAAATAACACAAGTGCTTTACAGTATTATAGTTGTCAAGCCATTGCTTCACACAACCAGCAATGTATATAATGAAGCAAATTAAAACCGATTTAAAATATTCAATAGATCTTATTTTACGTATTCTACTTTTTGTGCCTATCAATTCTTAACATTACGTCCATTACACAATAGTTACGTGCAAAAGTGTAATTATTATCAGCGATCACCTTCCGTGTACGACAATAACAATGAAATCGATATTAAATCGAAAACGACACAAACTAGATTTCGGTCATTCTTTTTTTCTTCAAGTACGCCATTTGAGAGTGTACCTTGTGCCTACGTAAGTAAATGATGTAATATAAATAAGATCACTGTCCATATATTTTAAGAAAACATGTATTAGTAATAAGTTGAAATGTAATTATAATGGATAATAGCTCGTTTTTTCATTCGATTCGTTATTTCAACCTGAGGGGGGACGGGTTAAGAATACAATTCCTCCCCGCCGCTGGGTAGCGTCCCGTAAAAGGTGGGTAACCCAGTAGTTTGGTGGTAGGAGATTCGTTCTCCGACTGGCTCGCGACCACTATCGTGTCAAAGACGAACTGCCAAACATCTGACGATGTATCTGGCTGACCTGGCTTACATGAGAGGATGATCTCCCTATTCCCACCATTCCCATCCTCCGTCCCTCCTTCTGTCCTATATCCCTCGGGCTGACAACGCATTCAAAATTATAATGGTGTGGTCTATGGGTGAAAGTAACCACGTAACACCACGTGGACCTTCTGCTCGTTTGCCTCCTTTATTCCATAAAAAAATATACGATACAAAAACAGATTCACGTATTTTTCCCAGATAATAGGATAGTCAGAGAGAACTTAATGTTAAGACGCTCCATTCTCCACTTATTCACATACGCTCTCGCGACGTTATACCTACTTATATATTCAATGCTTAGGGAATTTATCATTATTTATAACATTTATAGTTCATTTTAAAATATATAGAACTCAATTAATCGTCTGATAATAAGATTTTTTTTGCGTTATGCTAAGTGAAGCTTATTAGTCAATGCTATTAGTTTTACTCGACTATTTTTGAGTGTGTTAGCTTTGATTTTTTTTTTTTACTTTTAGTTTAATTTATTTGGTTTGCGAACAATATCAAATTTTGATAAATGGCTCGGTTTATCAATAAGCTTGGCTATCTCTGTTATAGATGTTTTCTTAATCTGTTTTCTTAGACAAAGTGCAGCGTTAGTTATTAACCGTCCTGTACTAAATATCGATAAAAAAATAGAAACTATGAAATGAAACTATATAAGACTGTGGTCTTATATAGTTTCACTTCAACTTCAACAACTCTAAATTTAGAAAAAATGCTATAGCAAACGCTGCTAAATAATTAACAGGATTACTATAGTAAAAACTTCATTCCTCATATTATGATAACATATTAATAATAAGATACTTTAATTATTAAATGTTACGATAAACAAAGAAATAATACTTTTAAACATTTTTAAAGTGTTATTTCACAGTTAGAAAAATTAAAAAAGACATTTAGAAAGGTATAAAAATTTAAACGCAGCGTGATTCGACCCCGCGGCTCCTGAATAAAACTTATTTTTGTCGTTAGCATCTCTGTAGAGAGATTTTTATAAATTTCTGCAACCCAAAGATTATTCTACGAACAATCGTTGTAATAATTTCGTATAAGCGAATAATCGTATAATTCGTATAATCGTATAAAAATTTCGACGCAGCTGGTAGTAGAACGCATGGCTCAACGGTGAGAGCGTCTGAACGGTATTCAGGAGGCGCGGGTCGAATCCGCTGTGTTTAATTTTTTATATGTTTTCTAAATGTCTTTTTTGAAGAAATAATAAAAATAACGATCTAAACAAATATTAAACATAATAATTAAAACAAGGAATTATTTAGTATAATTAAAAAATAACGTAAAGATTATGTTCTGATTATGATAACTAAAGATCTTTAAATCTCATTTCTCATTCGTTATATAATTAACAAAGTTCAAATAAACGAGGGTCACAATATTAGGTTACATAGCCCAAAGAGGTAGGTATCAATTGCTCAATACTTGGTACAATAGATTACAATTACATCGATGGTTATTGTTTCCAACGTCGATCGGCCTCTGTTCGGCCTTCGAGACCGGCGCACGTTTTTTTTTAGTATTACCCTTATTAAAAAGAGTAGTTAGGTTTTTAATTATATGTGCTGATAACGATATCACATTATATATTTTTTAATGAGGCTATTTGAAGACAGTATTGTTATTATTGTTTCTCTAACGACGAATATAAGAATGTGTGTTTCAAACATCACTCTAAAAAGTATGTAAGCTTGTACGTGGATAAATAATCATTCCACTTGCTTGGGATATGAGCCGACTATTTGCGAGGTAATCAGAAAATATCAACTACACAATAGCGCACGTAAACAGAATTTTTTAGTACATCAATACTTAATATAAACATACGTGGCACACTATAGATTTTTTTTTAAAAAAGTTCTCATACATGAAAAATATTGAGTATTATAAAACTATTTCTTAGTAAAGCACTGGAGATAACAATATATGTAATTCAATCATAAATATCCCTACATTTAAAAATACACACCTCTTATTTTGTATCTGAGTACTTTAATAAGCATCTGACTGTCAACGTGATTTTTGTGGGTTCGATTCCTACTCGAGGGAATGATTATGTATTAAATATTATTTTCATTTCTCCGCTCTGGTACCTGAGACAAAGCGCGACGTTGATTTCCGTCACTTAATACGGCAGAAAAGTGGAAAACGGAGTGCCCTGACACTAAGCTCTCTCTGACTACCCTTCTTGATGGAAAAAAGCGTGAAGTTGTTTTTTTTTAAAAACCATTACGACATTAGTGGTAATAACAACTCTTGGTATTGACAATAGTCCGCTCTCTGTGATTAATTCTTTGATGTTGACAATCAATGTAGTATTTATCATTTTAATTGTTATCGTAGATCTAAATATTGTTTTATTAATTAATAGTTTATACAATTACATTTTGTACAACATAACTTTAGCAATTAAAATATTTTATGTTTGTGCTTTTATAATAAAAATGGAAATGTTGTAAAATATTAACATTATCAGCTTTTCGTATAAAAGAGTAGACAATGAAAACTTAGTGTTAAAGCACTATGTTTTCCATTTTACGTTAAAATTTAAGAAATTGTGTTTTGTGTGGAAAAGCTCAACGCCGAGCTTTGTGTAACAAAAGCAAGAAAATAAATCGCCCAAACAGCAGGGTAGGCAGGGGAAAGCTAGAGCTAAGGTACTCCATTCCCCACTTTCTGCCAAATTCGGAGGCATTAGGTGTTAAGTGCGGAACTTAAGGCCGCGCTTTGCCTCGACACCAAAGCGAAGAAAATGGAAATATTAAATATTTCAATCATTCCTCGAATGGGAATCGAACCCACGACCAGTTGTTTACAGTCACACGCTTGTGCCACTGCGCCACGACTGGCCCCTAAACGAATGTATGGGTTATTTTCCTGTAAATGTACCATTTCTGTTCATGTAAGTAATGAAAAACAATAAAAGGATTTCATTATTATCGATATTGCTTTTACGGCTAAGTAATACAAGTCAATTAAAAAGTTAATTTTCCGGAAATTCTTGCGCAACAATAAACCACGCAAGTATTTCCGGAAAATATAAAAATAGCTCTATAATATTTTTTAACCACAATTTATTAACTAACTTTTTTATGGCAATGCTAATTGGCAACCACATGGCAAGTGGCAAAAATAAAACCCCAGTTTCCAGAAAACAGTTAAACAATGCGAATTAGTCTTTTCCCCGTAAGCGGAAGAGTTTATCTGGATTTTTAACATTAATTTTACTAAATATTGGGATTTTACGCTTGTAACTGTGAGAGTGGTTATTAACGTAATTTCTCGTAGGTGTGAAATACATATACGTATTCCCATTGACAGCTGGTTGTAATCGCGAGTGGTTTTAAGTTCAATTCCCACAATGATTTTAACTTAATTTAATTTCTTCACTCTGGTACACAAAGTAAGGCGTGGCGTTAAGGTCCACCAACTAACAGGCTATGTCTTGACTTAGGACGGAAAATGGAGAACGATACAACGGTAGTAGTAGGGACCCGTCGTGGCGCAAGAGCACAAAAGTGTGACTGTAAAGCGCCTGGTTGTGGGTTCGATTCTCACTCGAGGAGTGGAAATATTTATTATTTCCATATTCTTCGCTCTGAGGTCAGGGCAGAGGGCGGCGTTAAGTTCCGCCACTTAACACGCAATGCCTAAAGAATTCGGCGGAAAGTAGGGAACGGAGTGAATTAACATTAAGTTCCTTCTGCCTACCCCGCTGTATGCGGGATACAGCGTGAAACTAAAAAAAAATGTGTAATAGTTCTGAACCATAAGGTTCATCATTTAAACTATATATTTTTTTTATTTTACTAAATGTATGAATAATGTTAAATGGTATTTTTTTTTAATATATGAGAAAGTATTTAAGGCAAGACTCTACAAACATATACCTAAGCAAGCTTAAACTTTTTAGAAATATATATCAGTCTATTAACATAACATACTAACAATGTTCACACACTATTTCGACAACGGAAACACTGTTAAGTTACCACTATCAAGGCCAAGTCATGAGATACAATTGTATTTAGTATTTTTATTACTTTCTTATTTATATTATAATATATATTATTATATATTCTTAACTTTTCATAATCTTTTAGCATTATACGAAAATAGCCGAAAGTAGGATTTTAATTTTCGACAAGCTTTTATTTATATAGTAATAAATAACTTAACTTAGGCCTTAGGCCCTGTTTACATAGGCGACTCGCTGTCCTCGTGAATGCCACATGTGAGGAATTCTATATGTAGGCGTGTTAATAGATGCCAAATAAAATATCTTTAAAAAAAGTATTAATAATTATAACACTTTCGAAAATTTAATTGCGTATTTTCGACGATTATTACTTATAGGAAGTTGAGTAACATCCTGTCAAACATTGCATAAATGTGCTTCATTGAACAAGTAAATTTACCAAGTTTATCGTTGAGTACTTCCTTTGTGATATTATATGGCATAGCTCTTAGCTTACATTTAGCCAATGCCCTACACCAAATCGAATTGGCGGCTTTTTTTCGGCTACATACTTTTTCCTGCAGAGCAGTTTAGACAGAGATATTTTTTATTTAGCTTCGCGCTATATCCCGCATATAGCAGAGTAGGCAGAGGGAACCTAGTGTAGTAGGGAACCTAGAACCTAGTAAAACACTCCGTTCCCTAATTTCCACCGAATTCGGAGGCATTGCGTGTTAAGTGCTTTGCCTCAACACTAAAGCGAAGAAAATGGTAATATTAAATATTTCCACTCCTGGAATGGGAATCGAACCCACAACCAGTCGTTTACAGTCACACGTTTGAGCCACTGCGTCACGACTGGCCCCAGAGACAACCAAGTGTCAAGATATTCCGTCAGAAGTCAGCGTCTCGTTGGAAGCCAACGTTGTCTTACCAGAGTGGAAAGATGAATAAAGTGTAATATAACCAATCACGTCAATAGACGTCGTCCCACTATGCGACAGTAGTCTCTTCTTCTAGTCTAATCTTAGTCCATAATTATATAAATGTTCATTTTCTCAGTTCTATTTAACATATAGCCTTTTAAGAACATTTCACAAATAAAAAACTTAGGAGAGTTGACAAACTACCGACGTTTAAGCCTACCATTAAAACTATATATTCTTATTTTTGAAGGCTTATAAGGAAGTGATTTATCACTAAGTTACATATACTGACAACGTCGGATGTGTAAGATAAACAAATTTATATCACAATCAAATAAATGAAGCCGTAGTGGCGCAGTGGGACAGCGTCTGACTGCAAACGGGATTATTGTGGGTTCGATTCCCACTCGAGGAGTGGAAATATTTAATATTTCCATTCTCTTCGCTCTGGTGTCGAGGTAAAGCGCGGCGTTAAGTTCCGCCACTTAACACGCAATGCCACCGAATTCGGCGGAAAGTGGGGAACGGAGTATCTTAATACTAGGTTCCCTCTGCCTACCCTGCTGTGTGCGGGACACAGCGTGAAGCTGAAAAAAAAAATATATATAAATACACTAGGCATATTTTGAACAACATAATTTGTTTTCATTATAACGTTAGGTAGACGTTTAACCGTCTAAAATAAAATAATTAAACTACAACTTACTAGTTTGATTGATTCGACCTTAATAACATTGATACTAACAGCTTACACAAAGGTATTATAATATTTAAATCGCGCATAACAAAAAAATAATAATATGTCCTCATGCGCGTGCGCACAACGTTCAGGTGATCTTGGTAAGGGCAAATTTATAAAGATTCGCGCATATTTTTAATGGATATGGGCTTAATATTACTTAATTAAAATAACTTTATTAGTAAGAATAAATTGAGTTTATCAAGCGTTTTGAATGATTAAATATATATTATGACGCATTTGAACAGCGTTTGAATGTAACCATAATGGTTGTGGGTCTATATCCTCTCGGGGAAAATATTATATATTATTTTCATTTCTCCATTCTGGTACCTAAGATAAAGTGCGGCGTTGAGCTCTACCACTTAACACGCAATGTCTAAATTTTGGTCAAAAAGTGGAGATCGGATTTTCTTGACATTCTGACTACTCTTCTATGCAAGAAAAAAGCGAAAAAAGGTAATAAATAAGAAAAATATAGCAAAAAAGAATAACAAAAAAGATTTTAAAAAATATAACAAATAAGATTAACTAAACAATTATGCTGGTATATGTAACAATTATTTCCTTCGTAGATTTTATTCTAGTGTTTTTCATAATGATGATGTATATTTTGTATTATATATACAAATAAACAAGATCACACGCAATTTTTGGAAAGTAACACTACTCGGGTAACATTTATTTAAAAGATAGATAGTTAGATTTTATTTTCGCCCCAGCCTTTTCCTGCAGTATACTCAGAGAGAATGCTATAGTGACAGCATACCGTTCTTTACTTTTTCAACAAATTGACATTAAATGAGCACGACGAGAGCTGTGGTAAACAATAAAAAATTATGATAATTCCTATAAGTGGAAATCAAACCCATAATCAATCAAATTACGGTTAGAGTCTGTCTACCTGTCTAACTGTACCACGACAGCCATTATTAAATACGCAAAAAAAATCAATCTTCACTGCTGTACTAAAACGAAAAGCATTAAAGGATATGATATCGCAAACCGGTGTGTTAATTTAAGTATAAAACAGTTATCTATATTATGAACATACCTTTACTGTGAAAAGTCGATTACGCCAGCCTCGGTCTCAATAACTCAAATTTGGCGACCTTGCTACCGATATATTTGTTCCACATCAAAGTAATCGTATGACATCCCGGTCAAAGATTAACAAGGCCGACCGGAAAAATCTGTAATGAGGCCTCGCTTGTAATTAATATACGGATGAATCTAGTTTTAACAGAATATATAAAGTATGCAGTAAGTAAATATATAATATATACATTTTTTGCTATTTACTATTAAATAAATTTAAAATTAAAATAATTAGAACTTGTTTATATTACGTGATATGATAGTATTGCGGAAGTGTGTGGTCCTCAGAAGTGTTGTGTCATGTACGTATTTAAGAATGTTTGTCCTCTTAAAATATTTTATTTTGTACTTTACGCTTTATTCAGCTAAGCATGATAGGTCTACAGAAGGAAGCGAGGAAATAAAAAAAGGTTAAATATGATTATTCTCCGTATTGCAATTAAACTCACATCGCCATCGCCATCCCGTTTACTTAATTTATACGGTTTATTTAAAATTATACTTTAAGGACTAAATGTTGCGCATTAACTATTGCTTTAATACAATTTAAGTAGTAAATCCTGTAGAACTTGAAGACAAATCTGGTTATTCAGATACTTTTTTTTATGCACTTTGCACACAGCACACAGCAGGATAGGCAGGGGGAACCTAGTGTTAAGACACTCCGTTTCCCACTTTCCGCCGAATTCTGGAGGCACTGTGGGTTAAGTGGCGGAATTTGATGCTGTGCTTTGCTATATTTAATTTCTTTTTTCATTCTTTCATAAAGACGACCAAACCGAACGAAGAATACAAAAGCATTAAAGCTTTTGAATTTTATCTGTTGGTTTATTACAGATACAGATTGCTTTTACACCAAATCGGTTTATTCTTAAATAATTTCCAAACTTTGTTTGTAATATTATAATTATTAATTATAAAACATACAGTCATGACAACTTACTAGTAGTTCTTATTTAATATTTTTTTTTATAAATATTCGTTTAGATTCTTGTACTGATTAGGTGGTTGTAGTCATTTTAGACGAGATTCGATAAGATCTTATGACTCAATTAAAAATGTATAAAAATATACATGCTTATATAACAAAACGGCTTAAAATAAAGACTATATTACATACAACTTTTGCCTTGCACCTGCACCCTTTTTCCCGTATAGCAGAACAGTCAGAGTAAATCTAGTGTTAAGACACTTCGTTTTCCAATTTCCGGCCCGAAATCGAGACATTGCCTGTTCAGTGGCGGAACTCAACGCCGCAGTTACCAGAGCGAAGAAATGCAAATAATAACCATTCCCCCAAGTGGGAATTGAACCGACAACTGTCACGCTTATAGTAAGACATTGCCAAACTGCGCCTTAACGGCCTGTAGGTACATATTAAACTTACGGTACAAATTATCGTAAAAAGTGACAGTGCAACTTATCAACTGCTAACTAGCCCAAATAAGTGGATTTCAAGATTTAAGTGCATTTAATTATTGTGTTTTAACAGTTACATTACGAAATATTGGAAGTGAACGTTGAAAGTCAAAGGGCACCGGAGCAATTTTTCAATACTTCATTTATAAAGGCACTAGAAAATAAATTTACTTAACGGATACTTAAAATATTATATGACAGGTACAGCGTAAAAAGTAGGCTGAGGGTATGTGTTCCGTATTTATTTAAAATTTATTTGTATTTACAATGTTTTTTGAATGGCATTTGAGTGACACTATGTATAGACAAGGATGTTTTATTTATAATATAATAATAAAATAATATAAGATATCTCTATAAGCTTCACCATTTTTCATGAAAACAAATAATAATTAAAAAAGTTTTAAATAAGATTACACAATTAATTAAATATTTTATAAGCTGAACCACATTTTTTGGAAACGAATACAAATTTGGACACAGCGGGATTCGAACTCACTATAAGCATAGAGGCTATGAAACATTCCATGCGTTATACATCCGGCTACATTAAAATTCTGAACGTTATGTTTATCCAAAAGGTATTTTTTTAGGTTTCCTAAAAATATGTTATAACTTTTTAATGCTTCATACTAACATTTACATTAATAAATTTTAATTTTTAAATTCAATATAAAAATTTCACACTATCTAAGTCAGTACTACTGAAACCGCATCAAATGCTGCTAAATTTTATACCAGAAGCCCTTGTTAAATTTCCAAAGGATCTCTAAGAATGTAAAAGCTCAAAAATCGTTAAATGTTATAAATAATTACAGTTTTCTCGACTGGAGCGAGGTCTTTTGATGACATTATGATTTTGTCAGTTTTAATACAATCCATTTTTAATATGTGAGTTTTGTTGTTTAATTATGTTTAAATTGACTGTTGGTAACGCCTACTGTTGAATTTCGTGATAAAGATCTCTCACAATGTCATAATGGAGTAAGTAAATTCCAATATACGTCAAAAGCCCGATTAACTTATTAACCGAATTCATTAAGATTGCGAATCGCCAATCAGAGACAATGTGATATATACTCGTGCATGGTAGGTATTGTATTCTAGGCGCAAAGTACGCACGAGAGGAGATTACTCTTCTAATCTTTTTATTAATAAGAACTAGGGCTTTAATGTGGAAGAAAATTTAGAAAAGCTTCAAAATTGATTGAAGTCCACTGGTAAGTTTATTTAATTAAGTGCTTTTCTTTTAATCTTAAAACATAATTCGTTTCAAAACTCTATCATAAAAGTAGGAATCTTCTGGGAGTGTTGTATGAGTAATATGGTAATATTTTTTCATTTCTCAGCTTCGGAAAATGAAGTGAGGCGCTGGGTTTCGCTACTCAAAACGCAATAGTAATATAAAATAAGGCAGAAACAGAAACCTGAGTGTTTGAGGAGTGAAGCTATAAAAAAAAATCATATTGTTATTCTTAACTACTTTTATGATATGAATTATCACAACTTTCTTAAAACTAATGCATGTAAATAATAATGTATCTTTCAGAGATCAAAGGCTAGACAGACAGCAGTGGTGAAATTTCCATATGACACGATTTCTAACGGCTTTTCTTTTGTAAATTATTCGTCCAAGTATTTTTAGCACCGGCTTACCTCTACAAAAATTTCACACTTCGCCACTGCTGGATAGTTAAGACGTCTGAATCAGAACTATTTATAAATATATTTATCTAAATTAATTAAGATATCAACATTCAATTAGCTCGAACTGACAGACAAATTAATCAAAACAACTTCCTGACTTCACTTACAGGAAAACAGTGTACAGTGATTTTTATCAGACATCTTTACTCCTCACATTTTCTTAGAAGTTACCTTGTCCTTGCGCATTCTAGGTATTTTTTTACACCTTGATGGTTAGTTTGACAGAAGGAATGCCGCTAGGGCACCGGTCGTGGCCGGTCGCCTAAGAGCGTGACTTTAACCCACCTATTGCCCAATGTAATTAGACCTGTAAAATTCTTTTTAACCTTGCATTCAAGAAGTATACATAGCTCAATATTGAGTGGTTGTGATAATACCAGCCGTTGTCATCTCAATGCCGGCTTAAACACGAGGATCTGAATTCTTTTTGTGCGTATTTAATGGTAATTAATTGTTCAATGATAATATTCGTGTTTTGTCAATCGGGTCGAATTAGTGTCAGTTTGTACTGCAGATTAAATGTTGTACACGTCTGAACTGTGAATAGTATCTAGAGATATAGAGATATTATAGTAAGGTATCTAAAGATATCATAGTAAGAGTGTAATGAGCTAATGACAATATTTAAACCACTCCAATGACTCAATCTGGCTTATCTTGAAGATCAAGTACGTTATGTCATGTCTTAGTCTTCAAAGCCAACGACAATATTTATATATGAACATTCGATACTTGTAATCACTAAGCACTAGCTTCGTTTATTGTTCAGGCAACCGATGAATTTCAGACGCATTTTAGATTTTTTCGTCTAAAAAGTGTTCAGACACTCCGTTCTACATTTACCGGCTGAAAACGAGTATTGCCTTAGGTACCAGAGCGGAGAAATGAGAATAAATGATGATCATATCACCGAGAGGGAAACAAACCCTCAACCATTGTATTTACAGTCAAGTGTTATAATCCCATTACGCAACGACTAATACATATTTATTATGTGTTTAATAACCGGCTACTTATTTGCTATGGCATTTTTAATGGTATTATTAATACAAAAATACCACAATTAATATCGAACCAATACAATTGAAGAGACTTATCTAAGAAAATCACGTAAATGACTTCAATACATAGACGGATATGTATGTATTTTATTTATTTTATTAATCAATATATTTAGACGAAACTTAATCTTTTAGGTCAAAAAAGACAAAATATGTCATTAAGTGCTTAACTTAAGTTATATCTTATCGACTAAATACAAAATGACTAATTTGCCAATTACGATTTTGACGTTAATTTTCAGGTTAGATAGCTTCAATATGCAGCTGATAAAAATCTCTACAATTTGCAGCTGATAATAATCTGGTTATCGCTAACAGCCTCTTTCAAAATCATCCGCGGAGATTATACACCTGGATCTCACCAAACGGCAACCATCGGAACCAAATCGATTACATCCTGATAGCGTCCCGATGGAGAACCTCTGTCCAAAACACCCACACACTGCCTGGAGCTGATTGTGGATCAGATCACCAACTCCTGATCTGCAAAATTAAGACCAAATTGAGAGCTGCCCGATCATTCAAACATCATGCGCGACTGGAGGTAAAAGATAGCTCCAAATTTGTGACAGCTCTAGAGCAAAAATGGACACAATGGACGTCGATCGACCATACCACACAATCCTCAGACCAACTATGGAATAATGCGAAGGCCTTCATAACATGTGCTGTTGATACCAGTCGTGCCAGGGCATCAGCAATTTGTAAGCGGCAGCATTGGATTAGCGACGATACTCTGGCTCTTGTAGATGAGAGAAGAAAAATGAAGGCTTCAGGAACAGACATAAAGGCATTCAACAAAAAGTCTGCTGAAATACAGGCAGCGTGTAGACGAGACCTTAATACAAAGCTTAAAAACATCTGCTCTGAACTGGAAGCTCACGCCGACAAACACGAAACCAAAGACCTGCACCAGAAAGTCCGAACTATAACAAAATCTTTCACCTCCAAAAGTTGGGCTATTGAGGATTCCAGTGGTCAAACAGTGACCGAGATAAAGGCAATATCTGAAACTTGGAAACAATACTGCCAGTCATTGTTGAAGATGAAAATGCACACTGCTTTGTCTCGACTGAACCCGGAAACGATGAGAAAGAACCAGATATTCTTAAAGACGAAGTCAGAGCAGCAATCAAACACCTGAAAAATGGAAAATCTACTGGTATTGATTCAATTCCTATAGAAACAATCAAGGCTTCAGGGGAATTTGGCGTGGGAATTTTGCATACAATCTGCAATAAAGTTTGGCAGACTGGTAACTGGCCTCGAGAGTGGACTCGAGACCCACTCAATTTTCGTTCCGCTACACAAAAAAGGTTCCACTAAAATATGTAGTAATTATCGCCTTATTGCACTTATCCCTCATGCAAGCAAAGTCTTACTGCATATACTTAATGAACGTCTCAAGTCATATCTGTCACGGGAGATCGCTCCGGAACAGGCAGGATTTGTAAGAGGAAAGGGTACCAGAGAGCAAATCCTAATAGTACGTCAGATAATCGAGAAATCTCGTGAGTTCAATAAGGCAACATACATCTGCTTTGTAGATTTCTCGAAGGCCTTCGATTCGGTCAAATGGCCAAAGCTTTGGAGTACTCTACTGGAAATGGGAACGCCTAAACATCTTGTGCACCTCCTTAGACGTCTATACGAAGATGGAACAGCTTCTGTAAGAGCGGACGAACTACTCTCAGATAATTTTCACCCAAGTGCCGGCGTTCGTCAAGGTTGTATTATTTCACCAATTTTGTTCAACACCTACACAGAACTAATAATGAGAATTACCCTTGAAAACTGGACCGACGGTGTATAGTGATTTTATTTTCTACCAGTCTTACTTAGAATACTCGATGAAAGCCAAATTGAATGAAAAAGATTTATTTAGCAGTATTTTGTTCATATATTGCAATTAAATTGTAATAACAGAACATTTTTAATATTTTCTTTTTTTTTGCAGGGTAGGCAGAGGGAACCTAGTGTTAAGAAACTCCGTTCCTCACTTTCCGCCGAATTCAGAGGCATTGTGTGTTAAGTGGCGGAACTTAACGCCGCGCTTTACCATATGGTCATATTCTTATACTTAAAATACTGATTTTAGATCTGTCAGCATCCCTGTTTAGACAGAAACTGTAAGAAATGACAATTCCAATGGGATTTTTATATTTGTACATGATATATTTTACATTTACAAATATAGGAAATATAGGAAATACACAAATGTTAATATATTGAAATAGAAACCCTTGCACCAATCGAACGTTTAATTATACAGTAATAAATTTTACTTATAAGCATTATTTACAACATGCCAAAGAAACAAATTTATGATACAAACTTTTTAATTCATATTTCAATTAACTTTTTTTTTCTAGTTAGAATTAATTAAAAAATATATTGGTCAACTTCTTACAAAAGTAAAAGAGGTTGATTGAATTAAAAAGGAATTTTTGATCCAAATAAAAGGTTACTGTAATATATTTAAGAAGATATTAGTGTTATGAAGAAATTAAATACCTGAAGCATATTTTTTTTATTTCTATGTTCTGGTGGTGACAGTATATTTTTTTATAAAAAATTCTTACATTTATAATACAAGCTTAACAATTTCTATTTTAAAATTAAATCTCTTACATTTACTTACAAACTTATCTTGGAAGTTCGTATTACGTTCAGAGTTTAGTTGAATAACACACCTACAACATTAGTCTTCACGAGGTGTCATTCGACCAGAGATATTTAGTGGAAATTCCGTCATTTTTTTTAAATTAAGTAAATTATTTATATGTTAGTAATTAAAATGATTGTTTTGGTTACTGCCAATTAACAATCAAAGGGTTGCATATTTAACCTTCACTTTGCACTTTGCAAAAATAATGATTGCTAGATCTATCTTAGGTTGCAGTTTTTGAATTAGTATCAATTACTGATATTGGGCGCTAGTTTATTGACGTAAGCCACATTATGTAATTCGTTTTAATCTTAAAGGTAATTAAAGAAAGCAATCCATATCGTCTTTGTTTTAATGTTTCCAAAGATTTTACTTAAAAATTCTAGATTAAGCAACGTCGTAGAGTCCAATAAGCTTTAACATAACATTAACATTATCGCTTATTGGACTCCACGATTGCTATTACCATTCTTTTCAATTTTTCATACTTTCCCCCACTTAATAACTTATTTATTAATTTTAAATCAATGTCTTGCTTTGAGCGCTATATTCTATTGCCAAGTATTTTTTACCCGCGACGGAACGGCGACTGTATATGTGTTTGGGGTGAGAGGTTGTTTGTTTGTTTGTTTGTTTGTTTGTTTGTTTGTGTGTTTGTGCAAATTACTATGTCAATTATTTCTAAAACTATAAGTCCGATTTTGATACGGTTTTCTATGATAGGTTAAGGTTCAATTGGCGTATGTTCTTAGATATGTCTTATTGCCTTAACTCACCAGGGGGCGCTGCAGTAAGCATTTAACGTGAAATCGAATGTTTTCAATTATCTCAAAAAATAGTAGTCTGATTTCGATAGATTTTCAGTGATAGATTCAGATTTAATTGGTGAATGTTCTTGGATATGTTTTATCGTGTCAAACCACCAGGGGGCGCTGCAGTAAGCATTTGTTTGTACTTTTTTTGTATTTATTTATCTAAAACCGAAACTACTGATCCGATTAAAAAGAGTTTTCGGGAAAAGATTCAACTTTGCTTGATGCATATTTTAGGATTTTTCTTTTTTTGTTAACTAGCTAAAACTCACTAGGGGGCGCTGCAGTAAATATTTGTTTATGCAAATCAAAAACTACTAGTCTAATTTCGATGTAACTTTTAAGGGTAGGTTCAGGCTTAATTGGTGCGTCTTTTCATATACATGCTATAGTGACCACTCATCAGGGGGCGCTGTAGTAAGCATTTGCTTGTATTTTTTTGTGTAAAACCAAAATTTTTCTTGTATTTATTTGTCTAAAACCGAAATTACTCATCCGATTGGCTAGAGTTTTCAGAATTAGATTCAACTTTGCGTGCTGCATATTTTAAGATTTTTGTTTTTTTGTTACGATGAAAATTCCCCAGGGGGCGCTGCAGTAAACATTTGTTTATGCAGAGCAAAAACTATTAGTCCGAATTAGATGAAACTTTCAATGATAGATTCAGGTTTAATTGGTGCTTCTTTTCATATATACTTTACGGTGACCACTCATCAGGGGGCGCTGCAGTAAGTACATTTGTTTGTGTACAACTAAAACTACGAGTCCGATTTGAATTCAGTTTTCAATGATAGATTCAAGTTTACTTAGTGCATATATTCATATATGTGTCATGTATGTTTACTTAGTGCATATTTTCATGTATGTGTCAACTCTCTAGGGGGCGCTGCAGTAAGCAGCTGCTTCTATTTTTTTGTGTAAAACCAAAACGACTACTACGATTGTCAAGAGTTTTCAGTATTAGATTCCGCATTACTTAGAGCATGTTTTTAATTTATATTACGGTGACAAGTCACCAGGGGGCGCTGCAGTAAAATATTGTTTGTGCAAAGATAAAATGACGAATTTGATTTGGATGCAGTTTCAATAATAAGCTCAAGTTTAATTAGTGCATGTTCTTGGATATGTTTTATCGTGTTAACTCACCAGAGGGCGCTGCAGTAAACATTTGTTTGCATTTCGATATTATGTAATAATATATAATGTGTATCTATTCACTTTAAAAAGTTTAAAATAAAAAGCAAAATTAAAAATTTTGAAAAAACCCACGACGGTTTAATTGTAATTGTAAAAGGATAAAATAACTATAAATCCCCCGCCTAAAAGAATATATGTAACGAGATGATAGGGACGACTTCGTCGGGGGCTGCCAGTTGCAACCTCTATTTTAAATATAGTAGCTAACAGTATAGATTTCGTTTTAAAGTCTTTAAAATACCAGTTATCAAAACTGTAAATTCATATTAATATTTAATTTTTTTGCCAAACCTGTTCTAACAGCAAGAAAACCTATGAGAAGGTTTTTGCAAACTTAAAGTAATGGCAGCCCCGACGAAGCCGTCCCTATCATCTCGTTACATATATTCTTTTAGGCGGGGGATTTATAGTTATTTTATCCTTTTACAATTACAATTAAACCGTCGTGGGTTTTTTCAAAATTTTTAATTTTGTAATGATTCTGAAGTAGGCGGTAATTTAGTGGTTCGGTCACCCAAAGTGTCGCGTGATACAACCCCAGACCCTCCAGTGGTATGTACATTTTTTTTCTGTTGACATTACTGAATCGCTATTCAATTTTTTTATATTATTTTTTAGGTCTAGCCTTAAGTTATTATAATATATACATTTTTAATAATTTAACATTTTTAAAGTTAAATCTAGATCTTTAAATAATAAGAACTCTTAAAGTAAATTTATGTTTCTTTTTTTTAAGGAACTCCTCCAAATCAAATGTCAATTTCTAACAATAATGTCATCAATATTATGTATTCACTATAATGATAAAAGGTTATGTTGCGAGTACCTGACCTCACAATTATGACCAATAAATTAGAATTACAGAGTATGCCTGGAAAGCGACTGGTTGTGGGTTCGATTCCCACTCGAGGGGTGGAAATATTTATTTTGTAAATGCTATGGTTATGGGTTGAATCCTACTTAGGGGAATGATGATATATTTTTTCCATTTCTCAGCTCTGGCACAAGTATCGCGTTGAATTGCGTCACTCAAAACGCAATGTCGTGATTTCTTAATAGGAAAATGGAAAACAGATTATCTTGGCACTAGGTTCTATCTGAGTACGTAACGAAAACAGGCAAACAGCTAAATAGACAGTCAGGCAAACTAAAATTATAAAAAGCATATCGTAAATATATTTAATAGTATCTACACTGATTTTATTTTTATTTTTTAATAATTTTCGAAAAAACGGTCCAGATTTTATCCATTTATCTTTATTATAATATAATTAACGGATAAAAAAATCATAGATTTGCTCTTTTTCCTACAATATTCAATGAAATAATATTTTGCAAGGACATTATATAAATCAATTGTAAACGTATGTAATAATATGGTAATACCAACCTTCAGGCAAGATCTTATCAATTAAAGTGTCCGTTACCTAGCACGTGAAATATATTTATTATATGTATTCGTTGTTAATGCCTGCACCACTCTGATTATTTTTATTTTATTGCAAATTGATATATTATATTGCAAATTGATACATATAAAAAGAACTAAAAAAATAGCTGACAATTTTTTTTTTTTTTTTTTTTTATGGAATAAAGGAGGCAAACGAGCTGAAGGCCCACCTGGTGTTAAGTGGTTACCTTCGCCCATAGACATCCACAACATTTAAGTTATGGATGCGTTGCCAGCCTTGGAAATGTAGAACAGAAGGAGGGAGGAAGGATGGGAATGGTGGGAATAGGGAGAGCTGGCTTACATGTCATCGAACCGGAACACATCATAAGATATTTGGCGGTTCGTCTTTGACATGATAGTGGTCGCGAGCCAGTCGGAGAACGAATCTCCTACCACCAAACTACTGGGTTACCCGCCTTTTACGGGACGCTACCCAGCGGCGGGGGGGAATTGTATTCTTAACCCGTCCCCACGGGAGAAATAAATATTAATAAATGAAGAAAAAAAACTGAACTCCTTTTTATGAATATTCTTTTAAAATAAGAAAATAATAAATACTCTCTGAAATATATTTATGATAAAAATGTTATAATAGTCTGTTAATCAGTTTGTCTGTTTGCCTTTATGTAGACATATATTTTCGTAGTTTTACTTTACAAATTAGAATGATACTTTCATTATATAATGTTTGTTTTGGCAGTATTAGTAGTATATTACTTGACAGATAAAAACCATTGAAAAATGAAACAATTGCACAGTGTTGTGCATTCGATATCTATTCGAAGGTATGGTTACGTTGTTTTGTTATTTTTTTTCACCGTGAAATAAAAAGTGGGGCATCGAGTTTCGTTACACCATGCTAAGTTTCGAACTCAGATGAAAACGCAAATGGAGTGTCGACTAGATCCTTTTTACCTACCACGAGAGAAAATCGTGAAGATAAAACAAATTATAACTGTATGGAATATCCGATATAGAAGTTTATGTCGACCCAAATGTCGAAAATGGAGAACGGAGCGTCCCTTTGTCTATCTACAATGCTATGTGCTAAAAAAGAGAAAAAAAATCGATGTTAAAAAAAATATTATTTTAACAAAAGCTATCATAACTTGTGGCCCAAGATTTAATGTAAAAATATGCTATTTAGACGTAGTATATCATAAGATTGTTAAATTTACGCAAACAAAGTTGCGGGCTTCATCTTGAATAATAAAAAACTGCTCAGTAGGCTAAAACATAGTAAACAGGTTGAACTAATGTGTGAGGGTTTCTTGAGTGAAATAGAACATATAGGAAATATTTTTTTCAATTTCCACGAAAATGGGACAAATAGGATTTACATTTTACAATCAAAACTATGAAAGATAGAAGTTGAAATAGTGTGGCAAAGCATAATTTGCCGCTATCAAAGGACAGTAACTCTTTTATTATTAATATACAATGTTCTTCACCGCGCATGATGCAGGATTCTGCTATAAAGTATCTAATTACAAGCTTCCCTTTAAGCTACTTTTGTTTACTAAAGTTTCATACAACTTTGTAAAATTATAACGGAAATTAAAACGTTAAATATATTATTATACTTAAATAATGGCCCATAAAATGAAGGTTACTACTGCAAAGAATATTCAGATGGTATCAACTAATTGCTTAGTTTCTGAAGGTTTTCGATCTATTATTATTGAAAAAGTATAAGGTCACTTCTCTAGACGAAAGTATTTTGTGTTGAGTCATTAGAATATGCTAATTAAAATTTATATATTTATAATTGGAAGTATAATAAATATTACTTAACAATAATCATTATATTTTTCAAAAGATTCATTGTAATTATTAACTAAAGGGTCAAGTAGAATCATAAATTATGAGGCCCTCGATATCCAGTGATACAGCGTCTGACTGTCTAATTAGAATAAAGTCAATTTTAGGCCAAAAATGTAGAATGGAATGTCTTAACACAAGGTTTTCTGTGACTACCATGTGTTGGGGAAAACTTGAAACTGTAAAAAAAGATTAGCCATCCATATCCCGTTCCTATCAAGGATAAGAATAAGAAATGTGTCAATTTTAATGTGAAATGTGTCAATAAAATGTAATAGATAAAAGTAATAATGAAGTGGAGAACGGAGTGTCTTAAAACTAGGTTCCCTCTGCCTACCCTGCTGTATGCGGGATATAGCGTGAAGCTAAAAAAAAAAGAAAATATGTAAGTAATAGTATTAGTTATACACATATAATAAATTTAGTTAGGTTACATTTAATATTCGAGTTGTATTAACATAAAAACAGGTAATTTTAATTTGAAACAAAAATGATTGCATTTTCTGAGGGTATATTTTATAAGCCTTAGACGTAGTGTACGGAAATTGTAAAAAAAAATTGCATTTTTTATGAAAAGGAAGAATAATTTTAAAAACAGGTACAGGCCTTATGTCCGTAGAGTAATTAAAAAAGATTAGCTTTTTTAATTAGTATATATGCTTTAATAATTATTAGTTTTGTTTTATGCTTTGTTCTCAATTTACCACTATCGACTACATTACTGTCAATACTATATACGAGCACATACATCGTAGTATTCGGTTAAATATTTTGATTTTCAATACATAAACATATAAAAACACATTAATTAATCCAACAAATAATTTCTATAATGTATTAATATTGTTAGGTGTTATTTGGGTACATGACTTTTTAGTTATGCATATTATTATTATTATCTCAAAATTGTCAGCAATGTCAAGGTCAAGTTTTCAACTCAGCAATGAGGTAAACCTCATTTCAAATAGACGGATTTAATATTTTTCCCGTATCGTTCATTTTGGTATATTATGATATATAGTATGATACAAAGGTATATTCTTGTATAGTATGCGATGAAATTATAAAACTTTGTAAAACTATTTATAACGTAATGATTACGTATTTAATGTAACCTAGTAAAAGTATTAGTTAACCGATCAGATAACAAGACAATTCAATGTTCAAGGTCTCTAAAACTAATTCTATAGACTTACACAATTTAATACTGGCCTTAATCTTGGGTCTCTCCTTTGTCTCCATTTTTGACATCTCCTTTATAAAAATCAATGTTGAGATTTAAGTATAGATTTCTTAATATCGATTCACGAATTTCGCGGCGGTTAATCGAATAATCTACAATCGTCACGATTTATCGAAATTTAAGCTTCTGTAAGCAATTCTATGAAAAAAAAATGCAATACTTGGTATTGTTTTTTTTTATGGCGACAAATAAATGATTTACGTAATACATTTTTTATGATTAAAATCATTTAAAAAAAGAAATGGATTCTTATCGCTAATAGTTATGATTTAACTTAAAAAGCAAATATTTATTTCATTTCAAATTATTTTTTTGCATATTTTTTGATTCACGGTTTAAACCTGGTGGAAACCTTAGTATGTTAGGCAGGCAGAACCTCGTGTATAGGTAACCGTGTTAAGCTGCGGAACACAACGCTGTGCTTTGTCATATTAGAGCGGGGAAATAATAATACTTTAATTACAGTCATTCTCCCCGAATGGAAAGGGAATCCATATCTTAGATGGCATACATAAAATTCTATAATAATGTTTATTTCAACATTTTAGAACATAATACTATCAATTACATTCGTGTAAGACGGTAGCATTGTATTTACGCTTTTTATTCATATTTTGTGGGCGATGATGTATCACTGTACATTCGTCGTGACAGATATCATAATATATGTCATTATACATTATATTGATTAATGAACAATTGTTTTAATGTCTTTATATTCTTACGAATTTATAAATAAATTTAACAAGTTTTGATATTTTTATGTCTAGGTTATATATACTGTTGGTAATCCAAGAAACAAACCGATTCATCTAGTTGTAATTTTTTGAAGTATAACTTCTTTATGCTTGCCACGTGATGAGGGCGTTATGAAAAGTGTGATTGGGCGAGGCGAACGAAAGTTGAGAAGTTAATAGTTAATGAAGATAGAAAGGAAGAGAGTTGTTTTATATTATACTGTATGTACGAGTATTATACTGTGGGGGCAAGAGAGAGAGAGCTGCGAGCATAAATTTTCTTTCTCTCTCTCTTTCATAGCCACGCTTCGTATATCTAAAACATAGTGCAGACTTATGGTTTTTAGCAAACCTACACATATATAGATGAAGCTAAAAAAACTTTTTCCTTAGTCGTGTGGTCTAAATCACACTGATTTAACTTATTTACTACATTACAGTAGCAAAGAGTTACACGACTATAATTTAAAAAATCACTATAACCAAAATTCTAACCATTGAATTTGACTAATAAATAATTAACCTACGCAATATCAAGTCACTTGAAGTCAACATTAAGCATTTGTTACAGTAACAACAAAGTAATTTCGCGTTGATATAACATTTCTAAACTGCTAAATAAAAAAAATAAGTAAGTAACCACATCTGTCTGCTCTATTTCACTGGTTGCGCAAGAGCTACGCATTGAAACAACCTTTGGTGTCTCAACACGGCGACGTGATCCTGCGACTGAGTTGAATCTATTGCGTACTTTGACAATTGAGACCTTGATAGTGTAAATAAGTTGAAAAAATGACTAAAATATCGATATGTGAATATTTATTTTATTAAATAATGATATTTAGTTCACGTTATTAATGGTATTTTTTTATTTTTTTAGGAATGTTAGGTTTTGTATTAGTATGATGTAATATTTCACCTAATTGTGAAGAGATTTCTTAAAAATCCTTATAGCAAATTGCAACTTACTTACTTGAGTACTTGTTCAAAATAACGAACCATATTAACGATGATGATTTCGGGTTTGAATTCCACTTAGGGAAATGTTCACAAGATAAATTTATATATTTCTCCAAATTCGAGAAAATAAATCTGTTTGTTCTATTTTTTTTAGCTTCACGATGTATCCCGAACACAGCAGGGTAGGCAGAGGGTAGGAGAGGCCTAGTGTTAAGACACTCCGTTCCCCACTTTCCGCCGAATTCGGAGGCTTGCATGTTAAGTGGCGGAACTTAACGCCATTTCTTCTATTATTTTGCATATTTACGATATCTTTCTAATTTTATTCGCAGGCTTTAAATATATTGAATTTGCTATTATCCAATTGAAGTAAGTAATCACTTTTCAAAAAATAATAATAAATTAAATGTCCAACTGCGCTGTCTTAGCGGACTGTACTGACTGACAAACCCTAAATATAGGGGGTTTAGTTCTTACGTGGGAAAATTATTATATAGTAATTTCATATCTCCGCTATTGACATGCATAAAACATAGACAAATTACGACGTTGAGTTAATACGCCTCTTAACACACAATTTCTCCATTTCGGCGGAAAGTAGAGAACGAATTATCTTGACACCAGGAGCTCTGCGACTATCTTGCTATGCGGTGAAAAATGTGAAGTTGTACAAAAAATATTTAAAAATATCTTTAAAATAGATCTACAATTTTACTCATCGGCAATAAGCAACCTATTGATATTTACACGCATACGAAAATTAACATTAGCAAAGGCAAATTACAGTTCATTATCAATGAAAGCGTGCACCACTGGCATTTTGACAAGCATGTATCATCTTTAAGCCCTAAGGCCATGATAATTAGTGCTACTTCGTAATGTATAATTTGTTTTTCCATATAATTTGTTCGTTCTACATCCACTACTTCGACTTTGATGACTTAGAAATGCAACAGATAAATAATCAATACTATTAAGTAAGTGAAATTTGATTATAAATATAAAGTAAATGTATGATAATTGATGGGGGATATCGATTTCAAATTAGATAAATATCTTATAATAATGTAAACTTGCAAAACTTGCAGGGTTTAAAGGTCATCATAGCGCATTGGGATAGCCAGTTGTGGATTCGAAAAAATGATTTAAATTATTTATTAATTTACTACCTTAGACTAAGCACGGCGTTAAGTTCCGACAGTATGTCTCGATTTAGCCCGATAGTGGAGAAAGGAGTATCTTGACTGTTATGCGGGAAAGCGTGAAGCTGCTAAAAAAAATATAAACCTAAAATTCACAAATTATTCAAGAATGTTAATGGCTACATTCAGCTACATATACACGCATGTATTACAGTTTTGAGTCAAAAATATAAACTAACAATCACTCTGAAGTAGCATAGTACCTTAACTCTCCCTTCAAAATATAATGTACCTAAAATAAATCAAAGATCAAAGTACAAACAGTGTTGTAACTTACAAGAAAAACAATTGCTGTTTTCAAACGGATATAGACACGGACTTCAAAACGAATCAAAATAATTTTAAGTATTTAAATAATTAAAATAACATTTCCATTTCGTTACTCATTCAAATTGCAATACATTATATTGTGTTTTATAATAGCATTATAAATTTTAAATCTACATCGATGTAAATTGTCTGTGCGTCACGACCATCGTAAGTCATAACTTCAAAGCACCAATCTATAGATGTTGTATATATTTTTGCACACCACCCAAGCCAAATTTATTCATGTACTATTTGGTAAAGTTGACTATTTAAATGAAATATTGTTTTTCCTTTACTCCTTTAAATCTCTTTTTTTTTGACTAAAAAATAATATAGAAATGAATGGGCAAGGTTTCCTTAGTATATAGTTTTGTAGATGACGTTGTGGCACAATTTAAACATGCCAGACTGCACCTCTATGGTTATAGTGTTAAATCCTATTTTTTTTTTCAAATATGTAATATGCTGTTGGCCAGAGTGGCCTCAATAGCGTCATCTGATTTTGGGGGAGGTTGAGCTATATAAGCTCTGATCTTGGCTTGAAGACCTCGCTTGTGAGGGAAGCCATCAAGTGACGACGACAGCTGAAACCCATTGTGGGGATTGTTTGTATTAACAAAGTTTGGCTGTCCTGGTCTGGGAAGATGACAATGTTTAGATGAAAACTGGAGCACACAGGATTTTTTTGCGAAATTATCTTTAAATCTCTATAAAATGCAAGTGACGCGTAAGAAAAGTTTAAATTTTCATAGTTTTAAAAACCTCTGTGAAACCTCATGGATATCACTATAATATTTCAAGGTCGTTACTCAAAACCAACATTGATTGCATGATTGTTATAAGACATCGTAAAAACTGCTCGTTTCCTTGAAGTGACGTGAAACTTTTGTTATTTGCGACAATAATAAGGTGCTCTAGTTGAGTTACTTCTCCACAGAAGGCTTAATAAAGTATCAGAGCAGATGTAAATGGAACGAGCACGGCCCGAGGCTAGGGCGGGGTCCGGACAACACTTTCATATTATTACGGCCGCATAGCACGCACACAGCGGCGCGCACGCACACCACCGCGCCACGATTAGATCGCGGCGGACATGAGCCGCACGCGATCTAACCACTTTCAATGATTCGTTAGCGAAATCATTAGGAGATGTAATGTCGGCGCATTGTAATACGTGTTTATAGTTATTTAAATGATTTATTTTTATTGATTGTTTTTGCCTTGTTGCGAGACAGAAAATAATGATGGCCGTATGAATAAGGCTGCTATTATACCCCGGTATTGCGAAGGTAATATCTACTACTATGTAATTTGAACGTTTGGTAATGGAATCGGCAACGAGAAAATGAGTTGTCAAGTTGGCTTCGTACAATCATCAGTCAAAATTCGGGCAACGACAGTCGTGTAGACAAGTTTCGACGGTTGCGTTGAGTGCCGTTCGAGAGATGAATGATATATGCAAAATCATAATGCATTTGGTTCACTGTATATTAGGCGCAATAAAATTAATCAATTTTCACAAATTGAACATGAATCATGACAAGAACTGTTTATTTTCATTCACGGCCACACGCATACTTTTCGACAGACCATTTAAATCTCAGCGTTATGTCTTGAAATCTTTTCTTATTACCAGCGAATTGAAAATTACATGACATAATGTAACTTATTACTGACAATAAAATGATCAAAATAATAAAAAAAATACGTTTTCGAAACCTTAAAAGCTTTTGAGTAACAAACACAGACAGACACAAATGATTTGGCTACAATTGATGAAAATTTGGGGTTATAAAATTTTACTATTGCAAAAGTTCGGTCAGCTTCATGAAGGAATTAAATTCATTGCGAATTCCAGTTACTTGAATGAGTGACCACCACGGCGAGTAGCAATTTTGTTTCATCGTATGGATTTTCCACGTAAATTCTTAAGTTTGCATGACTGAATTGTTTCTTAAATAACTAAATTTCGTATTTATAGTTTTACATCAGGTCATTCTTAGTTCTTTGTGTTACCTTTTTAATATTTCAAGGAAGTCTTGAAATATTACCATGAAGTAGCTATTTTTTATCTGTACGCCACCACTCAGAAGCCGGATCTAGCAGTATTTTTCTGATAACTTTACAATTCATTATTTATCTTCTGAAGTCCTTGAAGCTGAATATGAATTATTATACAAGCTTTAAGCCATGGTTATATTAATGGTCCATAAACTTTTGATTTACACATTATAATTAAGCAAATACATGTAACAGAATGTAAATAGACTATTTAGAATTTTATTTACATATTTATTTATTTTTGACATTTCCTTTATTTAACGAAACGAATAGAAAAAGCTAAATACTAAATATAATGGTTTGCACAAATTGCAAAACTTAACACTTTTTCTAATCAGATCATGAAACGAAAATATTTAAACTTTCACCCAAAAAGGATTGATCTTATGTTATATGGTTAAATACTTAGTAGCTACGCTAAGATAGCGCATATCAAATGTATACTATATTATCACATATTTTTGAGCTTAACATACAAAGGCAGTTGGCAAAGGGAGTTGTTGTTACAGATTCATGTATTATGACAATGTTTGAGACAGGAGCTCAATAATACGTTGTAAGGCCGAGGTAAATTTACTCCCGCTGTCATCTTCACACTGAGTACCGCTCACCCACTCATTAAGTTCGCATGTCCGTCCATCAGTGAGATTATTGCAATTATTTAAATTCTCACCTTCAAAACATGAAAAGTCTTTTTACATTTAATATTTCGTAAGCGCGAGGAAATGACGTCCCATTTGAAAGGTATAATTAGGGACAGCATTGGTCTTCAGGGTTGAACCGGATTTATGGATTTCTTGCATATTGTGTTATTGTAAGGTTGACGTGATAATTGTTTGATGTTTCAACATACACACAAAAGGTGCACATTCACCTTTTATTGATATACTTACATACGTTATTGGGTCATAATTAATATCATTGGTCATCAAACATCTTTCACGTGACTCACTATCCATATTCACTTGAACATTATTCATCCGTGCCGTTCTGTGCCTTATTTAGCGTAAGCGTATTCAAGACTATCACTTGTCATTAAAACAGGAAGATAACACAATTTATTTCATGTTTCGCTTTGAAAGGAACGAGAAGATCGAAAGGAATTGCAACATTAGTATTATAGTCGTGGATCCAAACGGTTAGTGAATTCCCGCAAAGCTTCCGCGTAATCTGGCCCTATATAGAACGGTTACAGGCTTTGTACAAGAGTCCGGAATGGACATGATGTAGACCAAGCCGCTATCAGTTCCCGCGTTGCCTTGAGCACGCCCAGGGCACTAACCCTTGTCGTAATACCCCATTATGCACCCAGAGCGGCGCACACACGTGCACTGATAAAAGATGTAGGTGTAGTGGTCCCTCAAGTAAAATAGATGGCTACCCTCCCTTTCACTAACGTAACAGTACCACAGTTATAGCTGAGGACAGTTTAAGCAAACATTTAAACAATATATTATAATAGTCATTTCATATCATTGTATAAGTATTTATATTATAAATTAAAGTATTAGTGGCTCATATAGAAAAACTTATTTTAATGGAAATTATAATACATGAAATATTTTTAACCTACAGTTTTAGACAAAATAATTGTAACAACAACTAACAAGCAATGTATACGTTTATAACACAAAAAGCCCTAAACCCATCGTAAAAATACTAGAATGACTCGCAAAACTACCTAATTAGGAAGTAATAACGATTCAATTTTATTCAGATTGAACACCAACAGGCTGGCTGTTCACTACAAATAAATTGGATTCGTTCCGAATGTACGCTCAAGGTCAGTGGCCATACTATAGATAGGCAGGTTTCAAGCTAGAAGTACACCTATATACATATATTGATAACAGATAACGCTGTCACTGGCAGGGCGGTGGCTGGCACTAAATATCGGCGGTGATATAGTACGCGACGTGGCTTGCGAAATTAGAGCGGCTGCGCGGGCGCACCGGGCTGCGCGTGCCGCGGTGCATACGCCGCGCGCCGCTAATAAATCCAATAACGACCACATAATGAAATGATGCTCGAACGATCTTGTTCTGAAGCAATTTATCAAAACCCGCACTGCACTGTTATAAGATAATTTGTAATATTAACCTATCAATCAAGTGAGCGAAGAATTTTAACGAGCTAGCCAAATTTAATACTGTGTTTGGGAATATGTTTAAGGGTTTTTAAATCCGTCAACTGGTGATATAATTAAAAGCTTGTATTGTTTTAGAAAAGCTTCAAAAAGTTGAAAGTGATGTTTTTGCATTGTTTTTATATTCCTTAAAAGATTTAAAAATTAGGTGTATTAAACAGTTACCAAAATACGGACGCTGTGCACTACATAATAATTTTAAAATATAAATAAACATTATAATTTCCATATACCTAGATGTTGTCTTAAAAATACTATTCTCAAAATAAAATCTTTCAACACTATGCAATTACTTACAAATATTAATTAACATGAATTGATGAAATTAAAGATTACTGACCACAGAACAATTAATGTTGTAAAAACACGGGGATAAAGGATTGAGGTCAATCGGATCAGACCTTTCACATCACATTATGGACAAGTGATTTAAGTACCGTCATTCGGCTCACTATGCAAGGCAATCTTACACTGCTTTTTGCAAGGTGACCCGACCTCAAGCTCAAAAAAAATTAACAAACTTGTTTTATTTTGATACTTGCGTGTGTATAAATAAAATGTACATTTACTTACTTTACTAGTCGTTAAATTCGTTGGATCATAAATAAATTCTGTATTGTAAAGTAGGGGGAAATAGTAAAAAACATTGTCAGTTCTGGCAGGCAGAGGTAACTTAATGTTAAGAAACTCCGTTCCCTATTTTCCGCCGAATTTTGGAGGCTTTGCGTATTAAGTGGCGGAACTAATCGCCGCGCCTTGAATCAGCGCCAGATCGCAAAAAAATGTAAATATTAAATATTTCCACTCCTCGAATGGGTATCGAACTTCGAGCCAGTCGCGTTTATAAACGTATCACACTTTGTGTTCCTGTGCTACGACTGGCCTCAAATAGTTTCTCCGAAATATTTCGTATAATATTCTTTACTACTAGTAATCATTTTCTAATGAATTATCTGGAAAATCATATTAGCCGCATTAGATACATGGAGTTATTTTCCCGCTCAATCGACAAAAGCATCCCGACGTTTGTCAACTACCGTGGCGGTGCATAATAAAATATCTAAATTTAAAATCTAAATAAGCTTCTTAAATATATACAAAGAATATTAAAGAATTCAGTGGACATCCAATGATATCTGCTAAATTCTTTTATACGTCTACCTAACGGCATAATCTGGTTTATCTGCATAAAATAATTTTAATCTGTGAAAATAATACATTGTCGGAATAATATTGTATTGTTATGATAACTTTTTGGGTAAATAAAAAAATCTAAAATAATATATTTTTTTTTTCAAATGAATATTAAATTAATTAAATTTCTAGAATAATTATAATTATATGTGTGAGAACGAAAAAAAAGAAACATTTATAAATAATTCATAATATATAATTTAAATTTAATATTATTAATCTGCACTTTATAAAATACATAATAAATATTTTATATCGGTAATGAAATAAAAAAAATAATCGTGGCAATGGAGAATTCCACGGCACTTATAACCATTAAAAAAATTGATACTTAATCAATCTCGAATATACTTTTTAGACTCTATGTAGAGTCTACCACACCAAATGTACAAATAAAATAATATCCATAAACTTTTTAAAAACAAGCTTTTTACAATTATTCATAGTTTTATTCGTTATTAAAAAAGGAAAAAGTACATTAAAAAAAAATAGTCTATCCTTTTACCTTGGTGTGTTTGCTATGGTGGGTTTAGTATAACGCAACATAGCTAGGCATGCGTTGCCATTCAAACTAAATGTGTATACAAAATTTCAGCTCAGTAAGGATATGGGCTTCAATATTGAGTGGCAAGATTCCACATATATTCCATTATAAAAGACGAAACGCATTTTTTGCATCTTTACTCTTAGTTCTCAATCCATGTAAAAAAATCGAAGCGCAAACTTTACACAAATCCTTTACCGTCTAAAAGGAGTTTTATATTTATATAATAAATTATTTATATAACAAAATATTGATATATTTTGACATTAGACTTATAACGCTTTTAAGTAGATAAAAACCAGAGGTAGGCATACTTACTTATCAAATGCAATAGATGAGACATGAGTACTGTAGTCATATTTTTCTTTTATTTTAGTCATGTAAAACCTACCAAAGTAATACATTAATAAATCAGGCATCCTTCTAATAGTGTATGACTTATTAAATACAGATATTTCAAAGTCGATTTTAAAGAAAAAAATTGCACTATCATACTACATGCTTGAAGCTGTCGTGGCACGGTGGGATAACATCTGATGGTCAACGCGATAGTTGTGGGTTCGATTATCACTCGAAGAGATATTATATTATTTTCATTTCTTCACTCTAGTATCTGAGATAAAACGTTTAGCACTGCTACCCAACATGCAGGTCACGATTTCTAGCGATAAGTAGAGAATGGAACGAAACATTAAATTCTCTCTGACTACTTTAAGCCATTATATTAGAAAAATACATAAAGATATATTTATCCAAACATTATACGCAAATTTATAATAAATAGCCAATATTCTACTGAAGGGGCCGTACGAAGCTACGCTGTATCATTACCGTAACATAAGGCACTAAACGTCAAAGATAAATGAGTATACGTACAAATTAAACACCCACGTTGATCGATCGGCTCTCCTCATTTTTGTGCTCGCGTGTATTAATCATGTGCACGGTAATCTCGTGAAATTTATTACCTCTAAGCGAATCTCCCTATAGATTTATCAACGAATTGTGTGGGCTAAGATAATTGGAGCTAGATATGACTAGACGGAAGCAATCTTGGTTTTGTTTAATTTTAAATATGACTGTGCACCAAATTTGTATGGATGCTTATTGTAGTTATTATAAAATATGTGAATAACTATTTAGTTCTTTACTTAAGTAATATAAAACATTTAACTGTTTTCCTGCTTTTTCCCGTATAGCCAGGTAGTTAGAGAGAACCTTAGAGTATCAAGAGATCACTTTCCGCCCGAATTCCAGACAGTGCTTCTTAAATAGCGAAACTCAAGTCAACCCCATACTTTATCTTACCAGAGCAGAAAAAATAAAATTTAAATAAAATAATTATAGCACGTGGAAATCGAACCCACAACTAAGCGCGTCGGTCAGATGCTATCCCATTGCTACTCAAGCATATCTTTATAATAAAATTTTTTTTTTTTTTTTTATGGAATAAAGGAGGCAAACGAGCTGAAGGCCCACCTGGTGTTAAGTGGTTACCTTCGCCCATAGACATCCACAACATTTAAGTTATGGATGCGTTGCCAGCCTCGGAGATGTAGGACAGAAGGAGGGAGGAAGGATAGGAATGGTGGGAATAGGGAGAGCTGGCTTACATGCCATCGAACCGGAACACATCATAAGATATTTGGCGGTTCGTCTTTGACATGATAGTGGTCGCGAGCCAGTCGGAGAACGAATCTCCTACCACCAAACTACTGGGTTACCCGCCTTTTACGGGACGCTACCCAGCGGCGGGGGGGGAATTGTATTCTTAACCCGTCCCCCCACGGGATATATATAATATGATTAATTATGATAAATGAATACATATATTACTAGAATCAATAATTCTTACCACCTAACAGGGGAGAAAAATACAGTAATAATTAAATTCTGCCAAAATAGAAAAAAAACTATAAGTTAATTAAAGTACGTATTTATATATTTTGTACCACGAAGATTTCCTGCCACTTCCAGACGACCAGTACACTTGCAACATAATAGATATGACCGACCGACAATTAGCCTACGCGCATTAATTACGGAATAGGCACAAAATCGATACGTCCGGCTTTCTAATTTAATTTAGAACATAAACCTGACATCGCAAGAGTGATGACAGTAAGTGAGATTTTTTTTGCTATTTTTGCAACCTGCTAAAATGTACCTATTAAAATATTCACTAACATAAATGAACGACGTACGAAATACGTTTGAAAATTTATATGTAATATGTGATAAAGGTAAATCGATATAACATAATACGTAACTACGTCCTTTAAAAAGGTGTTTCATATATTATAGACTTACCTAATTGAAAGAAGACGAGCTTCCTTTTAAATTAATAATTAAAAGTGACTTGTTAATTATACTTAAAATGTTTTTAATTTTGCTTATGTCTGTCTCCCACACTCTGCGCAAAATATACGTGGTATAGTAAACATACCTCAATAAAAATTTCATTTCATTTAAACCACGCGTGAAAATTATGTTAATTTTATCAATACCGATGGGGCGTGATAAAAATTCTACTTATATATCCTAGATATGTAAACAACATTTATCCAGAGTAGTCAGATAAAGCACGGTGTTAAATCATGTTATATCCGTTTTTCTAAGATCTTTCTGCCTGGGTCGCGAATTGTAAAATAATAATTACAAAAATAAAAAATATAAATGAATATCATTCTACTAAACACATCATTATATACAAGCAGAGCTATGTTTTATGAAAATTAGACTGACAATATACATACATACACATATACATACACATATCTAAACAGACAAATGAATAGCCAGTAACCTATGCTTATTACTGTACCTCACATTTATTTGTCCCGACTGAATATCGAACTCGTGACCTTTGTCTTAACAGTTACAGGTCTCAAATCAACTAATCTAAGTTGCAAAATGAATACTAAATTGATATAAAATTAAATACATACAAATTTAACTTACAAGTAACAGAGCTAGGGGCATCAGAGCAATCGTGTACCCACCTCGGGTAACTTAGGGTCGCGATTGTAACTGCATGTTATGTTGGACTTGCGAGTTATTATTAAGCTGTCGGTTATTCTCTGTCATATTTATATATTATAAAATAGGAACTGTACAAAATGACACTATAATAACATGTGTGATTTGGATTGAGGATGGAAACTAGAGTAACTTGGCTGATATTTCTATCAATTTCCATAGATATAAATAATTTACTATTGCATTAGGATATTATACTACGTATATAGGTATTTCTTGTCTGGTAATTATGAATTATTTGAACATATTATATGTTTTTTACAGCTAGCTGTTTTACCCATATAGCAGGGTAGTTAGAGAGAACCCATGTTTACAGTCAGACGTTGTTCAGCGCCAAGAGAGTGTCATCTCAAAAAATCTCAACAAATAAAGTTTGAAGTGAAAATGTATTATTTTAGATATTATATTCAAAATCGTTTCGTTTTTAAGTTTAAAATTTAAGTATTTAAATTCATCCTTGTTATCTTTTCTAAAGAATGATTTGAAAGTGTAACACTGTTAATTTGGTGTTTAATATTTTATAAGCATAGGGCGTATGATTATATACTTATATAAGTATATAATAATATTATTTGGGTATATAATTATATAAAAAAATTATATCATTATATAAATTTTGTAAATGTTTTTTTTATACTAAGGTGGTAATCCCAATAATGAACATTGAACTAACACGTATGAAGTAGTCCATCGCGCAAAATATGTACATGATAAAGTATATGACATATTTTAAATATTAAAGATGACTTTTTCAATATTTACTAAATTGAAACAAATACATAATTTCAAACATGTGGTGGAATAAAAAAGTTGCATTAACGCAAAACGCCTAACTTTAGCCTAGCTTAGCGTAACAACATCGATCTGTCCAATAACAAAACAACATAAAACTCAAAAATACTTTACATTATTTCAAAATAAAATATCTAAACTGTCTCGACCGGACTTATGGGTTTAAGCAAAGATGTGGTAGCATCTGATAGCCCCAGCCATCAGATAGCCGTAGATCGAACACTTGCAAGCGCTATCGCACCCGCTATCTCGGACTTGCTTGTTTATTGTATAAAATCACCACTACCTGCTCTCCCGCTATGGCTTTCTAGTCATAACTTAAATATGATGTATTTCAAATATATATAAGATTTAAAATGTAAATAGAAAAATCACTGTTTACAAGACGACTGACTTTATTATTACTTAGTAGAGACTTACATGAAACAAATTTAGTAAATAAAATGCTTAAAGGAAATTTTAATTCAGACAAATTTTATGCATTTGTTTATATGTGGACACTTTTCCTCCCGTATAACAGGGTAGTCAAAGGGAGTTTCGTATCAAAATTTATTCCCCGCCATTGACCAGTAAATCCAGACTTTGTGTGTTGAGTTGTGGTGCTCCTTGGCGCCCTTAAGCTTACCAGAACGTAGCTATGAAATTAATTTACATAGGCATAATTATTCCTACGAGTGGGGATCGAACCTAATAATGAGTGCGTACCACTGTGCCATAAAAGCCTTAATGTTTATGTTATACATGCCACACCTATTACATTAAAAGTTTAATATTCGACGAATTTGTATATAATATGAATGTTTTCATAGATTTTAATTAAAAATGTAAATGAGAAATTACGTAACATCAAATAAACGCTAAATTGGCTTAAAATTCAGACTGCGCAATTCACAATTTAGGTTGATCAATCCGTACAAGAGGGCCGACTGATGATATAAATCTGTCAAACAAATGTAAGTCGGAAGGCTGCGATACGTCTCTTACATAAATATCCATTATTTTAACAAGTAAACCGTTGAGGTACTGCACGATACGATCTATTGAGCTATAGATGTTGCCGCATGCTTAAATCACTATAAAATGTAATATTATATGTTCTAGCTTATCCAAAGGTACGTCTTCCTTATATGAAGTATGATTAGTTATGAAGTAGGAATATTGTATATAGTTGCTTATTTTTTTAAGTTAAAATTCGTAATAAAATGCCCTCTATTTTTGCTTTTAAATTACAAGTCGTACTTTAGAATGTTAAATAGGTTAATTCAAATTATGAAATATAATTATTTTTATACTCAATCCAAGCTAAGCTATGCAGAATCATATTAGCCACATTAAGGTATAAAAAATGATTTCCTTTGAGAAACTTAAAATGTCGTTGAAACTAAAGCACAATTTGATAGTGGTATTAATAATTTTTCATGATCACACGCCCACCACTTCAGCTTTTCGCCTATTTTAGATATATTATATATAGCAGAACTTAACGCCATATTTTGCTTAGACAGACCAAGAAATAAACATTTAACAAACAATCAGACATTTCCCCATTCCCCTTAATGATTTCAAAGCTGGTTCTTTATAACATGACTTTCCTTGATTACATAATGTGAATAATGCGTTTAAGTCAACACAGCGGAGAGTACAAGCGAGAGGGATTTATCAAAGCCAGAAGCTGTGAAATGTTTAAGAATCACGAGTATTTATGCAGGACACGGCACACAGATGTACGCCGCGGGACACTGCTCAATGCCCACGCGCCGACATCGCTGCGAACTATGGGAATTGATTTAGCTCCTCTCTTGAAAGGTTTAAGAACTTTTAACATTTTTAAAGTGTTATTCCACACTTAGGAAAATTGAAAAAGACATTTAAAGAAAACGTATAAAAATTTAAACGCAGCGGGATTCGAACCCGCGCCTCTTCAATACTGTCCAGGCGCTCTCACTACTGAGAACCAGCCGTCCAACCAGTAGAACGCATGGCTCAGTGGTGAGAGGTTTTATACGTTTTCTTTAAATGTCTTTTTCAAGGTTTAAGAAAATCTTAACTTTTTTATGTTTAGTATTTAGTCAACACATCGTGGTGTACTTTAACTAAAGTCTGAATTTCCACACGGCGGAATGATTATGATATAAAAATATACCTATGTTCATTCCATTCATCTGAAAACACAAAGCGCAGATATAATTTACGCAGGTCAACATGAAATGTTTGTTACATCGCTCTCTTGTTTCTTTTGGAGCAGTGAGTCAGTGAATGTATATTTTACTCTCCGATTTTTTTTCTTATTTTTTTTATTTTTTTTACCTTTTTTCCAGTACGCAGGGAGGCAGAGGGAACCTAATGTTAAAACACTCCGTTCCCACCTTCCGCCTAATTCTGGAGGCATTACGTGTTAAGTGGCAAAACTCAACGCCGCGCTTTGCCTCGACACCTGGCGAAGAAAATGGAAATATATATATTTTTTTCTTAGAAAGTGATATATGTCATTTAGCTTTTTCATACAAACTGCATGGATTTTCAGTATATTTATGTTAAATATTTCTGTTTACAGTAAAAAAGTATGGTATGACATGACTCCAGTGTTCTTAGATAATTGTTTGATTAAGTGTCCAGGAATAAATATAAAGCATTACGTTTAGACTAACTGATGCATCTCATTTTTATTAGTAGTCACTCGAATAGACTGGACCTCAACCGTAATCACCCATACAATCAGCCGCAATAGATTTGTGACCCAACGTTCATTTACTTATTTATTATATTTTATTCTAGAATAATAATAACAATTTATTTGAATTGTTGTTCTGTTAATATTAACATCGTGTAATATCAAAATTCTTAATAAAATTTCTTAACAACTTAACTTCACATTATGACCCCAAAAAACATTTAAAATATACGAATCGACCTTCGCCACTTAAATGCATAAACACATTTTTCACCAGCATTCAAGCATAAATCCGTCGAAATTCATCCGATATACGAATGCCATAAATTGCCATCGATACCTTCGAAACTTCTAATATATTTACAAGCAACAGTTCTCACACGTTACGAATACATTCAGCTCGTTACATACCATAGCACTTGGCTGATAACCCCGGGAATAAGCAATTACCTTAGCCCTCACTTTTGTCCTGCGCATCTGTCGCCGCCATACTAGGAAGTACCTAACTAACAATACCATAAACAACACACGAGTGGTACTTAAATAGTTTATCTGTGCCGTATTATAATAATACAAGTGCATAGTCCCGCCGTATTTGTAAAATCTTTGTTGGATACTGTTACTGGACTACAGAAGGGACTATATCATTTTTTTCGCGTAAAATACTATTATTTTGAAAAAATCTTATGTATATACGTTGATAGAGGACGTTATTTATTTCCTTTGCTTTCCCTAATTCATTTTCTAATATATAGTCCTGTTAGCCATTAAATAAAACTACATAGCTATTAAACCACTCACGCTTAATAGAAATTAAGAGAAGCCTACGCAAACATACTACACTTGGCCAATATAAATTGCGTAAGGCATGTTAGCAAGAAGCTCTATACGAAACTAAACGAAATACGTCCCCAAAGAAATGGCATGGAAGCGAATAGCTATTGAGATGTTACGCGGAGCCACACTGACATGCGTATAGTATGAACACACCTTTTGCAGTCCGAAGTATGTAAGCTACACATTGAATAGAATGTTAGTGATGTTTTCCAGACGAAACAAAGACCGGCCACAGACGTTGAGACGGCGTCTTGATATATTACAAGATACAGAGTCGCCTACGGTAAGCGCCTAAGAATATTAAGTGAAAATACTGTTTGGAAGATGCATATTTAATACTACTGTTGTTGTTCTTCTGTATTATGTGTAATATATGTTGGTGCATGATATAAATGTATGTTTAAAATAATATATTTCTTAATATTATAATTGTTTAAATTATTAAAAGGATTTATTTCATCATAATCAAATATTTACGAAAGGAATAATTTTCAGGATATCTTTTTCCCTTATGACGCAGTGGGACAGAGTCTGGCTATATAAGCGATTGGCTTGTGGATTCCATGCCCACTAGGGAGATTTACAAACATGATTATATATTTTAATTATTTTTTGTTTTTATCGCTGGGAAGCATTCAAAGCGCAGCGTTAAATGATGGATCACTGAGAACTCAATGCATCAATTTCGGGTGGTAAGTTTAGAACGGAGTGTCTTTACAATATGTCTCTTTATGAGAAAAAAAGGGGAAGATGTTTTTTTTATATTATTGGTTAAAAATTATCAATATCACGTTTTAGTTCTGTGTTCTTTTACTATGACTGCAATAGTTACGAAGTGTCCTTAAAGGGGCGGAAGAGAACTGATCAAGTGTAGATAAATAGATCGTCTCTCTACAAGATAAAATAAAATATATTAAGCCTTTAAAGAATGCCTATGATTCATAAAACGGCAAAGTATTCAAGATATGATATATCATAAGAACTGGGATGTAGTGATCTCTACACGTTGTACAACAGGCCGCACACATTCCGCTACGGTTCTTTTTACAATACCGTATTTTAATTTCATATAAATATTTATGTCATGTCAAACTCTGATAGATTGCGCATTATATTTCCCACAGTGACTGGTAAACCCATAAAAGAAAATGAAAATTATTATTTAGATATTCCTCTGAATGACAATATGTCAGAATTTTCTCACGTATGACTTATTTATTAGCTGCTTAATGATTTTATTTGTATGAATTTTAACTTTATCTACAACCGTTTTATTGTTAACAATAAGAATTTTGGTTTATTACATGATGAATTGGCAACTATTTCTGCATCACGATGCTTATTTCAATGACTAAGTTTAGCCTCTACTATGCTTATTATGATTCATGAATTTAACACTGTACCGAGTAAAAGGTGTAGTTACTTATTAAGTTAATATTTCTTATTAATATTGATATAACAAAAAAATGCATACGTACTACATGAGGCTGACTGACATGTGACGTTCGTTACATTAATGGGTTCATTCTCAGAAAACCACTATACTTTTATATTATATGTTTGTATTATTGTATAATATAATATATGTTTTGGCAAAAAAAAATTACAAATCGCAAAACACAATTATATTTTTGAACTTAATACCAACTTTATCATAAGACTATCATTTTTAGGCTTAATGTAAACAATCCACGTTCAATCGTAACTATTTATTCATTAAAACTACAAATAATCACAAAACCATTGTACTAGCGCCACATTCCATAATTGTACAAGTCGAATAAGCATTAAGCGTGACTGAGCGTAAATATCAAACAAACTAATTTTATTGACATGAAGTTTAACACCAATAGTATTATACATGTCAATAGTGAAACCAGGCCTTGAAATGCCAAGACAATCGGAACCTCATGTCAGATATTTGCTAATTTCCATAACGTCACCTTTCACACCGATGACACATCCAATCGGCGTAGAATTCTTAGTACAAATCCTTCGTATAGGAATTTGCACGTCTATTTAGGAAATTTAATGTGCGATATGAGAGGTCCTAAAGGTTAAATTTAAATATATGATATAATATCGAAAATAAATATAAGTTTTGTTTTATGAAATAAAATTGGCAGTTAAGGCATTATTTGGTTTCTTCATCTATTCTGGGTTTAAATTGATTAAAGAAATTTTTTTACAACTTCACGCTTTATCCCGCATATCAGGGTAGTTCAAAAAAACCAAGTGTTATGACATTTCGTTACCTTTTGCTAGAGAAACTTAACCATCCAAAACTTTTGTTAGTTTTTGTTAGTTAATAAAAATACTACTAAATACTATACGAATCTAGCATACACAATTATATAATATAGAACATAGAATCTTTCGTCAAGCCGTCACACAGATTTATAGTCTAATGAAGTCACCCACTCAACAGCAGAGACCTAAGCGTACCAGACAAATGTCATCTTTATCATCGTCCTGGTTCCATCCAAATCATATTGACGTGTTCCGGCGCTAAAGTTGACAATCGCGTCTCCATAGCGGCTAAATAGCTGTCTCTAGATGCGTTAGAAATTTTGCATACAAAGAGTTATAAATATTTCCTTACGACTGCTATGAGTTTTGAAATCCCGGGCGGATGGCGGGTGATACATTCAAAATGCATTATGACTTGAAGTATGTAAATGAAACAATGTCATCTTGTTGTGAAATATATGTTTTGGATTCGAGTACAATGATATTCAAGGGTATACGGTAGCCCAGCTACTATATTGTGTGGGCTTAAGGTGGTTTTTAGTAGTTGGCTAACTTCACGGTTTTCAAAGCTTCACGCGTTCTTTTCCCGTATAGCAGGAAAAAACCTTATGTCAAGACACTCGATTCTCTACTTTCCGCCCAAAATTTTGTGTAGTGGTTGAATTTACCGCCACGCTTTGTCTAAGGTACCAGAATGCAGAAGTGAAAAGAAATGATACCAATATAACTAGCATTATTAAAATTCTTTAATGCCATTAAAAGATTTGTGGCCGAAAAACCCATACTGCAAAACATTTTTACAAATAAAAATCAAACTTACGACCAAAATGTACCATTAGTCCATCATCTAGTTTTCAATATATATAAAAAACCAAAATAATAGGCAAAAAAATTATGACTATAGAAAAATATAAGCTTCCATTGCAACATACACTTTCATACATGACAAGCCTACAGTGTCTACTTATGCACTAACCTTAATGCAAATGATCACTTTACTGGACATAACGCTTAACCGAACAACCTGTTCGCTGCCGAGTCTTAGAAATACATCGTACCATTAAAACGCCGTATATTTGTGTCCAGAAGGCAGACATTAAAATTGATTTTGGCGAGCAAAACACTTGTTCGATTTGACAAGTGATAGCAGGGCACTAAAATATTGCCGTTTTCCTCTGTCGATACAACGCGGGCGCAGCTGGAGCGATTGTTCTCAGTAGGCGACAACGGAAACTAACTTAAATACCATCTTTGAACACTCCTTGCAGCGCATATATTTTATGTAGAAGCCTTCAATATACATAACAACAACATGGCATGGTGATACAGGGTTACAGGGTAAGTGGGAAGATTGTGGGTTTGACACTCATTTGGAGCAATTATTATATTTATATGTTTCTCATAACTACGTCTTATAAGACATAGCGGCGTTAAACTTCGCCATTCAATGACACGGGATGTTTCGTTGCTATGTAAAGGCAGCTGCACACTTCTTCTCACATACCAGGAAAGTCAGAGAAAACCTAGTCTTGATACTAAGTTCACACCGTTCTTCACTTTCCATTGCATGCTGAGTGGTAAAACTCTTCGTCGCGCTCAGTCTAACTAGAGAGAAAAAATGAAAATAATTTTAATATTTTCGTTCCTCCGAGTGCGGATCGATCTGACACTCAACCGCGTTTACAGTCCAACTGCGCCTCAATATCCTCAACAGCGTAAAACTGTAAAAAATATGTAAAATAACATACTCTCTCAAATTGGGGCCAGTCGTGGCGCAGGGGCACAAGCGAGTGACTGTAAACGACTAGTTGTGGGTACCATTGCCACTCGAGGAGTGGAAATATTTAATATTTCCATATTCTTCGCTCTGGCTTCGAGGCAAAGTGCGGAGTTAAGTTCCGCCTCTTAACACGCAACGCAATTTCTGCCAAATTCGGAGGGAATTTGGCAGAAAGTGGAGAACGGAGTATCTTAACAAGTTCCCTCTGAGGAACATAGCGTGAAGCTAAAAAAAACATACCGTCATAGCATGGCTATCGATTCTTATAAGTAATATAAGCAATACTTTGAATGTTTACAATAAATGTACGTGCAATATATGAAATTTTAAAATATTTTATACAATGATGAAACTCACAACCTACTCAAAACATACTAATTACTGTTAGGTGACATCCACGCTTTTGAATATACAGTTTACATTTGAAATTATAATTACTCATTATGCTCAATAAGTATATATTATAATAAGTAAGATCATGCCCTTAAACGTATCTTCCGAGTGTTACTTCAACCAAAATAAGAATTTATATATGTTTTTTTCTTTTTTTAGCTTCACGCTGTATCCCGCACACAGCAGGGGCCTACCCTGCTGTGTGCGGGAGGGAACCTAGTCTTAAGACACTCCGTTCCCCACTTTCCGCTAAATTTGGAGGCATTGCGTGTTAAGTGGCGGAACTTAATGCCGCACTTTGCCTCGACACCAGAGCGAAGAAAATGGAAATATTAAATATTTCCACTCCTCGAGTGGGAATCGAACAAACAACCAGTCGTTTACAGTCACACGCTTGTGCCACTGCGCCACGACTGGCCACAAAGTATTAAATTTTATTCACATATGTATTCAATTTTATGTAACGATAAATTATTAATAAATTATTACGTTTCCAGAATTTTAATAACTTAGCTATGTTATTGAAAAATGGTCGTAAAATAAATACTTATTTATTACCAAAGTAATAGCATTTTACGTTTTTTTTATTATGCAATATAATAACGAATATTTTTTATTTTTTTCAAAGGATACACGTTTTATTTTTAACATCCGTATATTTTTTTATGTTTCCCCAAAATATGAACACATAATTAAAGTTCACTCCAGTAAAGTAATGAAATAACCACATCGGTAATTAAAAGTTTAAAATGACTCACTTAAGCGTGAGAAATATAACTTGATATAAAGTTAACACGAGTAATAACGACAAAATTTAAGTGTAAACTACATTTTTTTTATTTTATTATTATATTTCCTGATGATAATAATAACCAGGAGCAATTTGAAAGCCATTACCCAACACGCCAAATTATAAGAAAAAATATTGAAATCTGGTCATAAAGTTAACTTTTATTTGAAGTAAGAACGCAGAAGAGAAAACATTTAGTATATATGAATAATAATACAATAGCATTATTTTTCAACTATATTTCACTTATTATTTAAGTTTATTAGTGGTATGTATTATATTTAAACACTAAATAGTATTAGAACTAAGGACGGTGCACTTGTGTTTTTTTTTTTAGCTATAACATATTTGCAAATTCTGCTGTAGGCAGAGAGAATTTAGTTTTAAAACACTATTTTCTGACAGAGAGAATCTAGTCTCTAAACATATTGTGTTGGAGAGGAATAACTCAACACTGCGCTTTATCTGTAAGTAATCTTCTATATGTATACTAATAAAATAAAGTCCCAGGAAGAGTTAAACCACAACGAAACGCACTTTTGACCAGTAAGCAATAAAATAGCCTATCCTGGTACTGACTGATTCATCATCGCCAAGCGTAAACTTGGCGGATGATTTTTGATCAATATAATTCTCACTCACCATGAAAGGTTTTTTAAACGTTATATATAAAAAATATTTCAACATTTTACAAATGTAATTCACACACTTGAGATAGAATAATACAGTTTTGGGAAAACATAAAAGTTTGAATTTCGCTGCGTTAAATATATAAAAAATATTTTTATGTAAATAACATTTAAAAAATATTAAAATAGATAAAAGTACGCTCACCGCTCTACAGCCCTAATAGGACTGGTTGGACAAGCGATTCTCTAAATTAGAAGCACACGGTGTTTAGATTTCTCCTTTTCTTATGTTTCGCCAGCTCGTATAATTTGTATCGCAACAAGGGGCATTTTCGCAATGTTTCAATCGAATGGACCACTTAGTTAGATAAGTTAAATTTATTGTTACATTCGCCGTCTTTCTATGTTATTCGTTTGAAGATGGTATTGGAGCACATCCTGGACTTAACATTCTCCTAGTAGACACTCAAAAAGACAAAACTACTAGAAATAATCATGGAAAGGAAAATTTACTATATTCGTTTTTAAAATAGTATAGCAGAGTTATATGACTTATGTATGCCAAAATATTAACTAGTAATATTATAAACTAGCGATCAACTCGTAGCTTCGCCTGCGTAAGCTGTACCACGGTTATAACATTTTTTTAGTTACTTTTAAACATTTTTAAAGTGTTATTCCACACTTAAAAAAATTGGAAAAGACATTTAAAGAAAACGTATAAAAATTTGAACGCATTGCTAAGTGGTGAGAGCGCCTGAACGGTATTTAAGAGGCGCGGGTTCGAATCCCGCTGCGTACAAATTTTTATACGTTTTCTTTAAATGTCTTTTTCAATTTTTTTAGTTTTCGCCCACCCGCGATTTATTTTAAATTGTTGTATTTTTTTAATTTATGAACCGATTGAAATAAAATGAACATTAAAACCGAATGAAATGAATTATAAACGGAAATTTACAAAAATAGGGTGCGTTTGTGCACGCTATTTTGGAGAAAAAAGAATAAAGATTATTGTTTTGGGTTCTATTACATGGACAAATGCCCCCAAATATTTTAAACATTTTCATATTACGATTAAAGTTAGACAAGATAATTCATCCAAAAAAAATTAAATTTCATAGCAAAATGTATCAAAATCACAATTTTTGTTACGATATTATCTGAGGCACATTTACCGTCTCATATATTAATAGTGGACCTGTTTGGTCACGTCACATAGTTTATCGGTAACTGCATTACGTGCTTTCGCATTTATCTTAAAATGCTGTTCCAAATCAATTTTCTTTATTTATGTGGTCGTCTTAATTTGTTATACAAACTTATGTAATGCTTTCGAAACATAGAACAGTAATTTTATTAGAAATGGCAAAAAAATATTTATATCGTTTAGGTATAGTTCATATTTTACATTTAAAGACGCTACGAGATTTAAGCTTTTGGGCATAAAGCTTTATTAGTAATGCCATTTCTCGTTTCTTTATTATTCTAACTATTTTCTAAGCAATGATCTTTGCTTATATCAATTTGACACATCACAGCGATCGATCACACGTTGTACAAGTATCGCATCGAATGTTTTAATGAAATATTAATGTACTACCATATTTGGGCAAACTGTTTTGCAACGTACTCGACTTACCTTATACGCGAGACGTTGGAAGCAACAAGATTTTTTCTTTAATGACACAAGCTTACTTCTTAATAAGAGTAATTGTGAAGTAGAGCAGGTTAGAAAGAATGCCTTCATTTCTATAATGTTGTTAACAAACGCTTATATTATGTTGGATAATAATATGATAAAAAATACACTTGCGTTAATAAGTGAGTTTTAAAATATTCCTTTTGTCATGAAATAAAATAGAAAAAATAATATTATTAATGAATTTGTTTTAAATTTTGGATAAATATTATATTATCATTATTTTATTATGTTTTTCTAAATACTATATCTTTTTTATAGTAATACAGAAAAGCAGTGCAGATATTTATACAAAAACACTATGTCCCCAAGGACTAGAGAACTAAGTAGGTGTTGTTTTCCGTGCAAAATATCTCCAACATTCTAATGAAAACTACGAATAAAAACGAAGTGATTAACACCAGTGGTAGCTTTATTAAAATGTCTTCTAGCATTTTTAAAAAATCCTTTTTCTCATTTACACTAAAAAGGGAACCGTTTAAACGTTTATTGACCCTTGATATAATAGTTAGATTTTGATTTTTTAATAAAAAGTTACAAGAAAATAACTTTTAATAAAAAGAAATTTAGAGGTATAAGAGCGGTATTTATAAATTAATGATATTTTTTTACTTCTAACATAAATAATCTAGAATAGCAATATGTTAAAAACTCGATTAAAACACAAATACTTAACTTAATAATTGAATCGGATAGAATTGGTTCTGAAGCGATTTTAAAAAACGGAAAAAATTAAATGAAAGACCTTTATCTCTACAGTAACAAGATTATTATACGACAACGATGTTAACTTTTTCAACATACAAATATACTTCGTTAATAGTGTTGTAATTAGCGGAAAAATAGTAATTATTAGCATCCACAAGTTACGCAAATGAGAGTCCGGCGAGGTAATTGCAGTCAATTACAAGATTGTATATGCCCATGTAAAGTCACTGGTAGGATCTTCCTCGTTAAAGTAGAACGGTCTACAGACTGACTATACAAAATGAATGCCTTATAAAATAAAAATAAAATATTTTTAGGTATTATTCTTTATTTTCGAGGAAGAAGCTGGGAAAAAGGGGTCTGGGTCTAGGGTCTAGAGAAAATATTTACTACTTTAATCTCATTTCAGACGAAAATATCCGCTGCATGGAAGTCGACCCGCACATAGGTATATGTTTTCAGACATTTGTTATGTGTTTTAAGGAAGACGTGACATTATATTTTTATTCTATATATTAAATTTATATAGTATATTACTTTATTTGCAAAAACTTACTACCTTTTTACGAAAATATAAAATTTAACCCAATAATATTTTTATAGGGTCAATAATGATATACATTAATATAAATTCGTCAATAGTTATATAAATAAAAAAATATATACATACAGTAAGTACCAAATATATTTGAATTTGACATACACTTTTATATAAAGCTATTATACACGTCATATTACACGTATTATTTTACACGTCAACTGAGCTATATTAAATATAATTTTATTTTTATTAAATATAATTATTTCAAGTCATATAATTTTAATGTATATTATTGATAGACAAGAAACATATACTTCCGTGTCTAAGTATGTATATACGTTTATACATAGTATATCCGATAATAACAATATCGTCACTTAAAAATTTCGACAAACAAAAAGATTAAAAAATAGACGGATTTACGATTACAGATTACGATCTGGTTATATTCTCATAGCCTGAGGATAGACGTTGCAACCAAACTCAATACCATTGCTTCCAAATAAGTGAAAATAATAAAAAGAAGTAACAATGTGATTCTTTCCTCCATGAAGTTAAAAATTATTATATTTTAAAATTTAATATACATATGTACATAGTGAAAAATAAACTTTGGATACTTTAAACGAGAATTATGGAAACAGAGCTGTATGAAAAGTTTCGTTCTTAAAGTGTATATAAGTATAAAGAATTATATCAGAAACATGATTTTTTTTTAATGATGTATTAAAAAAATACCTCGATACCAGAACGAAGAAAATAGAAATATAAAATATTTTCAATTCTCGAGTGGAAATCGAACCGACAACCATTCGTTTACAGTCACGTTTATACCACTGCGCCACGACTGGCCTCTCTTATCGATAAATGTTTTAAAAATGTCGTATGCAGAGGATGTCACATACAGCCAAGAATCTGTTTACATTTTAAGAGCAATGTGTAATTACTTGTCTCCATATGTATTTACATACATTTGGTTCATTAAAATAATACGTTTAAAAAGGTCTTGCACTAATTATATGTAATTGATAGTGAATAAGATATTTACATATAAATGTTAACACACTTTTTTTATCTAAACATATGTCCGACACTATTAGTGATAAGTTAAAAGATACTTCTTCAAGTTAAATACAAGTAATTTGTGTTGAAGGGCAGAATTTACATTTGTCTTTAGGATGATTGAGGCTTGAAACAAAAAAAACCTCATATGCAGTTAGGAACGATCAATTGTGCTTAGGCAGTATCGATATACTTTGGCCCGAGTAGGCGTGGGCAGGTCGCCCCCGCGCGCTATTAAGAGCAGGCCGTCGAGGGTGACCCACCACCCTTGACTCCGCGACGTGCCTTGCTGTCTCCCACCCCCGGAGTTCGCAGAAAATTGGGGTACCTGTGGTCCCGGATACGGGCGGTCGAGGAGGAGCACCGTCAGGTTTTAGTGGGTATACGGATGGCTCAGTCCGAAATCCCACATAACCACGTCCGAGTCCCCAATCGTTCTGGTATCCGTAAAGAAAAGTATCGATATACTTGCATTTGTGTTAACAATACACAAAATTAGTAGTAGTTAAACATTTATGTCATGAAAAAAGTAGCTTCAGTAACTTTTTCCCACTTATCAGGGTAGTCAGAGGGAACTTAAGGTCAACATACTCCGTTCTCCACTTTCTGCCTGAAAATCAAGGCATTCCATTTTAAGATCCATATTAAGTGGAGGAATTTAAGCGCTTGGTCTCACGTACCAAAGCGAAGTAAGAAAAAGTAAGAAATTAGTATATTATTATTTATCCGAGTTGAAATCGACCCCACAATCATCGCAACGATAACCAGACACTGAAATATGTAAAAAAATGTTCGGAACGTTAGATTTATGTTTAATATCAATTCAAGAGACTTAAGCAATAGTTCTCTACCAAATACTTAGACGCTATCGTGACATAGAGAAGCCGTCTTACTACACACAATATTCGACGGAATAATTTAAATTATTGATATTTCCTGTTGTTATAGGACAAAGTGCGTCGGTAGACTACTCATAACATAACTTATCTAAATTGGGCAAAAAGTAGAGACACGAATATCTTAATACTACAATCTCTCTGGAATTTCCCGACCCTTTTATATGTGATAGTTAACGAGGACTAAAAGGACACTATTAGTATCTTTACAAAATATTATTAATCATTATTTAGCGGAACATTAAACAAATAATAAAATACTGGCAAATATCAAAAGGCCCTGTTATGGCGCAGTGGGTGGACTGGACGCAGTGGTAGTAGATTTGATTTTCGCTATGGGAAATAATACTATGTATATTATTTTCGTTCCTGCTCCCGTAAAATGAATCGTAGTGTTGAGCTTCGCCACTCAACGAATACATTGTTTTGAAATTGGTGGAAAGAGGTTCCACACCAAGTTCTCTTTGCTGACTGCTATGCGGGAAATGCGTGAAGCTGAAAATCTTATTACAAGTGTATCATAAGTGCTATACAAATAAAGAAACATTTCAATATTACAAAAGTGTCCGTTTGTAATATTAAAAGAAGCGTTTCATACTAATTACATATGCATACACCAAAATATATTATACACCAAAATATTTGGTATATAAACCTTTTGGTTTATATATAAAAAATATCAAAAATGTCATTTTTGATATTTTTTAAAGTTTTTATCTATCTGTCCGTTTGTTCCGGCTTATCTCTGGAATGTTCGGAGCAATTTTGACGATGCTTTCGCTGACAGATAGCTGATGCTGGAGTAACTTAGATTACTTTTACACGAAGACGAAGTCGAAGGCACAGCTAGTAAATAATACGAATACAGCTAGTTAATATTGCGAGTACAAATGAAACTCTAGTATATGAGATTTTATCAATTTATATGGAGTAATGACAAATTATGTTACTATTTAAGTTAAAATATTATGAATAAAACATGATGACTATACTAGTAACAGTGTATCGTAACTCAGGTATTTATTACGCGACGCTTTACCTCCTAATAGACTTTTGATGACGAATGAGTTACTAGGATGCTCGGTACTATGCCGTCACAGGCACACTAAGATCGGTTTAACTAGAAAACTAATCATAATTATATTTTACTATTCAAGTATAATAATTAATTACGTTCTGGTGTTCTGGCATCTTCTTACTAAAGATATTTTGGTAATATAATTATAAAATATGCTATGAATCGTGGCGCAGTAGAACAACGTTCAACTGTAAATACGATGGGTGTGGGTTTGATTACAACTTGGGGGAAATGCTTATATTTTTCCATTTCTCAACCCCGATGCCTTACATAAAGTGCAACGTTAAGTCCTGCCACTATATGCAATGTCTTGATTTCGGGCAGCACGTTAAAATCGGAATGTCTTGACGCTAGGTGATTTCTGACTGCTAGGCTAGGCGACAAAGTGCGAAGCTGCTATTGTAGTTGTATACAACTACAATAACATTTTGACAATTAAGTATATTTGTCATCCCTAGCCATCACTAAGAACAGCCCTAAACTCGTGAAACCTATCAGTTTATTGTTCGGAGCGAAGTTGATTTAACCACGCAACACGTAATGTCTCGATGATTTAAAACAATCTTTATTAAATATATGATATATTTAATAATATATACTATTGACTGTGACTGTAAGCGACTGGTCGTGGGTTCGATTCCCGCTCGAGGAGTGGAAATTATATTTCCATTTTCTTGGCTCTGGTGTAAAGCGCGGCGTTAAGTTCCGCCACTTAACACGCAAGCCTCCGAATTCGGCGGAAAGTAGGGAACGGAGTGTCTTAACACTAGGTTCCCTCTATCTGCTGTGTGCGGGATACAGCGTGAAGCTATAATAATATATACAAAGAAGTTATTCTTAGGGTACCAAAAAAAAATTACGAACGTTTAGTGAGCAAAGCATGCTTTATATGGTTAAGTCTAAAATTTATAGTAAATGATAATAGCATTTTATAGAACGTAATCCTGCCATAAAGCTCCAAGATATTTCAAAGATATATCTACACATCTACTAAATGACGGTTGTTTGAGTAATCTATTTTTTTCCGTAAATATTTTATAATTATTTAATTTCTAGGACTACTTCTTATCTACATATATAATACAAATATAACTAACCACTGTCTGTAAATAAAAGATATATGACTGTCGCTGGGTAAGCTTTCGAAAAATCGACTGAACCAAATTAATTGTAGATTTGACTATTGTATCTTAGCAAAGCTTTCGTGACACTTACATGTTTATAGTTTATTTCAATCAGTTTATAAAAAAATAACATTTTAAATTTTATTCTATTGAATTGGCTTAAACTTTGGTTTTCAAAACTTGACGGAACAACTCAAAATTTTACCGCATTCTCTATATTGTCTGTCACACGCAAACAAAGTCGCAGGCACATTTAGTTTATCAATATAGATCTACCTCATACGTTACAAAATCTATTAACAGAAATGTTCTTCGACGAGATATTGCAAAAAACTTAAATGTACCATCGATTTTATAGAGCAAGTTTTTATTTCCAGCGTGACATACCATACATATCGGAGTGTTTACCAAGCTTATGATGCTACATCAAACATGTGTTCTCACCATTACGAAAATTACGCTTCATACTAGCACTCTATCCTTACTCTATTCAGAATCAATTTATAAAATAATATATAGAGATATAAATAAATAAAATAATATATAGAGATAAATAGAATTACAATGTCTGTTTATAATTTAAGAAATAATTTATTACACAAAATTTTATTTTTTACCATTTATTCTGTCTGTCTGTCTGTCGCAGATAATCTCTGAAATGGATGAATCAGTTTTGACAAGACTTTCACTGACTAGCTGATGCAATTAGAGGAGTATCTTAGTTTACTTTTATTTTGCACAACTAGTCATAAATAAAATGTTTCCCGTGGGTAATACTACTATTTACTTAAAAGTTTTTCTCGCTAATATATGAAATAGAAATTCTTCTACAAGTAATTGAAAAATTGAAATGCTGTCGGAATCGAACGCCAGTGAAAAGTATCTTAAATAGGTGCAAAATAAAAACGGAAATGATATCTTACTAAATTTCTTATTGTTCCACAGTTTATTTATTTATTTTATTACTGTTAACTGTTTAATAATAAATGTAATATTTAAATATATTCTTCATATATTAAATATTATAATTGATGTAAATTATTCAATTAAAGAATTCAGGTCAACGTATCATTCTTTTAAGAAGCCTTAATTGACATAAATATGCGAGGTTAATGTTGTCATAGCGTTTGAAATGTTTTAAAAAGTTTGAGCTGCATTTTTGTCCATCAATCTATCCAAATCTCTTTGCAGACTATCCTCAATTAGTTTTTATGCATCCGTGCCAGTTAGTTTTTACTAACATTTCATTTGAAATTCTCAAATCGTCATCTACTCGAGTTACTCATTCATTTTGCAATAGGAATTATTCTTGGTCTATAGCCTTTTACAAAAACAAATCCTTTCGATTGACTAACTCATCAAATCTTTTCTTTATAAGCCATTTATTAAGTATTGTAATTTTAAATTTGTAATAAATTGCCCAAACTGGCATTTATCGAAAATTATTTATTATAAGTAAATAAAAGAAAGACAATAGGTTTTTGTTCTACTTTTTATTAGATTTATAAATATTAATTTAATAGTTTTACTTAATTTGTAAAAACAGTGTATTTTTTTTGCTTAACCCTGCATAGTGGTTTAGGTAGAGAGTACCTAGTGTGGTAACTCCATTTATTACTTTCCGTCCAAATTCAAGATATTGCATTGACATTGACTACACTTTTTTATAATTCAGTGACAACAGTTGACATATAATATAATCAATATCCGGTATTTCTTTCGAGAAATATTTATAATGATTATGATAAAAAAAATCATAAAATAATTAAAAATCTAATACATTTAAAAGAAATGAAATAAAATAAAAAAATGAATTAAAAGAAAATAAAAAACATAGCCTGGATATCCGGACCGTACCATGGACAAATCGTAGAACGTATAAAAGAGCAACCACTCTACCAACTGAGCTATCACAATTTTGTCAAAAAATGCAAAATTGACATTCGTATACTAATGATATTTAGCCGTTTCTTTAATTTCCAAAATTTAATTTCGAAAAAGCCGTTTTTTGAAAATGAAACCCACTTAGATTTTTCTCCTCCGAAACCTTCTACATACCAAATTTTATGAAAATCGTTGGAACCGTTTCCGAGATCGGGATTATGTATATATACAACCATATATACAAGAATTGCTCATTTAAATATATAAGATTTGCCGAGCATAGATCGATAATTTTGTCTCAATACAATACGATATGCAGGAAACATTCTTCCAGAAAATTAATAGTACTTTTCAATAGCAAATTTACTATAAGAAAAAGGCATAGGAAAAACTGAGCCCGGTTACGAGTTCATTTACTTTTTTCATATAAAATATTCCTGTCACGTACTAAGTTTTATTCTTATGCATAATAAAAAATAAGATATATTATAATATTATTTTCACACAGCTACCGGAGTGACGCGGGTTGCACATTCCGCTTGCAAATTTCCTTAGTTACTGAGCAATTATCATTTTATGGAGCATTTTTACGAGCTCCAAATTGTATTGACTTTCACCTTCAAAATTGTCGAGGTCCTGAGAAGCATGTGACTCAAGTAGGAAATTGTCTTTACACATTTAATATTCACTCGTATAAATTATTATATTAAAAATCTTGCGTAATTTCGTGATTTTATGTTATACATATGTTTTTGTGACAAACTGAGCTTTTTCAAACTACCTTTTCAAGCTTAAAGTGATCAACTTTTTAGGCGTTTTCCTCCCACATACTCACATTCTAGTCTTTTCCCACAGTCTATCCTCCCCTTTCTGCGAGAATTTATGGCATTGTGTATCGAGTGATTTACCAACCCAGAGCTGGGAAATAAAAATGATTTAATATAAAATATAATCATTTCCCCAAGGGGAAATCGAACCCTCTATTATCACGTCAGATGCTATGCCACTCCATGACTATCTATAACTCTATAGATAATAATCAATTGTACTAAAATATGTCTGTCAGCTATGTTTCAAGTACGACTGACTTAAGAAATTTAATAATAGTATTAAAAAGGTGAACTTTAGTCTTTATGATTCAGTTTTATGGGTCCAGTTCCTATAATATTCATTACCTACTATAAAGGTACGTTTATTTATTTATTTATTCATGTAACACATACTTGTGAAAAAAATATACAACAACCTAAATGAAAGAAAAAATTGTACAAATTATAACTGATCCCTAAAAAGAAATCTCTTATTGAATCTAAGAGACTCTAAGTAGGTACCTGTAGCTGTACTCTGTATTTATTACATTATATTAAATCTTTATACAAATATTTAATTTTTTCCCGTGGGGGGACGGGTTAAGAATACATTTCCCACCCGCCGCTGGGTAGCGTCCCGTAAAAGGCGGGTAACCCAGTAGCTTGGTGGTAGGAGATTCGTTCTCCGACTGGCTCGCGACCACTATCATGTCAAAGACGAACCGCCAAATATCTGATGATGTGTTCCGGTTCGATGGCATGTAAGCCAGCTCTCCCTATTCCCACCATTCCCATCCTTTCTTCCTCCTTCTGTCCTACATCCCCGAGGCTGGCAACGCATTCACAACTCTAATGTTGTGGATGTCTATGGGCGAAGGTACCACTTAACACCAGGTGGGCCTTCTGCTCGTTTGCCTCCTTTATTCCATAAAAAAAAAATATATACATAAAAATAAAAAATATATTTAATAAAAACGTTCCTATAAAAACTATTACAAAAAAAATATTTATATACTATGCTATTTATCTTTAAATATTTCATATTAAAAAGACATTATAAGCGCATTCCCATATACAAAAGACTGTAAGAATAAAAATTATGACATGTGTATAATAAAAAAATAAAATGTAACAATTGTAATCTATTTTATAATAAAACAATTAAATAAAGATAAAATCACAATAATAAAACAGTTATGACCATATTGTGAGTGTATCATGTTTGCTCACAAGTGTTCTGTAGAGAGGAATCATAAATCATAACCTTTAAGCTTTTCAAGGCTATAGAAAACTCATTCTTACTAAGCTTAGATATAACTTTATAACTATACTACTTAAGTAATATATATAATTTTAATCTTAGATATGAAAACCATGGGGCCAGTCGTGGCGCAGTGACACAGACGTGTGACTTCAAACGACTGGTTGTGGGTTCGATTCCCAATTGGGGAGTGGAATTTCTTCGCATTTTCTTCGCTCTGGTATCATGTGCGTTTGTGTACGTTATTCTCAAAAACAGCATTAGTGATTTAAATGCTCTTTGGAAGTACTATGCAACTTTAATTATCTCCCTTCATTTTTAGTGTTTGTTTTATATAAATCGGTTTATAAATGAAAGAGTTATAGTCGTTATAAAAAAAATAGTTTAATTGGAACGGCCCAAAGAGTCATAGTCATGCATTTAAAGAAGATGAAGCCGCCAGCAAGTCACTTTGTCATTTTTAAAAAAAATTGCTTTCTGAAATACATAAATAAAATTTATTAAAATCGTATATATTTTCCCAACATAGCCTCCATTTTTATGTACGAACAAGCCACTTATTTTATTTGTTTGTACAAAAATCAACTAACGCTCCCATTTAAGAACAAAACAATATAAAGCCTAATTAAGTTATTTATCAATATTGCTATAAAATCTGATATCCTTTGAACTGGTGATCCATTCTCATAAAACTTATTAAGGAAAAAATAATTGCCTATAAAAATAACTGAACGATTACCACGCATCTGTTTCTCAAGAAGGATATTTTCTTTGTAATCTATTGTCATTATGAAGTATCAATATCATAAAGCTAGTTCAGACGTATTAAATTGATCATTAGTACAATCGTTGATCACTGGAATGTTTATACGTTTGCGAGTTAATTACTTTACTTTACTTGTATTTATAAATTGAAACAAATATGTTTACTATAGAGGCCAGTCGTGGCGCTGTGGCACAAGCGTGTGACTGTAAACGACTGGTTGTCGGTTCGATTACCACTCGAAGAGTGGAAATATTTAATATTTCCATTTTCTTCGCTCTGGTGACTGGTTAAGTTCCGCCCTTTAACACGAATTGCCTCCAAATTTAGCGGAAAGTGGGGTACGGAACGGAACGGACGGTGTCTTAACACTAGGTTCCCTCTGCCTACCCTGCTGTGTGCGGGATACAGCGTGAAGCTAAAAAAAAAGCACTCCACTATCTACTTTCCGACTGAAATCGAGACGTTGCGTTCTTAGTGGCTAAACTCAATGCCGATCTTTTTCTTACAGAGCGGAACAGTGAAAAAAAACTCGATTCACGCTTTACCTGCATAGCAAGGCAGTTGATGATGACCTAGTGAAAAGACATTCCAATCTCCACTTTCATACCAAAATTGAAACATTGCAAATGCAAATTACTCTTGCAAAGCAGAAAAATAAAAATAATTTTATTATAATCAATTCCTGACATCCATACATATGTATACATAAATAGAAAATGAATACAAATCATAAAATAAGTTTTAAAAATAATAACAAAGAAAACTGAACAACAAAAGTTTTTAAACAAACTAAATAACTAAAATATAAACAATAACCCTTTTTAAAATAATTTAACATAAATAAATAACAATCATTAATCACATGCACTTAAAACCAAAGATATACCAACAAAAACAAGAATTACAACACGGAAAACTGAAATGGGAGCAAAAATGGTGGAAACAATTCGAGCACAATGACAAGATCGCAACAAGCTCGGCTGCACACGAGTTCGCGTGCCCGGGTTGCGACATCGACCGCGCCCAGCTAGTGACGTGCCTACACACTATCGATGTATAATCGATTTATGCCCGACTTCCGTATCACCGTGACGATGTACGTAACAATTGGGGTAGGTTGGCTTATTGGATTGGAAAGTGATGTAATTACAATTACGATTTTATTTATTGCAAATCGATGTGTTTCGTTTTGCTGGTTTTTCTAAAATCGATTTGTTAATTAGGGGCCGTCGTGGTGGTGGGACGGCTTCTGACTGTAAGTGTGATGGGTGTGCGTTCATTTCTATGTCGGAGTGACGTCGAGTTCCGGTATAACACGCAATGTCTCTATTTCTGGTGGAAATTGGAAAACGGAATGCCTTGACACTCTCTGACTTATAAACAATATAAGCATAGTAAAAGAAGTAGTAATAAAATAAATTTATATAAGCTTGGTACATAAGGCAAAAATATTAAGAGAGTAATATAAAATCAATTTCAAAAGGAAAATAAAAAATATTAATATCGTATACTACTCAAGGTGATCTTTACATTGCTAAAATAAAACAAAGCTTTTATCACTTTTTTTTAAAAAACGTATAAAAAATATTTTTGTTCCTAGCTGGATGCGAAACCAAGACCCTTGTAAACCGCTTTAACAACTGAACAATGCGTTCTACATCCAGTCGAAAATTTTATACGCTTATTACAATTTATTTCTGTTGTTGTCTTTTATCGACTGTTAAAATTTAAAAAAATAATAAAAAAATGCATAATTTAATTATGCAACAGAATTCCGCATCACTGGGCGCAGCGATAGCACAATTAGATGTTTGTATTCCAAAGCTAAGGCAGCGCACGCGCCGCTACACTAACTCACCTATACCTCTACTACTGACACAAAGGACCCTATTTATAATTTGCAATCTTTTTGTTCTTCCGCTAATTTTTAACAAAATATTATTAAGATGCCGAAATATATGTAATATTTGTGTTCAAAGAAGAAATATGATAAGTCCTAAGGAACTACAATAAGTTGTTTTCTTAAATTCGGTAAAACTGTAGGCAAAAACTAAAATTAAAAATTTTGAAAATACCCACGACGGTTTAATTGTAATTGAAAAAGGATAAAATAACTAGAAATCCCCCGCCTAAAAGAATATATGTAACGAGATGATGGGGACGACTTCGTCGGAGCTGCCATTACTTTAAGTTTGCTAACTTCTCCTAGGTTTTCATGCTGTTAAAACAGGTTTAGGAAAAAATTAAAATATTAATATGAATTTACAGTTTTGATAACTGGTATTCCTTTTAAAAACTTTAAGAACGAAATCTATACTGTTAGCTACTATATTTAAAATAGAGGTTGCAACTGGCAGCCCCCGACGAAGTTGTCCCCATCATCTCGTTACATATATTCTTTTAGGCGGGGGATTTCTAGTTATTTTATCCTTTTTCAATTACAATTAAACCGTCGTGGGTATTTTCAAAATTTTTAATTTTGTTTTTTATTTTAAACTTTTTAAAGTGAATAGATATACATTATATATTATTACATAATTTCGAAATACTTTATATTAATCTTCATGCAAATCCAAAAGAAATTATAAGCCCAATGCTTTCTGGCTATCAAATGCCTATTGCAGCGCCTGGCAGATTGTCACCGCAACATTTTTAGGAAACTTAAGTTTAACCAAATCAGTAAAAATCACAAAACCCACTAGTAGTTTTGATTTGGAACAAATTAATTTATACTGGAGCGCCCCGTGGTAGTTTGTGATATGGCATATAAAAACACGCAACAATTAAACCTGAACCTATCACAGAAAACCGCATCTAAATAGGTTTCACACAAAAATACAAGCCAATACTTACTACAGCGCCCCCTGGTGAGGTGTCACCACGACACATATACGAGAACACGCGCTAATTGAGCCTGATCCTATCGTTGAAAACTGCATCAAATTCAGACTCGTAGTTTTAACTTTGCACCATCAAATGTTTAATGAAGCGCCCCCTGGTGAGTTCTTAACGTAAAAAAAAACTAAAAACATACACCAAGTAAAGGTAAATCTAATACTGAAAACTCTGTCCAATCGGACTAGTAGTTGTGGTTTTACATTAAATATTACAAACAAATGTTTACTGCAGCGCCCCCTGGTGAGTTAACACGATAAAGCATATCCAAGAACATGCACTAATTAAACTTGAGCTTATCACTGAAACTGCATCCAAATCGAATTCGTTATTTTAGCTTTGCACAAACAATATTTTACTGCAGCGCCCCCTGATGACTTGTCACCGTAATATAAATTTAAAAACATGTACTAAACAAAGCGGAATCTAATACTGAAAACTCTTTCCGATCGTACTAGTCGTTTTTGTTATACACAAAAAATGGAAGCAGCTACTTACTGCAGCGCCCCCTAGAGAGTTGACACATACTTGAAAATATGCACTAAGTAAACATACATGACACATATATGAAAATATGCACTAAGTAAACTTGAATCTATCATTGAAAACTGCATTCAAATCGGACTCGTAGTTTTAGTTTTGCACAAACAAATGTACTTACTGCAGCGCCCCCTGGTGAGTCATCACCGTAACACATATATGAAAAGATGCACCAATTAAACCTGAACTTATCGTTGAAAGTTTCATCTAAATCGGACTAGTAGTTTTTACTCTACATAAACAAATGTTTACTGCAGCGCCCCCTGGTGAATTTTCACCGTAACGTAAAAACAAAAATTATAAAATATGAACGAAGTAAAGCTTAATCTAGTTCTGAAAACTCTAGCGAATCGGATAAGTAATTTCGATTTTAGACAAATAAATATAAGAAAAATTATGGTTTTACACAAAAAAACTCAAACAAATGCTTATTACAGCGCCCCCTGATGAGTGGTCACCATAACACATATATGGAAAGACGCACCAATTAAGCCTGAACCCATCCTTGAAAATTACATCTAAATTGGACTAGTAGTTTTTGCTCTGCATAAACAAATGTTTAGTGCAGCGCCCCCTGGTGAGTTTTCCCCGTAACACAAAAAGAAAAATCTTAAAATATGCACCAAGCAAAGATAAATCTTTTTATGAAAACTCTTTTTAATCGGAGCAGTAGTTTCGGTTTTAAACAAATAAAAAAAAAAAAGTACAAACAAATGCTTACTGCAGCGCCCCCTGGTGGTTTGACACGATAAAACATATCCAAGAACATCCACCAATTAAACCTGAATCTACCACTGAAAATCTATTGAAATCAGACTATTATTTTTTGAGATAATTGAAAACATTCGTTTTCACGTAAAATGCTTACTGCAGCGCCCCCTGGTGAGTTAAGGCAATAAGACATACATAAGAACATACGCCAATTGAACCTTAACCTATCATAGAAAACCGTATCAAAATCGGACTTATAGTTTTGGAAATAATTGACATAGTAATTTGCACAAACACACAAACAAACAAACAAACAAACAACCTCTCACCCCAAACACATATACAGTCGCCGTTCCGTCGCGGGTAAAAAGTAAAGGTTAAGTAAAATAAAATTATTACGGATTCACCTAAATTATTAAATTTTGAAATGCATGGTTAAATTTTTTTTTTGTAATTGTATCACATATATAATTATTACTAGCGACCCGCTCGCGGCTTCGCCACGTGAACTACCACTTTCATCCTCTATTGCCTCTTTGGGATTGATTTTTTTTATAAAAGGAGGGTAGTCTATATTTGACTTCGTCACTAATTATGTTCATGAGAAAATCATCGATACATTTAGTGCAATGTCTATATTATTTGATAACATATAGCGATAACTGTTCTAGTAAGAAAACGTACGAAATCTGCTATCATATGATAGTAGATTTCGTACATATATACCATCTGGTATATAGTATTATAAACCGGTCATAATATCTTAAATAAACTTTACGCTTTTTATTTTACAATCGTGTTACTTATTGATATTAAAAAATAGCTTTACTTGCAAATAATCAATGCAATTTGACTTTGCCAGTTTTTTACTTTTCTGCGGGAACTGTTTTGAATATCAGGGTAATTTTTAAAAAAAGAGAGATGGCCTATGTTTGACCTTGCCTCATTAACTATTTTCTTGAGAAAATTCATTCATTTCAGTCAAGGAGTTTAGATCTTTCATTCTCACTATACACTAAACATACATAAGTTTCATCCACTGTTTCAACCTCCTAGGGTTTGATTTTTTATAAAGTAGCCTATACGACACTGCATCTTCAACAATCTTCTTTACGAATATTCGATACAGATTTTTGCATTTTTATAATAATAATTTAAATGAGTGAGTCAACTATATAATAACAAATGGCGCTACCAGTTGCAGAAAACGTAGTGACATCTGTTGTCATATAGATTATATAAATATATAGATTATATAAAGTTTTATAGACCGGTCAAATGTATATTTAATAAATGTTATGCCTATTTTATTTTATAATTATTTTAATTAGTGATATTGAAACAAATTTAGCTTCACTCGTGAACTATCGACATAATTTGAATGTTTTTTTTTAATTTTATTTTTCTGCGAGAGTTATGTTGAATACCGGGATGAAAACTATCCCATATGTTGCTCTAACCTCTAAGCTAACTCCATACAAAAAATCATTAATTTCTACCCGGTAGATACCGATATACAAATGATTTACTTATATCGGTTTTTTATTTTTTCCAAAAAAACTACATAGGATACCGGGATAAAAACTATCCTATATGTACCTTTGGACTATAAGCTATCACCATACTAAAATTCATTCATTTCTATCCAGTAGTTTTTGCGTGATTGACGAACAAATTAACAGACAGACAGACAGACAGACAGACAAAAATTCTACTGAGTGGATTTTTGGCCTCTGTTATCGATATATTAACGCACTCAATTAAAAATTTTCTGAAATTTTTCATGTACAGAATTGACTTTTCTACTCTTTTATTATATATAGAGATTACATATTTAAAGACAATATAATTATTAATATACTTTAATATAATATCCCACAAATCAAAAAATATGACGAAAAAATCTCGAAGTAGTTAAATTTCTTCGTTATAAATTTTATTCAATACAAGAAGTCATCATATAATCTGTAACATGAACAAGATTGACTTTTTAGTATATTCTGAGTCAAAAGTTGTACGTTTTGATTATCTTACATATACCTATATTTTTTATATCATAAATGAATTATGTATTCTTACCACTAATTAAACACCGATATCCGTGGGGACAGCCCATTACGGACGTATCCTGATACAATTTTACGCATCCGTCTTTGTAATTAACAAAGTATTTTTAGTCTTTTTTTAATAATGATTCATACAATGCTTGTTTAATAATGTAAAACCCTGTATATTCATTATATTTTGTATGTATGTAATTGCTATATTGACGCGTGTGAGCTTTTGCGTCACAGCAATCTTATCGAATGAAAGCACTTTTTAATGTACCTTAATGCTGTTTTGGGGTATTTTTAATGGAAATACTATATTATCAACAAAAAAATATAAAATATACATATTTTATATTTTTTACGATATAAGTTGAGATTGGTCAAGAATGAGAATGCTCGCTACATTTTTCATTTTTCAATTGATAAAGTTGACTGTTAAATCAGAAAAAAAGGTAAAGAAAGATAATTAAAATTAATGCAAACAATGATTGTATTTAAGTTATTTTAATTTCTTCACTTTAGTAAAGTAAAGTGTTGTGTTGATTTCCACTACTCAACACGTAATGTGTCAATATCTACAGAAATGTATAGAACAGGGTATCTTGGCGCTAAGTTCACACTGACTAATCTAAGCAGAAAAAGCGTGAAGAGCTACAAAAAGAAGATCTACATATATATAATCCATACTTATATTATAAATGCGAAAGTCTGTGTGTTTGTCTGTCACGCTTTCACGGCTAATCTACCGGTCCGATTTGGATGAAATTTAGAATGAAAGTAGTAACTATGGGTATAACATAGACTACTTATTTTTTTAAAAAAATAACCGCTAAAGGGTTAAAATAGGGGATGAAAGTTTATATGTAAAAACTAAACCGCTTGACCAATTGTAATGAATTTTGGATAATCGAAGGTCAAACATAGGCTACTTTATTTTTCAAAAATCCACCCCCGAGGATTGCAACATAACGAAACAATTAGGCAGTCCACGCGGCGAAGCCGCGAGCGGGCCGCTAATTACGCAGATTTTGACTACATTGATGCGAATACATACAAATATCTTTTAATCATTTATTGTGTAGGTACAAGTAGGTATAAAGAAAAGAAATTCATAATAATTAGCCAATGCCGTCAAGTAACAAGAGGAGATCGCTGTTCTTAACTTTCTTCACAACGTCTAAGTAATTATGATTTGATTTAAATCATTTATCTCTTCTTTTGTTTTAGTTCGTATACGACATTTTAAATCAAATTACTCCGACTAGTAAAGTTGATGGTACGTATATTCATTCGTAATAAAAATGTTTAAAAAAACTAAATTAATCTTACTAATATTTTTAAAAATTGTAAAAAGAAAAGATTAAGAAGATATATGTAAAATCTCCTTAGAATCACAATACTATATCCGCAATGTCATATCTATACGTCACTGAACGCAAAACTAATTAAAACGGATGTAGCTCTATTATTTCTGATTTATTTTATTGTCATTATAGTGGGTAGAGCCTCCTGGTCGTAATAACCAATCGTATCGCACTTCTAAGTCGTTACCTAACAATATATTGAAATAACGTTAATAAATCATACTATGTTTAAATTTATAATGCGATATCTCTGTCCAGCGCAAGGTTATCAAAAATATTCAAATTAGATTAAACTTGTCTTTAAATAACATTTGGTGTATTTTATATTTTGTAATATGATACGCAAGTAGTGCCCCACTAACTAATGCTTTGTCGGAGGTCTCAATAATAACACGTATCGGATATTGTATATTAATAAAAAAAAAATAAATAATTTTACAGCCTTATAAAGCTTGAGTACGTGAACTTTAAAGAGTATTACAAGATAAAGGAAATTGCTAATATATTTGCAGTCGTTTGTAATAGTAAAACTTCTTTGATGATAATTAAATAAGGCAAAAGACTACGGCACCTAAGACAAAGCACGGTGTTTGGTTCCGTCAATTATTTAAAAAAAATAGTTAAAAGCGGAAAAACGAAGAATGGAGTGTCTTGACACTAGATTCTCTCTAACTACCTAGCTATGATGGAAGCTGTGGATTTTGATAATTTTCTTAATTATTTAGTTATATATATATCTCTTATATGTATACTTAATTAGTCATTTATAATATAATAAATGGCTTTGTAATAAGAATTGAATATTATTATTTCTTTCATAAAAATGATATGAACTAGTAAACTTTAGACGCCTAAAGTAATCGCCGTCACTTTATACAGAAACATATGTGAACACACTTTTCAGTGTATGTAAGTATTTATAAATTATATTTATAAAGAATTATGGCTTTCCACACTTTCATATAAATTTTAAATGTGCCAAATTTCACACTCCTGCGTCCTAATCATTTTTGCAAAAAGATATTCAAAGTTTTTCTTTTACGTATTAATAATGTTACATAATAACTTTATCCTTGTGACGAATGCCTGTTTTATCAATTATAACAATAGAATTCAATTTTTTGATCCTTTAATAATTATAATAAAAAATAACTGTTATATGAAATACCAAGCAAAAGTTTATTTTCCTGGAAATATAAAGCAGATATGCAAACAAATAGTTTTAGGCAAGAATCACATCTAAGTACCTATTTACTATCTCCACAGACATCATAAGGTCAGCACAAAAGAATGAGCAACATGAGATAATTGCAAGAACCGCATTGATTTTTGTTCATTTTGCTACAGATATGAATCAATTTTCTGACGTTTTGTCACATAGCGATGTCGATATTAAAATTCTTCGAGTTCCCATTCTCATGGTTGCAATTTAAAAACTCAAGTGACTCAAGAGTTAATAAAGCTCTTAACAACGACCACAAAGGCAAGATTTATCGCACTAGTAATGACAACTCGGTAAATGAAAAAACACACGAAATACACGCTGAAATCGTATTTAATTATATGAAGTTGATTCGCTTCGTACAAGTCACGTACTTTATAAGAAACGAAGGGAAGTGAGGCAATTGGTATCAACGGCATAATGCAATCCAAAAAAGAATATTTCCTCGTAAGCTTTCATTCGGATCATATTTTGTTCACAAAGATTTATGATGTTCACAAGTGGACACCGAATACGTAAACTTAAAAAGAACTTTAATAACTTTATTTCAGACTTTTACGTTACTAATTGAGTACATTACTCCAATTTCCCAGGCTGTTTTTTCTTAATATTTTACCCCGATTACGGTTTAAGCGGCGCCCGCTTCATGTTTATAGGCAGCCCGCCAAGCGTTTATTTGTATTACATACATTTATTGCTAACATATTAAATTTGACCAAATTAACGCTACTTGTAACGATACATATACTATGATTGCGTAACACATCATATTTACTCTTTTATAATATTCTTATTTTTATAATATTAATACAACTTTAAATACAATTAAGAAATTTGATTTTGGCCCACCAAAAGCAATTTAGATGGACCCGTTGGTATAAAAGGGCTGCTTAAATCTGATTTAAACAGAGAACCACAAAAATATTTCTGTACCAGTAATACCGAAGTGATACCAACAATGTGCCTTATTGTTTTTTTAAATCTATTATGCATGAAATATTACCTTAACAATTCTTTATAAAATATAAATATTTATTTAAAAAGTGTTCATCACCAATCATCTTTAAAGGTATTTTAATGTAATTGTTTATTCACTGGTAATGCATTGTATTTTATGTGAAGTTATTTATGTATTAAAATTATTTATTACTATTTGTTTTTTTTAATAGTCTGACGGACAAATAGTGTTATAGCAAAAAAATAATTATAGCCAATCAGAAAAATAAACAAGAAATATAACCCAACCTTGTCTTGGCCACTTCAAGTATCAATGTCTAAAGAAGATTTTCTAAGCCTTGATAGTAACTCTAGTGTTTGACAGTATTTTAAACTACAAAGATTGTTCCTTTGATTCTTTCAGTCTAACGTTAATTAAAAAAAGAACAAACTTCATATTTGTCAATACTCAACAAGTTTCTTTAATATATTAACTGAGATCCAAAGTTAAAAAAAATAGTTTTTTGTCTGAATTTTGGGTATATAAAACAGTAAACAACTACAAAAACAGGTTTAACACTTAGCAGAACCCAGTATTAAGTAGAGAACTTACGTTGTAAATAAGACCAGCTTTTAGCTTCATGCTGTATCGCGCAAACGGCAGGGTAGGCAGAGGGAACCTAGTGTTAAGATACTCGGTTCCCCAGTTTCTGCCGAAAGTAATCAGCTTTTAATTGTAACATAACATACATAGGTCCATATTATTCTCTATCAAATTTGTCAAAATTAAGACAATGTAATAATATTACGTGTAGCCTGTAGATGGTTATGTTTAGTTTAATTCTTAACCAATACAGCCGTACTTACAAAATATGTTTTTTTTTTAATTTACTGTGCAGTATAGGTATATAGATACCTATATATAATATAAATTACGTAGTCTTATTTAGTGTACTATAAAGAGCATAAAATATTACGTATCACATATATCTACATGTACACATTTATATGAGGCCTCATTTCATGTATGCTATCGAACACGATTGCGGCTCCTTGCATGGAACACACAATAATCTATTTCAAACTCGACTAAGGCTATAACTACAGTGTACAAGAGTTTATTGCGATATACGGAATATATAATGCAATTATGTGAGGAAAATATATTGGTCCATGCACATGTTCATAATTGATTAATATTTTGACTTTAGTATGTAGCTTTTTTGTTTATTGTGTAAACTAGCAAGGGAATTTTAGGGAGCATATAAATAGCTGAACAACAAAGTCATAAACGCTTAAAGACCATGTAAACATTTTATTTGATATAAATATATCAGAGTACCAAAAACAAAATGTAAACTTATATAAAATTTGTGTTCCGCTCGCTACTATAGTTAACTATAACTATAGTTGTTTCGTATATATGTATCTACCCAAGTTCCCCCCTAAATCATAACATCAATCATAAATGTATAAACAACTATTTTACTAAAGAAATTCATCAAAATTTCTTCTCTTATGGGTCAATTTTTGAAAAAAAAGTAGCCTAAATTTCAAACTGAGTCAGCAATTATTTTCATTCTACGTTCCATCCAAGTCGCACCGGTGGTTTAGCCCTAAAAGCATAACAGACAGACAGAAAACCTTTCACATTAATAATATTAATATTGGTAATGAATATTATTCACATATTTAAGTAAGAAGAAAAGAGCCGACAAGAAACCATTTAATAAAACATACATAGATTGATGTTAAAGTACATATTGCGTACATTATAAAATATTTCTTCAGGTACCTGTTATGAGTGGGCAGTATAGCACCAAGTCACGACATGTAGCTATCTAACAGAGGATGTATGTGGTACCTTTATATGGTTAGTATGAATAATGCCTTATACATACAGGTATTGTTATTAAAACTTCAAAAGCTCTGAAGTTTTTTTATATAAATAGTTAAGACAATACGCGGCGTTGAGTTCCGCATTTCTTCATGCAATGTCTAGATTTCGGGCGGAAAGTAGAGAATGGAATATCTTGACATTGGGTTGTCCTGACTAACCTACTATGTGACAAAAAAATTGAGCTTCTTTTCATGTAAATTTCTCCATCTTATAAGATAATATAATTGTCTATTAAACATAATATTGTAAATACGTACGTACACGATACAAGTCATAATAAAAGACTAATGTCAAATAAAATAAAATATGTTAAAAATAAATATGAGATGTCTCTATCATATTTACACATCTAGAACAAACGCCAAAGACCAAAAACATATTCCTTAATCGTAGCGTTTATATGCATGTTTATAAAATAATATTATATAAAAAATATATAGGTATACTTAATTCAACTCAATTAAACTATAATAAGCACAAATTATTAAACGACCACAAAAATGTCAAGAGCAAAATGTATAGGTAATATCAATGATCATTCTGACGGACAATCACTGCAAACGGCGTCTCAAGGCTAAATTTTCACAATACCAAATTAATTTGAGATTTGCAACAGAACTTAAAGCATAAAGATGTCACAAACAAACATATAAATTAAGTTTATACGTACGGACATACCTACTAGAGGTTAGCCATTAGCCACGATCTGTCACGGAGCTCACTCGCCCACTTCGTTTGCCATTGTAGGGTAAGGATAGAATACTCTCAAATATTTGTGGTAATAAGGAGAATAGTAAATCAAATATGTTGTGTCTGACTGTAAACGCGATTGATCTTGATCTGACTCTTGACATTTCTCAGCTATAGTATGATAAAGCGCGGCGTTGAGGTCCACTGAACAAACATAACTCGATTTCATGTAAAAAGTTGAAAACGTGTCTTGATGATATGTTTTTATCAACCGATGTATGATACAATAAAGAAACCTATTTTTTTTTTACTTTACACATAAATTCAAATTCACATCATTTTTTTTTCTTCTATTCTTAAATTACTATTAAGGTTATTTATAGATATTGAATAACATTTTTTTTTTAGCTTCACGCTGTATCCCGCACACAGCAGGGTAGGCAGAAGGAACCTAGTGTTAAGACACTCCGTTCCCCATTTTCCGCTGAATTCGGAGGCTTGTGTGTTAAGTGGCGGAACTTAACGCCGCGCTTTACCTCGACACCAGAGCGAAGAAAATGGAAATATAATTTCCACTCCTCGAGTGGGAATCGAACCCACAACCATTCGTTTACACGCTTGTGCCACTGGGCCACGACTGGCCACATCATAAATACTTAATTTTAAATAAATACGGTCCGGTTGTGCCAATAGATCTAGAATAGATAGAGACAGATGGCACGACGACGACAACAGACTGGTTAAAAAACTGACAAAAAAAATAAAAAATATATAATCACTTTTAAAGATATATTTTTTTTTAAATTTTTAAATTAAATAATGTTGTATTAAAAGGAACTTTGGCGTAAAATATCACATCCTTGCCAACCCTGACAAGTAGTAGCCGCTTAATAAGAGTTATAACGACAAACGCGTCCTTGCTTTCACTGATAAGAACCGTTAGCAACGGTTATCTCTTACGTAATTATTAATTTATTTTATGTTGCTTGATTCGTTCGCTTCTGATTTAAGTATATCAATTTATAGATTAATTGCATTCCTGTATGTTTTTAGACGTGAGATTATCGATAAGTGCAATAGAACCACGAATAAAACTAGCGGCCCACACCAGATTTCTCTATAGGCGTTTATATTGATTTCTTTTTCAGTATTACGTTTTTCTATGTAATACGATAGCTAGAGAAAACTTAGTATTAAGTCACCCCGTTTTCCAATTTTTCATTCATTGCGTTGAGTGGCGGAACTCATTGTCGCGTTTTGTCTTGCTCCGGGAAACGGAGCGGGGAAATAAAAACAATTTAAATATAATTCCTTCAAGTGGGAATCGAAGTCACAAGCAATATCGTTAACAGTTATACGCTATCCCACTTCGCTACTATGACCTCCAACACATTGACAACAATTTAATATGTCAACATGTGTAAAACGTCATTAGAGGTTATATACCACATTTATTTATATATGTCTATTTTTTTTCATTTTGTGTAGACACTGATTTTTTCCCATATCAGTTTGTGTAGTAACATGCCTTTATTTACAAGCCTTTATTTACATTTCAGAAATTCTCTGCTCTGACTGATTGCCGATGAATATAATAAAAAAAAATCTCCCGCTACTTTTCAAACTATAAAAAGGTGCTATAAAAACTATTTGCCTTAATTGTTCTTAAGATCTTTTAGTTATATTTTTAACTAACTATTAATTTTGTCATATTGTGTATACTCATATTCAATAAAAGGTCAAACAATAATTAATAAATTTATATTGTTTAACGATTACAATCATTTCACTGTTCATATCATTGTGGCAAGTTATTATCTAACTTGTCATAAGTTTTCATAACAGGAGGTCCTTTATTTAAATGAAATAAGTAGAATTAACTTATTGTATTGCAGCTTTTTTCCGCAAAGCTCCCCGAAATCAAGCTATTGCGTGTTAAATGGCGGAACCCAACGCCGGTTTTTACGACTTTATGACAAAAAATTAAATATAAAAAAATAACGATTTTGTGGCCAGTCGTGGCCCAGTGGCACAAGGGTGTGACTGTAAACGACTGGTTGTAAGTTCGATTCCCACTCGAGGAGTGGAAATATTTAAAATTTCCATTTTCTTCGCTCTGGTGTCGAGGTAAAGCGCGGCGTTAAGTTCCGCCACTTAACACGCAATGCGTCTGAATTCGGCGGAAAGTGGGGAACGGAGTATCTCAATACTAGGTTCCCTCTGCTACCCTGCTATGTGCGGGATACAGCGTGAAGCTGAAAAAAAAAATAACGGTACGAAAAAGAGAACAAATGAAACAAAAAATCAACAATAGAGGCATTTATTGATTGTGTGACAATTCTTAACATTACTAGTGCCACGAAGTGATATGATAACAGTACAAATATCTATCTTGAAGAATTGTGTTGTCCACACATATTTATATGTATGGTTAATGTTCTTTTTTATCAGACGAGCAAATTTATATTCAAAATGTCTATTTTACGTTTATAATAAGCCAGCAAAGTTAAGAAAAATGTTAATATTTGAAAAATAGTTAATGTGTTCTGTAGCTTCATTGAATCGATACCAAAAAGTTGTGGATATGTTAAAAATTGATTAACAAACGTGATATTCCTTAAGAATTACTCTTATTCTTAGACACCTGACTTAATATTTAAATTTATTAATAATATAATTTTATATGCAGAAGATAAGAATTTATTTCAATAGCTAATTTTAGGATCTTATACAAACATTATGATATGCTCGTTATGATTTATTCATTTAATTATATTTACAGTAACGGGTTAAATAACAAATTTAACACAATATTCTAAATCGCTTAGTTACTTGTTACAATGTAACGTTTAAATAGCGCCAATTTATATTAATTTTTATACCAATATCATTTATCCATTTCCGAAACTTATACGATTGCTTTGGTAGATTTTTGACTAACACGAGATCGAGGATCTCCAATTTTAACTTTCGCCAATTAAATATGTAACAAATTTACAAAGGAACCTAATCGTATTATAATTTTAACAGATACTTCACTAATACTATAACTTTTTACAATTTACCTAGCTACGTGCAGAAGACCGCTAAAGCAAAAATCAAAATTACAACTAATTACATTTACTTTATTTACCTAAACTATTTTAAAAGTAATACTTATTTTACAAAATTACAATTTAAAATATGCACTGGATTATATAGTTTTAGTTTTATAATAATATAATACGAACGAGCTAATAATACTAGTTACTATTGCTATGAGTGTTACTTACGTACGTAACAAGCGATTATAGTCCGTCCACAGATTTTTCAAGTCACTCAAAATGCCAATGCGGAGGGAATGACGGAGCCCCGGGCTATGTGGATATAGCCAGGGGAGGTCGATGGGGGTGAGAGTGGGGGGGATGAGGGGAATTACCCGAAGGTGAACCGGCGCTGGGGGAACATGTCACCTTTCCCATAAACGAACGGATATCATCGAAACACGCGTCCTGTTCGGTATCAGCTGAACTCGGGGAATCCCCGCCTTCAGCTTCATGTTTCTTCAAATGCCGATCTAGATTTGTCTGTTGGCCGAAGCATCTGTCACATAAGGGACATCGAAAGGGCCGCTCCTTATTGTGAATGTTTCGCACGTGACGTTGTAAATTGGACGATATGGAGAAAGACCGTTCGCAGTATTTACACTTGTAAGGTTGCTCGCCGGTGTGTGTTCGAAGATGGCGCGTCAAATTAGCGCTCCTTGGGAATACTTTACCGCAAAACTTGCAAGCGTAACGGTCACGAAGCTTTCCGGAAACTGAGCTAAGTTCTCGGAACTTTGCGTACGCGTTTGTTTGCCGGTCCGGTCCATCAGTGCCGAGAAGAGGGGATAAAAAATTGAACGGGCTAGGAACATATGGGGAATGTGATGAATTAAGAATAGATTCCGATGTATGGAACTGGGGGAATCGTGGCCGATACATGGCATCAATTATATTATTGTGTTGAGGATGAACCGGCATCGGGAACGCTATTGGAGGCGACACTAACGGTTGTGGAGAATCTTCGATTTCAACTGCTTCCACATCAACATTAGTCGTCTCGTTTTCAGGAGTCTTGTTCTCTCGATCGATTGGACTTTCGGGCGGTGAGTACGACTTTACAGAGGAATTACGAAATGAAAGATCGTCGTTTTCCATATCAGACTCTTTGTCATGTTTTCGTGTAACAGACAAATCAAGGGGTTGGTCGTTCTGATCTTTTGTCTCTTCATCCATATCTGAATATCTAGACTTTTTGTCAGTATCTTCTAAATTTCTAGTCATATCTTTAGAGAGTGCTGGTGATACAGACTTGCTACCTAGTATATCATTATGTTTCATTGATAGATTAAATGGAGAATTTTGTTTCATCTCATCTCTAGTGTAGCTGTATGGGGGCACTGCAGTAGACATTGGCATCACTGGAGATGGTCGTTGTTTTGAAGAAGCTTCTTCAGCTGACGGTGGAGATTGTTTTACGTACAAACTTTGTTGTTTTGGAGTCACTCTGTCTCCGTCACTTTTTTCAATATCTATATCTTTTTTCTTAATATCATCTAAAGATGTTGAGCTATCAATACTCTTAACGGACATACGTCCCTCTTGTTGTTTGGCTACTAAATTAGCGTTCATTGCGATATCGTGTTCCATAGCAAGTCTAGCTCCTTGAACGTTAAAAAGAAGAGGGCTAAGAAATTCTGGAGGGCACGCAGCGGCTGCGGCTGAGAATATCGCAGGATAATGCGCGAAGGTATTATAAGGCAGAGGTAATCCTGGTCCTCTGTACATTGGAAATGGATTTGTATTGTTTGGAGTATTCATGACGTTTGGTAAGGGCGGTATTTGAGGAAGGCCTTGAGGCAATTGGCCGCGTAAATTCACGTTAGCTGTGGCAGTATCGCAAAATCTCTTATGCTTCGTCAAGGAGGCGTATGACGGGAAGGACTGACCGCATTTCACGCATTCCACTAGAGCTCTACACGCCACGTGCATTCGTTTGTGACGGCACAAATTTGAAAATTGTGTGTATGCCTGAAAAAGAGAAACAATAGTTAGTATAATTCAAATGTATTCATATTTACAACACTATCGATAAGCTTAATTTAAAAAAATAAAATTTAATTTACTTTTCAACATTTTCGACATATTAACTAGATGGACGAAAAAATGTCATTCTATAGGAAATACAAATAAATAAGGGAATCTTAACCAAAAAAACAGAAATTCTTACTTTATAGCAAACTTTGCACTGGAAAGGCTTGACGCTGGAGTGTATGTGCGTGTGCTGCTTGAGGCCGGAGGAGGTGGCGAAGGTCTTGCCGCACTCGGGGCACGCGTGGCTGCGGGCGCCGACGTGCTGCGCGCGGATGTGGCGCTGGAGGTTGGAAGGATCGGTAAATACCTGAAAACATCAGGTTTCGAAGCACGTGGTAAATTTATATTGCTTTTATGATCTCTTGACTTATTATACTTTTAATCTGATTTTAATAACTTAGGAAAAGATAAGTTTACTTGGATAGAGAAATAAATACTTAATAACTTTGTTATCATTCAATAAAATTCATTAAGGGGACAAATAGACATTCTATTTTTTTTAAAGAATTACTATTTCAAGAAGAAAAAATGGTGGTAATATTGTTTAATGACATGCTGTTGCAGTATAATATCATTAAAATATATTTTTGACGAGTTATGAAAGTACCTTTGGACAATTTTCGCAAGGATATTTCCTAATATCAGTATGCGTTAGAGCGCGGTGCCGCAGCAGCAGGGCTCGGGTACTGTAAGCGCGATTGCAAAGCTCACAGTGAAACGCAGAAGCAGGCTGCGCGTGCGCTTGTATTAGATGACGATCTAATCTGAAATATAAAAAAAATATTTTCTTATTTGCTATTCGTAGGTATCAATTAATTAAGATGGAAGAAAGATTTAGATTTGTAAATACTTTTTATTTTTATATGAGTAGCTTTAATTTAAATATAATTTAATATACGTTACGTTATTAACGCGTAACAAGTAAGTCATTTCATGTAGAGCCATCTAATTCCGTCAATATCCATAAAAGAAAGTGAAATTGTAAGCTTAACGAACTGGTATCGGTGGAGTTGCATTAAGCGACGACTCGGATGCCAGTACAGGAAGACAAAATAATATCTATATCTAGACCCAAGATCGCCTACGCAGACAACTTATAGCCACTCGACCCATACATAATTCAAACGTGTTTAAGTTCCACACAGCGAATGTTCCAATTCATTTTTGCTATAAATCCTACATGTTCATGTCAAAGCAATATCATAAGCAGAATTACAGTCATCATTTTTTATTCGTACTTTTTTTTGGAGTTTTTCCCACATAGTGAGGTAGTCAGAAAGGACCTAGTGTTAAGACACTTCGTCCTCCACTTTCCGCCTGAAATCGAGACATTGCGTGTTGATTGGCGGAACATAACGCTGCGCTTTGTTTTTGATACCAGAGCAAATAAATGAAATTTTAAATATAATCAATCCCCCGAGTGGGAATCGAACCCACAATCATTGCGTCAGATGCTGTCCCACTGCGCGACAACTGCCTTAAGTTTTTTCAATTCATACTGTACAAGTTAAATGAAATCAAACGCCTTTTAAAAATATATTCAGATAGTCGACGCTAACGGATCATTTGTGAGAGCGATTTTACTAACTGTGACTTTTAACTGGTTCACCGCACGCAACCCTTACCGCCTCTGGCTACTTGAAACGTTACACCTGTTGGGTATTACATAAGATACATTTTGATTGACCAAATTACATTGCGGGCTGTATAAACATATATTTATTGGAAGCTTTAGAGAAAGGCCGTTCGACATCGCTTGTACGATAGTCTCGTACTTGTCAATATGATAAGACAGAGCGTTTTCACTCTCGGCCGACCGCCCGCCGTATCTTTTAATTAATCTTAGAAATAAAATCTAACGTCAGTAATGGTTCTATCGCTTACATGTAACTCGTGGATTGCGCAGTTTTGTCCTATACTCGCCACTCGTAAGAGTAACAGCAAATAGGTAATTTAACAGCTTGCTACCATTTACTTATTGCAACTATTTTCTTGGAGATTTATCTTCTTTCATTCATCACTTTAGTGATTACTCTAGTTATGATTATATCATTTATTGGGTAATATAAGGTGCCTATAATCATTTAGTAAGTAAAAAATAGCTTGAAGCTTAAAAAATAGTTGAAATAGCTTGACGCTTTTTACCGCATAGCATTGTAGTTAAAAAGAAGTTAGTGCCAAGACACTGCGTTCTCCACTTTCCTTCGTGTCACAGAATCGAGACATTGAATATTAATTAAACGGAACTAAATTCGCGCTTTGTATTAGGTAATAGAACAGAAAAACGAAAATAATATACATATAATCAAATTATAAACCATTCAACGAGTGGGAATCGAACCCACAACCGTCGCACTTAGAGTACTTAGAGTCAAAAACTATCATATTTACATATATTGTATTTATATATACTTAACTATTACAAATAAATATATTTCTCAGTTGGAAGCATAACAACGTCATGATGGTTACAGAACAACGCTATAGCCCCGGGCACGCGTCTCTATCTGACCTGGCGATCTTCTGCAGATGTTTTTATTACTTACAACTCTAACAAACATCGGAGTAAACGTTTGAACAGATACCAATTGTGTTCTTCTTAATAGCATATTGCATAAGATACTGTGCATTTATTTTTATTCTTGTAATGGTTGTTTAGATAAAACATCTATAGTTAAGAATGGTATGGTAGATTTTTTTAGGCCTATACTAGTTATATAACTTAATTTTTAGTTATTGATTAACCTTAATTATTGATAGACCGTCGTGGCGCAGTGGGAGAGCTTCTGACTGTAAGTGCGATGGTTGTGGATTCTATTAACCAAGACAAAGCACGGCGTTGAGTTCCACCACTCAACACGCCATGTCTCGATTTCGGGTGGAAAATAGAGAACGGAGTATCATACGGAGATACTATTTCTCTCTTGCACTGTTATATGAAAAAATATTTTTTTTTTGGCTTCACGCTGTATCCTGCACGCAGTAGAGTAGGCAGAGGGAACCTAGTGTTAAGACACTCCGTTCCCCACGCACCGCCGAATTCGGAGGCATTGCGTGTTAAGTGGCGGAACTTAACGCCGCGCTTTACCTCGACACCAGAGCGAAGAAAATGGAAATATTAAATATTTCCACTCCTCGAGTGGGAATCGAAGCCACAACCAGTCGTTTACAGTCACACGCTTGTGCCACTGGGCCACGACTGGCCACAACCACACACCACACTGGCTTTTTATTAATCTACATATTATAAGATATTGAAACAACACAAAGAATAAAGAAATAATATCTTCTTAATATATGTGTAAAAAAACTTTAACAATTTTACCAACGGTACCCGAATGTTAAAATAAAAACAATATGATATTATTTCTCCGAGTGGAAATCGAACCTACAACCATCGCGGTTACATTTAGACGCTGCCACTGAGCCATGAAGCGTCATGTAAATTAGAGTTCAAATATACAAGAATAGTCATTATAAGATGCAGATCGCAGTATCTATCTGCGTGTTCTTGGATTGATAACATCCAATGAACAACTTTCATTCGGAGCTAAGCCATTTAACTCCACCCACATACGCCACTGATTCTGGACGAAGTGTTAAAATGTTGCTAGATTACTGCGTTTTCAAATAAAACGTATGTTTAAATTATTATGAATTGCAGAGATTACGCTTTCAATATTCTGATTCTGATTACTATATTACTATTTTGGAATTCATCGTATCGATATTTTTATTTGTTAAGAAGCGAAGTTAAAAAAAAGTCATGTTTTAATTTTAAAGTAACAAATATTCTAAACGAAAAAAATATAAGTTTACTTTTATACAAAACTAGTCGCTTGTAAAAAATCCTTAGGCGTATTTTTTAAAAAACAAAAGTGACCTATTTTTAACCTTGTGTCGTCAATTATTTTTTGAAAAAATTCATCGAAATCTGTCAAGAGGTTTAGATTTTTTATATTAAATTGAATTTGATGAGATTTTCAGATTAAATGAAAAATCTAAACCTCTTCACTTTCCTCTCTTACTTGCTGTTTAAAGGTGTATTTTGGTAAGCTAAAGCCAGCTTATATTTGACCCTGGGTCTTCATTTATTGTGATTTCAAATTTCATTAGATTGCCCATAAAACGTAACTTTACTCTAGAAACTTTTACATTTATTACATTTATCATATCAGTATGAAAGTATGGATCTTAACATTTTAGTCACTCCACTAGCTAATAACGTACTACCGACGCTAGGTAACATTTCAATAATCCATTGTGGACTATTAACGCTGGTAATAATAAACAAAACAGATTTCATAAAGCAAACAATTCAACTTGGCCTTGCGCTCTATTAGTTGACAACTAATTATGACAATTTATATTATCGTACGATGATAAATCGTAGCTATTATTCATGAAAAAAATATATACTAGGATGTTAGAATAGATATTGAAATCAATTTTAGTGGTGTGGCAATTTATCAGGTACATAGTTAAGTGACTTAGGTATTACGTCATGGTACAAAAAGTAATTTATTTTATTTTGAAATGAAACTATTTTTAACCAGATTAATCGCGTATACTACCACGGACTACTGTAAAGTGTTCGAAACGTCGGGTTTCTAAAAATGTATTTTCGAATACCAAAAATATACGCGATTAATCCAGTTAAAAAAAGTTTCATTTCAAAATGTGTAGTAATTTCGAAAACAAAAAATCATATAATTTATTTTATTTTATTAATTTATTTTTAAGGGTAATATACAGTTGTATAGAATATTAAATTTTGAAATATCAAATAGGTGATCAAAAAATAGACCAAATCGTAAAATAATTTAGTTAGATATTAATGATTATAAAATCATTAGTAAGTAGCTAGTAACCGTTGTAATTGGTTATGAGTTTCAATTATTTTTAATGCTAAACTTATAAAAGCATAAGTTATTGTTATTTCGGAAGTTTGGCAACATCATGTAAAACGAGTTCCTCGAATACATCCATACTTATATTATAAATGCGAATGTCTGTGTGTTTGTCTGTCACGCTTTCACGGCTAATCTACTGGTCCGATTTAGATGAAATTTAGAATGACCTATTGTAACGAATTTTGGCATATGTATAATTGATAATCCAAGGTTAAACATAGGCTACTTTATTTTTCAAAAATCCACCACCGAGGGTTGCAATATACCGAAATATCCATGTAGATTACGCGGCGAAGACGCGAGCGGGCCGCTAGTAATTAAATAAATTGATTTTTCATTTATTGATTTTAGAAAAATTAGAGGCCAAAGTGTTCTGTGATGACACGATTAGATTCTTCTCGTCCAAGAAGGTAATAAAAATATATGAGATAAACCGAACATACTATCATTGATACTATTATCATTCGTTATCGTTTTAAATGTATTTAAAAAATGGCTAAAAGATGATTATTAGCTAGATAACTTTGAGATATACTTACAAGAATTTAGTTTTACTACCAATAAGCAGTATACAATAAGAACAGTAGCAAATCGTGATTCATTTCTATATTTCTTTTGTTATTGGTGACGAAACTGCGGTTTAGGAAATCAAATTTTATTAAATTGCAACGTTTTGCAATGTTTAATAAAATGAAACTCTCGGTTAGGCTAAAAGTTTAGTAACGATTTTGTATACATTGTTGACCTCTTTGTCAATAGTCATTTTTTGGTAGTTATATTTGGTGTAAAGTTTACAAAAGCTTAAAATTTATGTTGAAATCCTTAAATATTTATTATTAGTAATAATGAAAGCCCAAAAATTGAGATTATTTACTTAAAACAGCTTTTTTTTTATCAAAATAAGTGAAGTAAAACTGCCTGTACTTTAGTTTTTAAGCTTTCTCCATACCAAATTTAGTCATACAAGAGTAACATACGAACCGACAGGAAGCTACTTTCACACTTTCTGTATTATATTTATCATATTATATTGAAAGCTTAGATTCAAAGTATTCACAGAGATCTTAGTATCATGACAATCTGAATTCCACTTTCCACACACTGGCGGAACTCAACGCCGTGCCTTGTCTTAAGTACCAAAGGGAAGAAATGAATACATTCCCCAATCATTCCCCCCAGTTGGAAACGAACTCAAAACTAATTGCGTTTACAATCAGACGCTCTTCAACTGCACCACAATGGCCTATATTGATATTATGATGGTATTAAAATATTTTCTAAGTTAGAAAACATATATTTTACAAGCCTTACTTTTAAGTGCTGATATTATGAAAAAAATAATACAATTTAAAAAAAATAGGAGTATTTTTAAAAACGGTACAGAACATATGTCCTTAGTGTAAAAAAATAAAATAAAAAAAAGTTTTCTAACAGATTATTAAGTATTGATAGCACGATAACAGAAAAGATAGGTTAAAACGGTGCATGTCTATAATCTAGATCTTGCATTATTGACGAGTCCCGATAGCGCTTCATATCACCTAAACGTGATGATACACGCCATTATAACCATCGCTTGTTACTAAAATGCTATTATTTTTGTAGTAAATAGGTGTTTTATTTGTTGTTAGCTGACGCTTTTTGTGTACAATGAAAATGAAGGTTAGTTAATTGTAACAGAGATTAAAATAAATATTTTTAATTCAACGTTTTGTCCTTAAGTTTTTTGTTTCTAAAAATTAATCTATAATAGGCTGTGATCTATTCTCATTCAAGAAAAAACGTTAAAAATAATAAAATAAATATATATTAACTTAATTAAACGGAACGTTAAGATAGGATCAAAGTTCGTGCATTCAGAAGTAACATTTAAAAATAACAAAACCAAACAAGTAAGTAAGTTGTACATATTTTTTGTTTGGGTACCGAACTTAAAAAATTGTGTTGCGACGTCGCGTGCCCGAAGCAAGTTATCGATGTGTCTTATCAATAGAACACATCTACGAGAAATAAATCTCAGGCAGACCTCGCTCGAGATGACCAAATAGTAAATGATGCTGGGTTAATGGATTTGAAGACGTTTGAAATTGATTGACTTCTGTTAGCTTTGAATGAATCGAGCGAGCCACAGATAAAGCACGAATGAATAATTTGAATTTAATCGGTCGTATCTGTATTGTTGCGTTATTACAATAATTATGAACCATTTTATTCTAATGAGACGCATTTATATCGATAAATAAGATTTAATAGGCGTTTTGGTCATCTCGGCTATCGATTATCGTCATGGCGTTGTGATTTCTAGGTGATATTGCGTTTGATGAATGATTCATATTTTTAAATCGTTTTAATATCGTGTTTTTTTTTGTTTTAAAATGATTTTCACATAATCAGGAAATTCAAAATATTTTTTTTAAATATAAATATTTAACCAGTATATTGTGGCCAGTCGTGGCCCAGTGGCACAAGAGTGTGACTGTAAACGACTGGTTGTGGGTTCGATTCCCACTCGAGGAGTGGAAATTATATTTCCATTTTCTTCGCTCTGGTGTCGAGGTAAAGCGCGGCGTTAAGTTCCGCCACTTAACACGCAAGCCTCCGAATTCGGCGGAAAGTGGGGAACGGAGTGTATTAACACTGCTGTGTGCGGGATATAGCGTGAAGCTATTTTTTTTAAAATATAAATATTTAACCCAGTGGGATTCGATTTTAAAACCGCTCTTTGACCGCTAGAACCTGTGTTAAACGTTCATCCTGCTTTTGTTTAAAATCCTTTAAATATTAAATTTAAAAATTTGAAGCAGATAATATTTTCTTAAAGTAAATAATGAAACTTACGCATCAATGTTAGGATACGGTGCGTCACAAAATGAACAACGTGGTTCTGTGTCTTCTCGTTCTTCGTCTTCAGTTAGAGTTTGCGAGTTGGATGAACTTAGATTAGCGCTGTCACGACCTGTAAATATAACAATGGTATTTTTTATGAGAACAAATTCCATCAGCTAAGTGGCATTTATTTTTTTTATATTTGAAGTAATTTTATTAAGTAAGCTCAATCGATATTTTGAATTTGGTAAATTGAAATATTTGGTACATATAAAAAACCTTTTGAACAAATAATATTTATATTATAAATAATATTTTTTAGTAAAAAAATATAGACTTTATTTCTTTGAACCTACATATAATAGAGCATAAATAGTTCAAGAATATGAAATTTTATCAATAAAATGTCAAAATACTGATACATATTTGTTAACATAGTATATATAAGAAATATAACTACTCTACAATTTTAAAGTCAATATGATTTCCTCGCAAGCAATACTCAATAGCCGTTGTATTGACTTGTAAACGATAAGAACACTTTATAACGCAAAAACAAAATCTAAATCTTGATTTTATCTATTCCATAGCCAATAACGTCATGTAAATCAAGCTGGTACTAGGAGAGCAGCAATTAATAGAAGACTTTCATAACAGGATGCATAAACCTCCGCTGACAGCCTATGCAGCATCCTGACACGAATTAATTTGTTTTATTGGGTGTTCCATTTAGAAAGCTATAGGTGCGATTACTTAGAATCGAATCGAATTAATGAGATAACAGTAGCAATAACAGGTTTTCCTATATAATACTAAAAAATGAAAATTGATTTGAAAAGAGCTACTGAGTTTTTCGCTGGTTCTTCTCAGCAGAACTGTCTTTCGATGGAAGCTTTATGTTCATTCGGCGATGCAAAAGTGCTTGAAAAGTTTATTTGAATAAAGGATATCTTTAATTTAAATTTAAATTAAAAACTACATATTCAAAACCAATAGAATATTTTTAAAAGAAGTTGTTTTTTCAACAAATAGCTTCGTGCCCTAATTGGCTATAGAACAAAGACATCATCCCGCAACGTCTAACATGATTTGAAGATCACGAGCGGGCGTCGGAAGTATGAAATATGTTGCATTGACACATGCAGAATTAATTCAAGTCACGACAAGTGAAACCACGCCTGGAGCATTGTCTAACGAGCCGGCATCCGTGATAAGCCCGCAAGGATAGTGATATCATCAGAATAAAATGAAGTAGGAACAAAATAACTTATAAAATTGTACTTATTCTATGCAATATTTATAAGTGTATATAGAATTTTATAATAGCGCAAACGAGGTTTTAAAGTACATATTTTTAAAAAATCTATTAAGTTTTGAAACACTTTGAAATTTATTTAGAAATAAAGACGCATGTGTGGACTGAGGCTACCTGTTACCACAGATACTGTAAAGTGTTCGAAACGTCGAGTTTTCTAAAATGTAATTTCGAACACCAAAAATATAGGCAAGTAGTCTGATTAAATTTGTTATATTTTAAAATATATATAAATCGCGAAAGCTAATCTAATCACTTTTAAACTCACCTGTTTATTATCGTCAGTTATATTTGTTTAGCGGAATCACTCGTTTTTAACTAAGGTGAGAGGTCAACCGGACTGTATATGATGTCAACACAACACTGAAGTGTCGGTACACTATTACCACCCCCACCCCGGCGAGGGTAAATATGCTTACCTGACCCATTCACATTGGAAATCATCTATGCGTGACTACCGCGCTTTTATTAAATTTTTAATATCTCATTTCTATTGAAATTGTTGTTTATGTTTATTTAATTAGTATAAAAAATAGTCTTGTATTAATTGCACATCTAACTTTGATGTTTTATATATTAGATACGTACTTTTATGAACTAGTAAGTATGTACTCTTGAAAATAATTAGTTTTTTTTAGCTTCACACTAGTGTTAATACACTCCGTTCCCCATTTTCCGCTGAATTTGGAGGCATTGTGTATTAAGTGGCGGGACTTAACGCCGCGCTTTGCCTCTGATACCAGAGCGAAGGAAATGGAAATATTAAATATTTCCACTACTTGAGTGGGAATTGAACCCACAACCAGTCGCTTTAAAACCATACTTTGTGCCTACTGTAGCAGCGCCTATTTAAATTATTTCCCTATTTCTGGAAAAGGATAGCTTCGCGCTGTATCCGAAAGGCAGGATAATTAGAGAGAACCGACTGTAAAAACACTCCGTTCTCCACTTTCTACGTAAATTCGAGACATTGCGTGTTTTGGAACTCAACGCTGCGCTTTGTCTTAGGTAGTAGTACTGGGAAATGTAATAAAATAACATAAATAGAATAATCACTTCCCCGAGTGGAAATCAAACTCACAATCATAACAACAAAATTCTTTAACTAAATCTGCAAGACGAAAAATATATTATCTTTTAGTTTTGAATCGGCTACAATATTTGTCTTGCAACACACAGATTAGATAGACGTGTAAAATTCCACATATTAATTGTGACAAGCACAACTATGCTTGGACTTAATTGGGACTGAGACATAATAGTAGTAAAATATCCTAAGCATTGTTTGCTATTTGTTTATAAGTATTACATTCCACACTGCTCAATTATATATTTTTTTCATCTTCACGCTTTATCCCGCTCACAGCAGGGTTGGCAGAGGGAACCTAGTGTCAAGACACTTCGTTCCCCACTTTTCGCCTAATTCGGAGGCACTGCGTGTTAAGTGGCGGAACTTAATGCCGCGCTTTTGCCTCTGATGCCAGAGCGAAGGAAAAGGAAATATTAAATATTTCCACTCCTCAAGTGGGAATCGAGCCCACAACCAGTCGTTTACAGTCACACGTTCGTGCCACTGCACCACGACTGGCCCCATATTTATAATATTTTTAATAAAATTTATTACGTATGTATTTAAAATTGAATATTTATATGTTTTGTACCAATAGTTTAAAAAATAAGTTAAAACAGTTATATCTTAAAAATATGAAATTAAAGTCATATAATAAATGAAATTTATAAGTAGTTTAAAGTATTCTACTAATTTTACTACAGAAGTACCTACGTACATACAACATAGACAAGCAAGGTCGGAGTTTTTAATAAGTTAACATTGTAAATCGCACAGGGAAGCAATACATATTCGTTATCGAGAGCAATAAAATCGATAATTAATCATAACGCATACTTATACTTTACACAATTTGCACATTATGAATACCAACCATACCAACAGTCAATTGACGATGGAATCAGGAAAGGCTGTGTTTCGCACCACGAATAGAATAAGTTCAATAAGTTGTTTTTGTTATCTAAAAATTGATAGAATTCTTAACTTAATTGATAAACGTTAATTGTAATTTTATAACAGCAACTGGGCGAGTATTTTAAACGGTTTGCGGCAATAAATTTGATGCATTTTACTTATTTACACTACATATCGTTTCCTTTATGATTTACTTAGAATACGCTTTAAAAGAATTTAAGCTTTCTAGGCCTTTTGTCAGCTTTTTTTTAAATAATTAAGAATAGCTGCAGATCACAACGTAAATTCTCTGCAAGCATACTAAAATATTAAAAGCTTTTTTTACCTTAAAAGATATTTTACTAATAATATATCTTAATTAATATATTTTTGGGTCCATTAATAGTGTTAATAATATTCGAAACTCATTACAGTAACCGCCTACAGCCAGCGGGAGCGTTAAGTTTTCCCACGACGCTACCAAATGGTGTAAATCGCGTACCGTGACGGTGACTTACCGATCTTTCGAATTAATTCCACTCCCCTACACGTCACCTGTTGTTTCAAGAGACTTATGGAAAGGTGTCATGTGTGTTGTAAGTATTTATACTTCGACTTACTTTCACTACGGGAAAATCTTTTAACCTTCAAAAATCCCAAGGTTTTAATGTAGTTTTCATGTATCTTATAGACTTTAATTTAAGAATTTATAATAATTCTATGTAAATATGAAGTTTTTCAAGGAAATTCGTTTAACTTTTTCATATTTAATTTAAAAAAAATCAAGTTAAGTGTTAATTTCAAGTTGTTTTTTAATAATAAGTTAAGATTAAGCAATAAGCTTTAGCTTTTCTTATCTGTCGACTTCATATTATAAAGAAAACAAACGAATATGAAATTAGTATCCACAAAATATTAAATATTCAGTAATTTAATAGTTATCTTAGTTATAAATGCAGATTGCATGTAACGTTACAGCAATAAGCTCTTGCCGCTCGCGGCGTAGATTCTGAACGCGTCAGGTGCGTCGCCGCCGTTATTCCCTGCGGTGCGAGCGGACCTTTACCGTTGCACAGGATATCATATCAGTTTGAATCTATAATAACTAGATTAATTTATACTGATTCTGTTATATGAATAACTATTTTTTTATATTTCTTTTACTTGAAGCCCTTGTGGCACAAAGTGGCAGCGCCTTCTTTCCTCTAAAGGGAATGATTAAATATATGTTAAGTATTTTCATCTCTCTGCTTTGGCACCTACTTACCCATCAAAATAAAGCGCGGTGTTAAGTTCCGCCACTCAAAACGCAAAGCCACGTTTTTCGGTATATAGGTTAGGTTACCCCATGTGCAGGAAAAAACGGAATGCTGCCATTTTTTCAATTATATTGTAATATTATTATGGTAGTCAAAATAAAATAACAAGCAAAAAATAAAATGAATAGAAATTCTTATCTATACAGAAGATTAAAATTGTCAAATTTTGCGTTTAATCTAGATAGCCAAATCGCAGATTAATCTTCTAACAAAAGTCGCGGCAAATGGTCCCGTACCAGATTTAACCCTTCACCGGGGGCGGGGAATATTAAATTGAAATATTTCTATTTTATTGTCCGTAATATTTATTTGATTGTTAAATAAATACGCGATGTGGGACGCTGAGCGATTGTACTCGGTTTAATGGAGGGTGAGACCATTGTCGTTGGTTAATTTTTTGATTAATCATTCAATTTGTGGGGGAATCGTTGCATTTATTAAAATTTCGATCTTTGCACAATGATACGGTGTTTAATAATTTCAGATATAACATATTTTGTAATAAAATTTAAAACGTTGGAAATTTTTGATAAGTTTGATAATTAAAATTATATTGTAAAATGTAAATCTTATTAACCTGCCTACTGTCATAATTATTATTCAAAAGTATCTTCTTAAAAATAAATATTCACAATATTATTACGATTGTCTATTATCATATTAGGCGTAATAATACAACGTGGTTTCTTGTACACAAACACGCATTGTTTCTTATCAGATTTTCAAAAAGATTTGAATTCAACAGCGTGATAATACGCGTCTACACATAACAATAGCGCATGCGCGGCGTTGGACAAAGCAACGTCATCAATTTTAATCTGCGCGACAATTGCGCGATGACAAATGTCAGCGCGCGCGACACTCATTCATTACTCGCACGAATGCACGCGGCCAATTTGAAAAAAAGAGAACTAATAAAGGGTTAACTTTACATTATTGTTATTACGATTGACGGCGACCAGATTATCGTAATTATAATTTTACATAATTATTAAGACACTTTTCCACGTAGCGTGTATCGTGAGAATAGAAAATAAATAAGCTCTAGAGCAGGTTTCACAATAAATTAGCATTGAAAACTAGTTTGCTATATTCATAGACTGCCAAAATATATACGAATAGACGAGTAAATTGCTCACAAAAACAAAGATCAATCATCGGTTATCAAAAATCTGTCATTCAAGCTTTTACTTTCCGAGCATCGTAGGCATTTATCTTCAACAGATGACGTTGAATTTATTAATCCTTTAGCAAAAGTTTGTGTTATCGAATTATTGAATGAAAGGAGCTATAGGTGGCCTCTCTTATGGGCCTCATCAATCATGTCTTGTGCAAGAGCGCCCGTAGCATTATGACAAATGCTTGAATGGAGCCACTGCAAATCGATTCTAATTAGGGATAATATTTAAGAGTCATTGTGCGATCGTGTTGCAATATTGTAACACAACTGATGTTTATTCAGCCAGAATATAAATTCACCAAATTGAGGGAGATTTGTGGAATTGTACAATTTATAAAAATAAATAATTGTAATAAACGCGCTCATATATATAGTAGGCATGTATATGGGTACCTATATATAAGTATATAACAAATTACATAGACAATAATTAGGTCCATCAAAGATATCAACGTCACGTAAGTCAAAGGTGCATAATTTTATTTGAAGTCAGTAATTACGGATAATTTGAATAGCATAAATCACTAACAACGCCGGCTGCGTCGCCGTCTACCGGAAGCCTGTACAGGAAGCTTTGAAGACCCCGGTTTCATGACAATATAGGTACTAGGTGCGGCAATTTCAAAAATGCATTTGTGATATCTGATTTTTTAGTAAAATCTGATGTTAAAATATGTTAAAAAAATTTAATCTTATATGATCTTAATAAACGTACATACATTATATAAGATTTATAAGAACCTACAAATGTTTATTGCACCGAAAAATACTTGCCTAGCTTACTATTTGTATAGTTATGAAAGGATAAAAACAGCAATATCTCTATAGAAATAACATATTTTAATAACAAAAATGATACAAGAAATGATTTCAAAGTTTGTCTATCGCTTCCAGTAAAGCACTATCTGCGCCCACCCCTCTTATGGTAATATAACATATGCGTGATTTTTCACATCGGCCGTCGCCGTCGCGATTTATCTAAATTAAATATCGCATGCGCGCGTGCCACCGTGTGCTCGCGCCCTATGACTTTTTACACATCGGGTTAACGTTGTCTGGATTACGTATAACCAGTTGAGCTAGTTATATTGTTTATATTATGCTATTTGTCTTCATTTTTAATAAAATGAATAGAGAAAAAGTTATATTTTTTTATATTAAACGAAAAAACAGATTATTTATTTTTTAATATTTAATTTAAATAAATATATGTATATCAGTTTGTGTTTTTAAATGTAGTTATTTATTTTCTAATAGTAAATTTATGAAAAAAGGTCATGAAATTAGCAAAGTCATGAAACATTTAGTTGTAAAGTATGTATATAGACTTTTATTACTTTTAAATCAAACAGCATGCACGAGCACTTATGGGGGCAAGAGTCACACGTGGAGGGCAGGTGACTCCAATTAACTGAACCAAGCGGAGCGTGACGAGACAGTGATTCAACTATATACAAATTCCTATCGCTATATGCAGTTATTATTTTGTATTTTAATATGTATTTAGTTTTTATCTACTTATAAGCTTACTTCATGCTATATGCTTTATCCCGCATAGCACGGTAGTTAGAAAGAACCTAGTGTCAAGACACTCCGCTCTCCAGTAATCGCAAACAAGGCAACTTAATTAGTGTTGTTTTGGTACACATCAAATGATCAATTTCTGGCCCAGGTCCTCTATTTTTGGCCGCCATAATCTCTAAAAGTAAAAATCTCAAAAACAAACAATTTTAGTATTTTATATATATATTTTTTAATTTTAAGTTAAACTTACCACTAGATGCAGTGAAGACATCTTGTAACGGCAACGGCGTACGTGGACCTAACAGCAACTCTTGTCCTGATGGAATATCTCGCGTCACTTTGTACCAAATCTGAAAAGTGGTTATTAGGCATATAAGAAATAAATTTCATATATAATAGCTAAATTAAAATAAATGAAAAGCCATAATTTACGATAAGAGGTGAATGTGGGAGCTGCTAAACAGAAAAAATTACATTGTACAACATTTATTTTCGTATAGTATCGTATAGTACAAGTTAAGATGATTTTTCTTAATATTTTTCCACTGAACGGGTGAGCGTTAATTTTAATATATTAGGGAAAAATGATAATTCCACAAAATACATGAAAGAAAACGATTCTAAAATCATTACTAGTAATATATAATAAAAAAAAATGAGATTTACATTCTTAAACAAATATCATTCATACATAAGATTTCATTATTAATAATTTGTGATTTACAGGATATTTATTAATAAACTTAATAAGAAATATCTGTAGCAGTCGATAAGTTAGTTTTATTATAAATATATTGTTATAAAGCAAATATGCTTCTTTAACATATCTTTACTTATGTATGTACATACATAAGAGAAGTAAATTGTGACTACATTTAAAGATACCTGAGTAAAATAAACGTAATATACAATCTTTTTTTCTTCTTTCTATATTTATCATATCTAGTTAAGAAAATTATATCCATCCCTTTTCTAAGCCACAATTGATAAATACTTATTTACATCGAAAACAAAATATTTTTTTTTTATCTACACGCTGTATCCTGCACACAGCAGGGTAGGCAGTGGGAACCTAGTGTTAAGACACTCCGTTCCCCACTTTCCGTCGAATTCAAAGGCTTGCGTGTTGAGTGGCGGAACTTAACGCCGCGCTTACCTCGACACCAGAGCGAAGAAAATGAAAATATGATTTCCACTCCTCGAGTGGGAATCGAACCCACAACCAGTCGTTTACAGTCACACGCTTGTGCCATTGCGCCACGACTGGCCACAAAAACAACAAACAAAATAAATAATGACTCTATTTCCCATTATCAAAAGCGATCAGGAAATCTCAGCCTTTTCAAGCGCAAATCCAATATTTTTATCAATAAAACAATAAAGCTATGGGGTCAAAATATCAAACGGTATTTAACCTGGGGGATCTAATCACATCTGTTGCCTGACCGGAAGCGGCAACTGTTCAACGATTTTCTGTCACCGGAACTTGCGAATGCTCCACATTCATTGGGGTTGCGTTAAGATGAGGGTTGTGATTCGTCAGTTACGTACATATTTGTGGTTGATTTTTGTTTTTTTTTATTTTGGATATTTATTATATAGTTTTTAATCATTTGCTTAATTTAAATTTAAAGTATATTATTATATTACATTTTGTCATTTCCTTGATTGTAAACGTTGAGTATGTTGTAAGAAATACTTACTTTATTGTTTTTACTTACTTTATGGTTTTAAATTTAATGAAACATAATGAAGGGAACACCATAGCTTAAGCTAGGATAGCTTTATATATTTTAATTGAAGCAAAAAAAATAGGGTAATTAAAATCTATACTTATATTACGTATACTAACTTTTTAGTAATAGGTATATGTTTTAATTATACGTAAATATAATACATATTTAAGAAAAATCTAAATGAAAATCATACTTGTCCTGCCATCAGCAAATGTTGAACATTCACGTCATGTGGATACGTGGTAGATCTGACGAACTTGAGCCAGTTTGACTTTTCTGTGGTACCATCGAGCCATCCACGTACTCCATTCTTTCCTAGAACCTATAGAAACAAAAAAAATTAATTGTTAGCCTTCTTTATATTTAGTTAGAAAAAAATTAAAAACGGCAGCCTCTCAGTTAGGGAGAACCTAGTGACAACTTCTCCACTTTCTGCCAGTAAATGAGACATTGAATGTTGAGTGACGAAACTCAACGGCACACTTTGTGTTAGATGCCAGGGCGAAGAAATAAGTTATTATATATTCATAAATATAATAAAGTTGATTAATTTAAATATATTTTCTTAAGTATTATTCTATAGGTATTTTAGGTATTCGATAATTAAAGAGAAAAAAAAAAAAAACATTATTTCTATCCTCGAGTGTATACAGAGAGTATGTTGTAATATATAAGTAATCCGTATATGCTTTTGATATATTTAACAATTGCTTTATTGTTAATTAAATCACTAAATGGAGGAAATGTAAATTATTGTAATTATTAATTTATGAAGGAAAAATGAACCTATCGTGTACCAGTTATACAAATCTTGAACATGGAAAAGTAAAAAATTATGATCATTTTATAAGATTTTAAGAAATATTCAACTCTTTCGTTACCTGCAAAGAATTTAGTTTTATGAATTAAAATACAGGTAAATTTAAAAAGCGCCATCTTGTTGTTCATTATGGAACTTCTTAGAAGTACTAAGTTGACCACAACTGGAAATGGAAACTTTATACAAGTTTTACAAAAGCTTATATACACGTTATAAAACTTTTCAACATATTTTTGCACTTTTTTTTAATCAAGAACAACTAAAATATTTGACATACGTCATTAAAATTTACTCTTTTAAAAAAATTACAATCTAAAGTATTCAATAATTTCGGAAAAATCTACTATTATTAAATAATTTACTTTATAATTATTTATAATATATAATAATTATAAATAATATTAAGAAAAATACAACTTTAAAATATATATAAGCTGTCATGATATTATATTCAAACGTCATCTTGCGGTAGCAGCACGCACTGACATCAGCGGATAGCGCGGCTCCACGATAGATGGCACTATTAGTCCGTGTCGGATCGTCAGCTTGGACATTTATCATTGACCACCCCAATAATTTAATTTTCACATGAGGATATTTATCATGTCACTGTTGGTAACATGCGTTTAAAAAAATAATTGACGAAATGAAACTCTTTATTTGCATTATGAAAAAAGGTTGGTGTCTTTATTTACTTTACTTTAGTATTTAAAAATGTATTTGTGTGTAAATTTGATTTTTTTTACAATTATTTGTTAAATAGAATAAGACAATATCTTTGTAAAATAGTGATGGATAAGACAATATCTTTGTAAAATAGTGATGTAGGTTACATACTGTATATTCGAATGGCTATATATAAAAATATTTTCATATTTTAAATGTCTTATAAGTTGGTTTACTCCATCAAGAAATAGTAGGCAGGTACTGTTTGAATAGAAAGTAAAGAAGGAATAACTTGTGAATGAATGATATGAAGTTCAAAAAATTAAAACTCTTCATATATGCAATCTTCGATGATTGTAGATGCAATATCCTCTAAGGTAACAATTATATATCATTTTCATTTTTTCCTACTGGTAGCGATGACAAAGCGCGGCGTTAACTTTTGTGCCAAAAAGCAATGTCTCGGTTTTGGTTGGAAAGAGTGTCACGCAGCTTGACACTATATTCTCTATGACTACCCTACTATGCCTTAAAAAATATGAAGCTTTCTTCATACAAAGCATAATGTTCTAACTAAGCTTAATTTATCCCCATGATAGAAAAACAAAGGGCTTACTATACACGCTATAAAACCGAGGGGCTCTAACCTACAATTTTTATCGGACACTTCGTATTACAATAAACCTACAGCAAATGATCTAAGTAAAAAATAAAATTCAAGCAAATTATGGACCTAAAATAAAGATATTAGAAGTCAAATTTAATGCGGCGTGTAGATTGTTTACTGATAGGTAGTCAATTGAGTCATAATAGTGAGGTAATATTTTACGAAGATGTGTGTTTTCGTGATAAAGTGGTTCGATATACTTCGATAGTAAATTAGGGTTGTTTGACTTGATCTATTGCTAGCATAGCATGAACAAAATATGATTAAGGTTCTTTAGTTATATCAGTAGATATAATTTTAGCCTAAAGCTAAAAGCTAAAACCTAAATTTAAGAGTTTAGGAGATAAGACTTCGTGCTAAATGTAGGTACGTAATACTTAACACCAAGAAGAAATAATAAATCACAATCTAATTTTAAAACGATATAAAAGAAGCAGCATATTGAAATAACTGTGATTTCATCGTCTTGAGTAATAATTTATCTATAAGGGCATCAGACGAAGGGAAAGAAATCTTTATCTAATAGCCGAGCAGTCAGCAAAACAAGGTGCGTCTAATCGCGTGTGAAATTAAAGTGATCCCCAAAAACGCGAAGAAAATTGTACGAAAAATATAAAAAGCATCTGTTGCAACAAGTGATGTAACAACTAACAAGTACGGTATTAATCAAAGCTAAGTGAAACCCTCCTTGCGCGTCACCGGCAAGCCTTCCGCATTTATCACGGTATTAAAACTGCGTCGGGTGCGCTCGGTAAAAAAGATAATTATCTTAGCAACCCTCGTCTTAGTCAGGGTTGTATGCTCAATTTGTTCTAACGTATGATTTAGCACTTGAGCTGTTATAGCGCTTTCTGTTTTTTCTATCAGTTATATACTAGTGTTTGTTCTCGACTTGTGCCCAGTGATATTAAAACATTGTTTAGCAAACATTTTTAAACTATAGATTGACATAATTTTACACTTAGGCTTACGATCATGCCTAAAAACTCTAACATTATCTGGCTATTGCACCATATGTATGTATAAGAACTTCAATATAATATGCATATTATAGGCATATTGTATAACAAAAAAAATGTTATAAATTATAGTTTCTAAACGGTATATCGAAGATGTACCTACCATAAATAATAGTATTTAATATTTCTTCGCTATAGATTACAATTTAATAAATAGTAAGTACCTATACATTTATATACAACTAGACATTTGAGTTGCTAATCGATACGTTAACTTAAAAAAATCTAAATTGATTGATATATTAACTTAAATTAAGTATAATTAGCAGGCCGCGTAGATATCAAAGAAATAAAGTTAGTTCTTAGTGAAAATCTCAAATGACTACTATATTCTAGCAACCCTATCAAGGGTCCAGAACAGCACATGTTCGCAATCACTCATCGATGTACTGCCCAGTGAAGGATGCGAATTGAACATATTATACAAGGGTCTGTTTTGAGATATATTATATTATACTTACATACATTGTTAGTTAGATGTATTGTTATTAAGAAAATTATAATGTTTAAAGATTTGCATTTTAGTGGGATACATATTTTATAATGTATTACCACGTCTTCGTCATTTCTTAATTAGAAGCTTTATTTTATCGTCTTTATGTCTTTTAAATCTGAATATTATTAAGATTTTGAAAGAAAAAGCTTAATCTTAAGATATTCCATTGTTTCCTCGTAAATCTAAGTAGTTGTATAGAATAAAAAGATTTTGTAGGCATATTATAAACGCCCCATTTATTTCATGGTATATATGAGAATAATAGAAGGTAAATAAACTGATTATTTAGTTGATTTCTTTTAAAGCAGCATATTAAGCAGAAGTACTAAGATATAAGTGCTTTCATGAAATACGAGAATGAACAGAAAACGTTCCACTCATAACAAAAATAATGCTTTAAAAACAGAATGCATTTCTAAAGCTAAAAATCATTTTTACAGGTTGAAATGTAAGCCCATCTTTATTTCAAAAACCGTAGATATTTGTTCGAAATTTTCGGAGAGCAAAGCAAAACGACCGCAGTGCAGATTATTATAAAAATGTGTTTGTAATTTAAGCGAACTGCGGCAGATCTCATATTTTTCAGTGCACAGAGATCGCAATTTCCCGGAATACTCGGAAAAGCTACAAATGTTCGCGAGCTCGCGTTGGAAAATTACATTTCATAAATTTTAGTGACGTACAAATGTTTTATCGAGAATTAAATGTATCAGTCGTGGTAAACTACTGATTACTGAAACAATTATATATTATTTTAATAAATAATGAAATAAAATAAATAAAAGTGGCCAGTCGTGGCCCAGTGGCACAAGATTGTGACTGTAAACGACTGGTTGTGGGTTCGATTCCCACTCGAGGAGTGGAAATTATATTTCCATTTTCTTCGCTCTGGTGTCGAGGTAAAGCGCGGCGTTAAGTTCCGCCACTTAACACGCAAGCCTCCGAATTCGGCGGAAAGTGGGGAACGGAGTGTCTTAACACTAGGTTCCCTCTGCCTACCCTGCTGTATGCGGGATATAGCGTAAAGCTATTTTTTTTTATTTTAATAAAAAAAAGAATTTCTATCAATCTATAAAGACTAAATGCAGACTTTGTATGTATGACATTTAAACAAATTTCTACTCATTCTAGTCAAATACATGTTATTTAAATATCTTATATAATTTCAAATAATAACTTAACACAAAGAAAAGCAAAAGTAAATTGTATTTAAAGTGTTTTAATTATTGTCTTGATTTCTTGTTCTTTCTGAGGAAATGTGGACAACAAAGGAATGACTTCACACTACATTCTCTCTGACTACCCTGCTAAAAAAAGCCTGAAGCCATTCTTCTAATTAAAAGTACGCTAGTATGCTTTGATATTTAGTATTTAGGAATATTAAATCCCAGATATCGATATCACAGTAAAACTTTGATACATTCCACCACTATCCTCTGAAGAGCGTTCCGTACCGCAGTTGCGGCGATCACGCGTCGTTGCTCGAATCACACGTCTCGTTTCACAAGATAACAATTTGCGCGGTTATTTACCCATAGCTACCCTGCACCAAATTGGAACGTATATTTACATGTTTTAGTAAATATCTTATGTAATGTGGAATTTACTTATTGGTATATAGAATTAAGTTGTTTAGTTACTAAATTAATTTATCTTAAGACCATTATGGCGCAGTGGGATAGCGTCTTGCGATTTTAAATGCGATAGTTGTGGATTTGATTCCCACTCTCTGGTACCTAGGACAAGACACGGCGTTGAGCTCCACTGCTCACACGCTCAAAATGCAACGTCTCAATTTAGTGCGGAAAGTGGGGAAGAAACATTAGACTAGAGTCCGACTACCCGGCTAAGTGTGAAAAAGCTTTTTTTATATTTCATCTAAAGACACTGTAAAATCTGCTATTTCCTTCCCTATTTAGAAAATCAATTTTTACAAATTGATATTGACAAACGATCAATTTAAACATTAAAATAAACACTTATTAAAGTATAAGTCATACAAAATTGTAAACCAAATCCATCTAACCCAATATTATACTTAAAAAAACTGACCACTTTCCCTATACTTCCCATATTTCTTTTATTTCAGTCTCCGTGAGGAACACTTCCTAGTGCTGTCTTCGCTATCAGCGGGAAAAAGAACGACTTCCGCCGCTGTCAGCAGATACTACCGCACTTTTATAAGGAAATTTTGTTTTTTATTGCCTCTTTATAGGATAGTTAGGGGGTATCAACAGATTGTTTATTCATCGTTTATTCATTTAAACGTTTTCCTGGTGTACATTCATTTTACCCTTTATTTTGATGTTAATTATGTACCGCATGTATTTTCTGATATTCGATTTCATTAGATTAGTATTTTTTTAGAGCCATTCGTTGCGTAGTGGCACGAACGTAACGTAAACGACTGGATGTGGATTCAATTCCCACTGGAAGAGGAGGAGTGGAAATATTAATTATTTCCATTTCCTTCGCTATGATATCAGAGGCAAAGCGCGGCGTTAAGTTTCGCCATTTATCACGCAATGCCTCTGAGTTCGGCGGAAAGTGGGGAACGGAGTGTCTTAACACTAGGTTCCCTCTGCCTACCCTGCTGTGTGCGGCATAGAGCATGAAGCTATAAAAAGTATATTTTTTATAATCTAGTGGTACACTATTCCATGTTCTACTTTAACTTTTAGTAATATGGTCAGAATACAACGTCAATTTTGATTATGTAAATGTGGAAGCAAAAGCATTTATTAAATTTAAATATTCTACTCTCATCACTGACATCAAGACGCAGTGTAGCAGCATCTGACTATTCACGTGATGGTTATGAGTTAGATTTGGCTGTAGGGATTGCTATGTTTATTTTCGGTACAAGAAAGCTCGCCATTGATTTTCGTCATTAATGTTATGGATTCAGACAGAAAATGAAGAGGGATGTATCTTGACACTAGATTTACTCTACTCATAGCGAGTAGAGTAGCGGGAACAGCGTCAGGCATAAAAAATGCCATATTAATATTTGAACCCACGATCCTAGCTTTTTATAAGAAATGTTCTACCGGCACTATAAAGGACGTCGATCGAGAAGATCGTCTCACATTCTTAATTCAATATGAAATATAACTTATCGTTCACATATTTTAAAGCTCAACATTAGTTTTCGAGTTCTCATAAATTATGTTAAGCAGTCATTTTTGAATAGAGTCCGACTGTTCATTGTCACCGCATCTCGAACAAAAATAAATTATTCAGAAATTAGGATATCGGCCTTCGGTCACGTTTTGACCATTAAGCGGAGACAAAACGGCTTAATTCCTGACACGACAGAATATTCACGAACCGGTGGTATCATTGCGCAAAAAACACGTAAACTAACTTTATTTTACTGTTAATTTTCTTTATGAGTGTTAATTTTGAACCTTATGGCTATGTTAATAAGAGTAAATTGGGCTATATCGGCGTCATCTGAAACATAATTGGGTGTTACACGATGTCGCATTGGTCTAGTATTAACGGCACCCCATTGATTGGCACAAAGAACGGCTATCGTTTGTTTAGTGATCGATGAACAATCGGGCCGCTGTCACTGCACTTTTTGCGTTAGCATTTAAAGACATCTATTACATCAAATTACAAAAATGAATTGATTTTACAGTTTTATGTTTAATATTTTGACAAATTTGCAAGTTACATATGTAAATTAGAAATATTTTTGTGTATTTACATAGAATTTTTTAAATAAAGCTTTTATTATACTTTCAATAGTAATTCCTTTTTGCTGTCAATAATACCTAAGTTAGTTAAAATGTAAAATCATTACTTTAAAGAAATGATAATGATATAGTATTATAGCTATACTGACTATTCAACAATTCATATATCGTCTCAAAATGCAGTCTCACATCTGGTTGCATTAAAACGGATTAGCTGAAGATTACAAGCAAAAAGCAACAAAGACACCGGCGGCTGTCAGCGTGACAATTGCTGGGATCCGGAATTATTCGGTTGGTTACAACTTTTTTCGTGATCATTATTGGGTTTTTGTGAAATATAGAGCAATGGGGTGAACGTTTGTTTTGCTTAATTTTGTTGTGTTGTGTAGTTTTACTATTTTACTAGTATTCCTGTTTATATACAAGCTTATGCTTTTTTGCGATTAGCTCTGAGAGGAGTTATTGTCAAGACACTCCTTTCTCTACTTACTGTCCGAAATCGACAAATTGCAAGTTGAATCGTGAACGCTGCGCTTAATATTAGGCACCAAAGTGGCAAATAAAAATAATGTATGCATTATTATATATGTACGATTATGATCGTTCCCCTCAGTGGGAATTGTACCCACAACCATCGCGTTTGTAGTCCGACACCGTATAGGTAATAATATGTTAAGAAAATATCCCTAAAAATAATTTTTAATGTATATATTTTTAGTTTTACGTAATAAGTTTAATTTAAGGAAATTTTATATATTATGGTTAACTACCTATTTACTAGCTACCGGAAATTACACAGATGCTTCAACGACTTGTAATCGCAATAAGCGAAACATGATTTACGCAAACCGCACGTCTCGCTCTCAAAACATTTTGACATTCAATAGGAACCTCTGGATGCTTATTTAAGAGTATCACGCGTACAATACAACGCCTAAGTTAGCCTCTTGGCATCAGACGCATCAACAAACGCCTCTGCTGACTTCTCTTTGTAAACAACTCATAACCTAACCCAATAACCGGTGCATATATCGTGTTGCTTTCGCAGTATTTCAATATTTTGTCTACATGGATGCTGTCGATGGTATATCCATCGACCACTTACGACTGAGCTTAGCCACTTTAAATTTTAGTATTCAGGTTACCAGAAATTATGTGAAGGGAGAGAGGTCAAGTTATAACGGTGGTGGCTAACATTGTGGCTCGAACGTGCCGTGGCTTCGACTCCGCGAGCTATTATTGTTCTGGCCAGCTCAGATGAAATATTGCTCCACTGTGCACGCCCGCACTGTTTTTGCTAATGCGAATTGTTCGTAAAAATATTGGTTGAAATAAGACGCTGTGGAGACACGAGTTGTGACTTGTGAGTAAACTTTTTGATATATAGCTGTTTAGGTACTTGTTATTTTGAATACATTGAAGTCGTAACGCCGTGGCACGAAGTGTGACTGAAAACGACTAGTTGTAGGTTCAATTTCCACTCGAGAAGTGAAAATATTTGATATTTCCATTTTCTTCGCTCTGGTGTCGAGGCAAAGCGCGGTGTTAAGTTCCCCCATTTAATACGCAATGCCTCTAAAAGTCGGCGGAAAATGGGAAACACAGTGTCATAACACTAGGTTCACTCTGTCTACCCTGCTGTGTGCGGGATACACTAAAGTTTCAACACAATTAAGAAAAATACTAAAATTATCTACTATTAATACAGAAGTATAAGTTTTAGTTTAAGATACTCAATAAAACATATAAAATAACACCCCAAGTATAGCAAATATTTCTCAAACAACCGGGACGAGGGGCAAAGTAAGTGACAATGATTGTGATACCGAAGATAAATTTCTATCACGCCTGGAGATTAGCCGCTATTGTGCAACGGTGTAAGATTAACTGATAAGTGTCTGATGGTTAATAATAAAAATGTTTGGATAGTATCCTTTTGGGGGAGAAGCCCCTCGTTTAATATTATTTATACCGCTGGTTTATCAAAACGATACATTTGAGTGGATGTAGGTGCTTGAATTAATTAGAAGTCTTTTAAGTTAGAATGTCAAAAATCTTCCGCTATATTTGTTTTTCGCGAAGGAAAAATCAGTTATGGATATTAAGGCTAAAGAATTTAATTTAGAAATTAATTTTAAAAAGTATCTATTGGATGATACTTTTTTGTCTTTACTGTAGTACCTAAGACAGATCGCGGCGTTTCTGCTACTTAACGTAATATCTTGATTTTGACTCTAGACACTTTCTGACTACCACCATATAAGGAAAAGACCGTGAAGATGCTTGTTTTTAACCACCATATATGTTAGGTACCTACATGCTACTTGCAAAGTAAATTTATGTACCTAAACGTACCAGCATTAGCCTCAATTTAAAGTCATTGAACTAAATTTTAAAAAAATGTTGTTTTAACACCGTCACGAACAATATCCTTTATAAATATGTTATTAGCATAATATTTGCTATTCATAACGAAATAAAATTACAAACAATACACGACACTAAATTACCTTTCATGATAATTGACAAGGAATAATTAACCTTAGTCAACATTGACCTCGCAGTCAAAATTTTGACATATTATTTTATGAATTTATTCTTTAACTTCACGCTTCGCAAAAAGGCAAAGACAGGGAGAACTTAGTGCCATGACACTCTGTTCTGCGCTATAATATTACCCGATACAAAATATTTGTAGTTATATTTAAAAAAAACCTGTATTTGCAAAGGCCAGATATTCAATTGTACCTACATTGACACGTCACATCTGCAGTGAAAACGGAGATGCGCGGATCGTATAAATAATATCAATTGCTATAAACGTAATAACAATAAAAAATATTATTATTATACACACAAAAGAGTGTCAGCCGCCTACCGTAATGAAGATGTAATAGGGCCATATTAATCCTTTGCCTGGGACAAGGGGGTGGCTATTTGAAAAGATGTCACGCGAATATGACAGATATTTTGACATTAATGCAACGGATTTGAAGCTTTGTGATATATAAACACAATTAGCACTATTCTAAAATGAAATTTTAAAATCAAATGTGTTTTTATATATTAATTACTGTTTGCTAGCATTATATGTCATGTGTGTTGTATGTCTGTATGTGTGTAGGTATGTGTATACTATCAAAGCTAAGAAAAAATAATAAACTAAATTACATACTAACATAAAATTTGATTAATTTGTTGTTAGTTAGAAAACTTTTCCCGTATAGCATACTCAGTAAGAGCCTAGTGCCAAGACACTCCGTGCTGCATTTTTCGCCCGAAATCGAAATACTACGCCGCACTATGCCTTAGGTACGAGAGCGAAGTAATGATATTAATTAAAATATAATCATTCCCTTCAGTGAAAATTGAATTCACAGCCATCGCCTTTACAGTCAGGCGCTACCCCACTGTGCCACGACAGCCTTAAATTGTTAAATTACCAATTTTGATAATTTAACAATTATTAAATTACCAAAGTAATGTAAAAATAAAAATTACATAAAAATACCGAATTTGTTCTCCTCATATTCGTCAGTATTTAATATTCACAGCGTTTTTATTATCCTCGCCTTGTATCGTATTTACATTGAATAGACATTTTAATAATCAATAAAAGTAGCTTATTTGATAGAGCCAAAGGTCGACAGAGGAACATTAACTTAGCTAAAATCGAACCGCACAAACGCAAACGTTCAAAACGCGTTTAAAATATCGTCATTTTAAAAATTAATAATAAATATTACAAACATATTACATAAGCTTCGACGCTTCGCGATGAAAAATAAACAGAAGGTCATAAAACATTCATAGCCGGCTCCCTTTGTCAGGTCCAATGCTAACAATCCCGATGTGAATTTCATTTTTTTACAGTTATACTAAAATTGCAATCACAATTAGTGGAATCCATTACGTGCCAATTCGCCGTCAATTTTGACATCGCCCTACTTATAATGCTTTTGCATAATAAAAAAATCATATTTTGATTGACGTTTGTCGAAGTTATCCTATTGTAGTGGAACTGGTTGGTGTCATTAGATATTCATCCGTCGGATGAGCTTTCCCAGAGAATTAAATTAATAAAACGTTATCTAATTATAATAATTCATTACTGTGAGAGATTATACTGAATTTAAGCTTTCTAATTGTGTTCAATATGTTTTAGAAATGAATGTATAGATAAATGCCGGTTCTTCTCAGATCTGGAGCAATAACTTTAATGGTGAATTATTTATGTTTAAAAAATGAAATATTTTAATTTCAATTAATGAACTATTTGTCTTTATAGGATAAGAACCAATCTTTTTTTTCTTTGCGTCTTTGCGTGTTGAGTGACGAAACTTAATACCGAAAAACTCTTTGAATTTGTATTATACCAGTACCTGTATCTCAGTTGTGATTAAATAATGAAAATAACTATCCATTATTATTATTAGCTTACTAAGTAACTTTAAACATGTGAGAACCGTTTCGATTTTAACAAAATTTTACTAAAAAAAGGGAATCCTTCTCTTCAATTCTCAATATTACGAATTGTAAAGATAGAGACATCCGATTCAAGAGATTTCTTGACAATTTTATTCAATAAACTTGCCAATCAAGTTTTAATTTTTAAGTACGAACCCTCATTGTTAAAAAGTAACGGTAGATCTGTTACTTTCGTTTTTTCTTAAAAAAAAGTGTAAAATTTTGGTTAAAAAAATTGTTGACGGGGGTCACGCCCAAACCAAAATTAAGGTTTATTTGTACGCCACCTTTTATTGCACTTTGACACGGGATGATAATATAAAGACTCTCTTGATTACCCCGATACTTTTTTTCTGTGTGAAGATCTTTATTGAGATATCAAAATTGTTGAAACGGTGGTTTGATAATACAAGCTTGTCTTCAAATCTCACAGTAATATCACCCCTTTAGTTTACGGAGACATGTGAATACTGAGTTCAATCCAATCCTTTTATATGCTACCGCAGTTTAGAACTAACCCTAGCATGAATTTTGCGAAAACGTCTAAAAATAACAAAAATGTACTACAAAAAATCTTTTTACTTACAAATCTATTCAGATTACGAAAATTTAAGGTTGACAATAATTGAATCGTTATCTTTTTTCATTACCTAACTGCAATATGCTCATTTTTCTGTATTTTTACTAACAATAAAGTAAGCACTAAACAATATACTTTAATATCTAAAAGACACGCATAACTATAGCGCAGGACATCACAGAATTCATGCTCGATAGCACGGAAATAGCGCGGTCAGCGTTTAAGCTTCGTCTTAATGATGTACCCGAATTGGCACTTTTACCCTGATGTCACGTACTGTGGTTTAAATCAAACAACAATAAATTGCACTATTACGTACTAGGTTGCTACTAAAATTTGCAATAGAAACTTTCGTTCACTTTTTGATCTATTTGCAACTTTGACAGAGACCGCTCTGTCAAAGTTGAAAGTGAGATCAAGAGTCATAGGTAGTGGCAAATTATTCTATTCTTCTCGTAACAAAAAAAAATATAAAAAAAAATTATGTATATCAAATTTTGACACCTTTTTAACACGTTATTTTTATTAGTATTACTTACTTATATCTATCGATGTATGTAAGAAAATGTTGTACGGCTATTTTGACTAGCAGCTCGGAGGTAAGGAGTAATCTCCGGAGGAGTCTCTTAATATCTCTTCTCATTTATAAACGTTTCGAGATCTTATAATAAAATAAAGATTTCATATCATGTCGGTAAATGTAATTGTAGAAAAAAAATTAAATCTATTACTTTTAACTTCTTTGTAAATATATTTTATTATATTTTCACATATTTAAGTATTTAATATATTAAACAAAACTACAAGGATCAAATTTAGCAATGTATCTCAAATAACAAAATGATACTTCTATTTAATTTTTTCAAGACCAAATAAAGAAAAGAACATCTATCATACACCGGCATCGTTTTATCACTACAATATTTGTACATCCGAACACTGAAGGACCGGAACTGATCGCCTGGTCGGATCACAATAGCATGGTTTGACTGTAACTTGACACCCACAATATTTGAAAGATATTCACTGAATAAAATGATTGTTATTGACAATGATGTGCTTTTAAAATACTTAATATGTATTAGGTTAAGATGAAATAAGTGAGACAGTAGTATAAAATGTGTATTAAGGTGATGCTGATTGATTAGTTAAGAGTTATTTATTTTTTATATAAATTGCGATAATGACTCGAATTGATGCGGAAAGCGCAGAACGAAGTGTCTTGACACTGGGTTTTTTCTGTTAACCAGCTTCAATTTCTTGTTAATAATACACGAATTGATTTTATAACAAGTTAATTTAATTATTTTAATACATCACTTTCACATCGACATATATCCTTTAGAATTGAAATGGTTTTTATTTCAATACCTACCTATCTAAATGTGTGAATTACAAAAAAATATTACAAAAATCCACAGATTTTGCAAGAAATCCGATCTTTTCTGTATGTATGTCGATCAAATTTGATGCAACTCAGAAATTGCGACAGACAATTGATTTCCGTTTCCTATGGGCAGATAACGCCACACCCTGCTTGCCGAAATTTAAAATGCATTCATCCGACTGATGTCCTCATTCATATATTAAGATTGCGAATCTTTAGTTGTAGGTACTTTTGTAAAAATTAAGCTTAGCAAAAATACTCTTTATATTTTTTTTAATGCACCATTACTAGCTAAATAAATATATTTATTTAATAAATTGTGATCCTAAAACTATGTAATAATTTTTATATAAGTTGTTTCTTATTGTCATATTTGATTCTAAAAGTTTTAAGAAACTGGTTATTTAAAAAATAATATTTGAACTTAAATAAATTGAAATATTATTACTAACAAAAGGTATATTTGTTTAAACGTAATGAAGTGTGACACAACCACAAAAAAAGTCACTTAAAAACCGAATATGAAAAAAATAACACCAGACATCAATAAAATGAATACTTTACGGCTAACGCTGACACTTGTTTCAATGCTTCAGTTTTGGGTGATTATTTATTATCAGATCCGTTGATGTTTGCCACTTAATCTTTACTTAACATAATACAAGAGGTTTTTTTCAGTAGGTACTAATAGGCCACCGCAATTTAGATATAATACCTTATTAGTAGACGTCAACGTAAACATTAGAATAAATTGTTAAAATTATTTTAAAAGTATGTGAAAAGTATTTGGAGGCTGACGTGACGCAGTGGGACAGGAGGTCTGACTCTAAACGTGATAGTTGTAAATTCAATTCCCAGTCGGGGGAATAATTATGTATTATTATCATTCCTTCAATTTTGTATTTATAACAAATCACGGCCTTGAGTTCCGCTACTTACCACATAATGTCTCATTTTCAAGCTTAAAACAGAGGACGGAGTGACTTGACACTATGTTCTCTCTGACTACTCTGCTATGCGAAAAAAAGCGTGAAGCTACCAAAAATAAAATTTAACTTACCTCCCAGGCATATCTCCTGTCCAACGGCTGCGTTTCCCATTTACCATTGAAAGGCCCATATTTAGTTCCAATAGGAATGTTAGTTTTTGCAAATACACCACCTGATTTCAGTAAGAGTTCAGATGGTAAACTAAAATCTATTTTATCAATATCATCTTTATAATCATCGTCATTTCTCTCCGGACTTTTAGAGTCTAGGAACCTTTGGTTAGGTAATTCGAGTGGCCTTGATAGGTAATTCCTTTGATAATCGTAGCTTGATGCTAGATAGGGGTCGGAAAGACCAAAATCTAATGCATTGTAGTATTCCTTCATGTCTGTTCCAGGTGCCATAGTTTCCTGCTTGATATGAACTAAGGTGGGCGCTGATTCTGATGCTGCAGAGTCAGTCGGGCTGAGTGGGGGACTGCCTGATTCCTGGCTGTCGGCTCCTGTTGAAAAATAATACAAATAATATACGTATATAATTGTAAAGAATTACTTAGTTATGAAATAAGGCTTACTATTATATTACGAGTTGGTTACTATTATTTTTTCTAATATAAACCGAATCGATAAAAATATAGATAATAGCCCCGCATAAAATTATTTATATAATTAATAATTTTAAACACTGTAAGTAGTTATTTTAAAGGAATTAACATCGCTTGTGTGCCTTGACAACGCGAACCTGTCTTATTTCAAGACATAAAAAAATTATGGAATGCAAGATGGTGATCGCATTATGCCTGGTTTCCGCTCACCACAAAGGATTTCCGCTTGTCTCTCGTCTCTCAGAGCATCCCTCCGAAATGCAAATCAACATTAAGATATGTCTTTGTTTCTTTTATTTTAAATTCATTTGCTCTACAGATTATTAAAGGTGAAAAATTAAAAATATAATTTTTGAGAAATAAAAAAATATTTTTATGAAATGGCGAAAAATAAACACCCAATAAAATTACAAAAAAAACATGAAATCGTCATCTTTTATTCTAATTTATCACCGACTCCTATAATAAAGTAGAAAGATAAATAACCGACAATAGTGTTTAGCGAAGGAAACAAATTCATCACTAACTACGCAACGTACGCGTGTCATCAATAAACTGCATCCCCCAGGCAAATACAGCTGAAAGAGACACTCCATAAATCATAACCACCCCATTACTACTAATATACTTGTTAAAACAACCCCTATCTTGTCCATTCGTCTTCCACAGCACGTGGCGGTGAAAAAAACTCTTTAAAATTAGACGCTTGATAAACCTCTAATACAATGAGATCACAAGAGAGGAATGATAACTTCTTAGCATTATAAAAGTGCAGTTCCGACTAACAAAACGCAGGATGTGCGTGAACGTGTCTAAAGGATCCCTTTTGTGAATCCAGTTTGGCGAGGACTGCGTTCCTTTAGCGCGGTTGCTATGCCAGTTCACCTGTCTTAATCATTTGTAGAAAACCATTTGAGTATTTCCACTATTTTTGATCGACAAAGACACAGTTTATGTCTCGGGCCGACGGGGACGGGACGTCGTAAAACGCGTCCGATTTCAAATTCAAATTAGCCGTCGTAAGCTTCATTAGAGGTTTCGGACGTACAGTTTTAACGTTCACGGGTAATGATAGTCAATTTTTGTTTTTTCTAGAAATTAGTCTTACAACTGGTACTAAAAAACTTTCGAAAAAGTCGCAGAAACTCTTCTGTAACTTAATTGTTTTATACACTAGCTACATGTTTTGTCAAAAAGAAATTTGCGGTAAATCTGCCAGAGATATGGCATGGTGGGTATCATAACGCAACGCAGATTTTTTGTAATAAGATCAATGTACTATTTATTATGACTTACATGGAGGCAAAGCGCTGCGTTAAGTTCCACCACTTAACACGCAATGCCTCCGAATTTGGCGGAAAGTGGGGAACGGAGTGTCTTAACACTCGGTTCTCTCTGCCTACCCTACTGTGTGCGGGATACAGCGTGAAGCTAAAAAATAATTTTATAAATACAATTATAAATTAAAGAAACTTTATCAAAATCATATTTTAATATTAAAATTTATCAATATATTTATAACTAACAAAATAAATATATTTAAATTACACAAATACTATCTAAATATATGCACATCGCATTTACATGCGAAGACCCCACGGAAAGCCAATTTCACGAGTTAGTTACGCCGACTGACAATAACCGTGTCTTACGTAGCTGTGTCACAGAGAGTTCGCGACGCGGCCGGTACCATCATAAAACACTCTTAACGCGACAAAGACACACATTATATTATAAACATAATCTTTCAAGCTTTGGCTTAAGATTCAATATAGCTTAAAAACAAAATGGGAAATTAAGCAGGCATGCACTGCATGCCTCATCATCAACGTTTGCAAAATAGGTATTCATTTGACGACCGTCAGATGTTTCATGGAAAGCTTAACTTTCTAAAGTTAAAATATCTAAGAGTCGTAAAGAACTGAATAGCCATAGAGATGTATTATAGCTTTTTGCATGAGGAAACTGATATGTAAGCAATTTGGACAAGGAAATTAATATTTGAGTGCGTAATCTAATTAATATAGTTGCTAAGTATGTAGAGATTATGTATATTTGTCTATCAGTAAGTGTAAAATTTTAATTAAGTTTTTTTAGAAGAACAAATTGCGTTATACGGACAATTCGCCATTCAGTCAGAAAGAGTCTAATGTCAAGACTCTCCGTTCTAACTATAACATCGTAGCAGCGTTTAATATGAGTTTATAAGTTTAAAGAAGTTAAACACATTAATTTCTATCCGTAAGAAAATTTTATTTAGGTTTTAACACTCTATTTATATACATTTACATGCATCTTGACTATTTGAAAAAAAAAAACGAGAACAATATAAAACATTATTGACACGGGTCCCAAACCACAATAAAGGATAGATAAAAACTTATTTATCATGTCAATCATGAAAACAAAAACTTAACAACTTAAGCTGTTTCAAACAAGAAAAGTAAACATACTCGAGCCGGCGGCGCCCGCCAAAAGATTACACCGCTATATAACCGCAGATAAATAAAATATTCTATTTGAACTACATTTCGCACACCCTTCACATTTTTAGATAACACTTGATTAGTAAAAAAAAAATGAGATTTTTAAAAATGACTTTTTTTAATAAAACTTTAGCTATAATATAATTAACATAGGTATTACAAAAAATAATTCAATATCCTATGTTTTTCTAACGAAAATGATTAATATTTAAAGAAGATGTAAAAAAAATTAACAATTCGGTTTCTAAGAGGTGTGGGTTCGAATCCCGTTGCTTTCAAATTTTTATACGTATTTCAAAAATATTTTTCACATCCTAACATTGATTTTATTTTAATTTTTGATTCTAACTCTTTATTGATTTTACGTATGTATATACAATTAATTAATTCTGGTTTAAGGAAAATTCTACTTATCGGTGTGTGATATGCAGTATGTCTAATGAACTCATTTTAGGCACTCATTCAATATCTAATCGTAATAAATATGGTTACTTTGTGATATTTATTTATATCATTTAATTTTATTATTTCGAGGCTTTTTATGTTTTTTTAAAATTTTAAATGATTTTTGATTTATATATAAAATGTTATATTTTTTATTTAAATTCTTATTTCATTTTTATTTATTTTATACTCTTTATCTATCTATGCCATAGATGCTTAAGATAAGAACCTATACGTACGTGCAAGTAAAATAGGTAGATTGACAGCAATTCGTAAGAAAATCTTATTTTGATTTTAATACCGTGACATTACGCATTTTGACTACTTTTATTAAATAAAACAATTTTAAACATAAAAAGGAACATGAAATAAAAAAAAATATTTAGCCCAAAAAATAGTATAGGTATAACATATATGTATGTAGATAATAAAAAACTTTAAACATACGTAAGAATCACGGTAAAGTGTTAATAAACTCACCGGACATCTTCATTATAGGTCACCCAAAAATTAACAGCATTCAATTTATGTTACTAGTCCAGAAACACATTATAATAATAGATTAAAAAAAATCATTTTACATCACTTAAAATTTTAATAAAATCCTCTTTTTTATCAATTACTAATATTTAATCACAGCACGAATCAATAGATAAGAAAGATCGCGGTACAATTGTCTTGGGTAGAGACGTTACGCTACGCGGTTGCGAGCCGTTCGGGAATGGCGAGATATGTGCGACGGCCGCGACGAACGCTCCCAGAGTAACGAGAGGAGGCGACAGCTCATCCCTAGAATCCCGAATCATACCCTCGCCCGGGCCGCCCCACCCCCCTCACACCCCGCCTTGTCTTTTTACCGCACCCTTCTCTTTCATACGAGCCTCGGGGACGTTTACACAAGGTTGCCATCTGAAATATCATATATGTTTTGATTGCTTCATATTTTCGTAGAAGTTCGGGCAGCGTTCATTTGATTCCGTTACTATGATTTCCTTTGTTCTATTCTGATATGCAACTTATATAACACAGAACGTATAATGTCAATCAATGTTTCTTCGACGACGTAGCCATAAACATTACAGTACAATATTTTATACCACGACGCTCAAACAATGGCTCCACAGTTATCGTCAGGGCTTATAAGAAATTAGTTGCGCTCGTATCCATGTTCTGTTGACCTGTATGAGTTAAAGGAATGATCCTTTTATGGGTTCAACGGCGTCTGGTTGTAATGCTGAGTATCGCTTAAAGCAAACGTTTAGGTATCTTATATCAACACGCAATTTGTGTCTTATCGTGTTGAATTTCATTACCCGAGCCATTGCTACCTATTCATACCTACTTATTTATATTAACCAATCAACGAAACTGATTACCTAATTACATCGAGACATTAAAATGTAACTTTTAATTTAACTACAAAAAGGTTCAAAGATCATTCCCCGTAAATAAATTGAATACAAATTTTGTAGTTTGCGAGACAAAAACAAGAGTTGTATTGGTGACGTTGACATTTAAAAAAAGTTATCGACTGCACATTTGTATTTCACGTCTGAAAATAGCTATTGTGGCAAGTGAGACGGCAGATAACTAGATAACATTAAAGATCTGCGAGCGAGATGGCGATTGGCCGTTGTGGGCGATGGGCGGGGTCGCGCGACGGATGCACCAATGGGATGCTCCTTATTATCTGCATCTTTGTCTGTCAGCGGATTCTGTGAAGGTACAGGTGCCGCGCGCATCAAGAACTGATCGCTCTAGAGTACCTAGCTATGGGTAGCTGTAGGTAGCCAGGTTATGTCTATTCACTTGATAGCAAAAATAAAAAATGCATTAGTTGCGGCGTTCGATTCACCTTTGATCCCGATTCTACATGTTCCTAGTCGTCATTTATTGAGATTCACCTACATTTTGGTATTTTATTACGTTTGGAATTATTCCTCGTGAAATAAGTTATTTATTTTACAGAATGTATTTATTGTAAATGTTAATATTTAACTTAGTTATTTAGCTACATTTAAATTAGAAAAATTCAAAATTGCAAATATAATACATATCATACGTTTCTTAAACTCTACTTAAAATTATTAGCCATAACTGCAGCGCTAGTCTAATCGTTCCTCAAAGAAATTATTGAAAAATTAATTTCAAATCTACATTTCAGTATCATTCGTGAAGGCGACAATCAGAATTGATTTGCACAGACACGTTTGATAATCGATTCAAATAGATGCAATAATCGATTTCACACCATGTAGGTACATTTCATATCGTAAAGGTGTTGAAATGTGCGAACAACCACGTTAAAATTCAGTTTTCATATGCCATTATAGGCACTTGTTTTAATGAACATTTATCCATTACGTATAATGTTATCATTTTTAATTATACATTATTTTTTCAAACAAATCTCATACATATATTCCTTTAGGAAACGACTATATGCTTGTGTCTAGAAATGACTGTATGTTTAAATACGACTGAGTAGGTGAAATGTTTAGAATTTATAGATAGTTTTTCAGCCTGATTGAATTAACCATGATATATATACGTATAAGTATTTACTGTAATTCAGCTTACTGTTATTTTCCGCATAGTGAAATAATCAGAGGGAACTTAGTGTTTAGACATTATATTCTATATTCTCCACTTTCCACCCGAATTCAAGACACTGCGTGTTAAATGGGTGACGCCGCGCCATGCTCTAATAGAGCGAGAAAATTAAAATACTTTAGGTATATAATGAAACTCATTTCCTCGATGGAACTAAAAACTATGCTGTCTCACTGCGCCACGTACTACTTATGTTTTTAGCACGTTTTATAACGGTAAGCTTATACTGAGTTTATAGAATTATCGGCTACAAAGACGAACAACAACCAAGAAAACAACAATAATTTACCAAGTAAAATGAAATGTAGTCTATTTTCAGTTAGAATGTGGTAACATTCAAATGCAACATGTCTGCATATATGAAAATTTATTCGTAGTAATATCGCTCCACCAAAATTAGTCTGTGACACAGCGCTGCAGCTAAATTATTTAAAATAGCTGTTTTGTACCCTCGTATATCATCGTTTGCAACATAATATACGTACACTAGTACGTTATGTTCGTTTATGAATTTTATTACTATAGGTTTTGGGAGCAAGATTATGTGTTTACCACGTTGTGGCTCGGAGCTTTATGCGTCTGATAGTTGCGAAATCGAAATCAAAATTTTCAAGTCGGTATAATCATTCATAAAAAAATCTCTTATATATAAAGGTTGAAATGACAGAGCAATCAAAGAAACGTATACAACTAGGTTCTTCACTTTACATACAAAATGTAACAAGAGCGAAGAAAAAAAACGTTTTATTTTGGTCAAACCAAAATGTAAATACTCATTGTGAATTTATACAAAAACATATTAGATTTAGTAATTTCACTCCAATTTCTAAATTATCTTTTAACTCTGCGTTTATTGAAGCCATTGCGACACAGCGTCTGACTATAAATGCGATTGGTTATGTATAGGTTCGGGTCCCAGTGATGGAAATTATTATATTTAATTTATTATTCCTTATTTCTCCACTTTCTTAAGACACACCACGATATTTAGTTCCGCCACTCTTTACGCAATTACTGCAACTCTCTTAATACGCAAAGTCTTGGAAGTGGACAATAACATGGAGTTTTGACAATAGGCTCTCTGTGCATACCCTAAAAAACTGCATTGACATATACAAATTCAAAATTCTCATAAAGAATAACGATACTATATGATTTTTTAATATATGTTGTTATTGTCAAGTATTATTAAACAACTTATTTTATACGTATATATTTATATAATACACACGTATAACTCAGGTATAATTTATATAGAAATCTCATGATGATAAGCGAATTTGCACAGCGTGAAGCCGTTGCCGTGGTCCGCCATCTTAGCCGGACAAAGGAGTGGCCGGTGGCTGGTTGCGTCTCAATAGAGCAATATCAGGACGTTAGACGTGTGTAGAACTATAACGTTATGTATAAATATCCTTATATAACGTGCTTTTGTTAATATATAGGTACATATATACAAATGTGGTTTTTTAAATATATATATCATTACAATTTATCTGTTATCAAACATTGCATACCTCGATTATAAATACTATTAAAAATATATTTATATGAATTCGCATATAAATAAATATTCCTATGATCATTTGTTTAACTACTTAAACACAGTTAACTTTAAAAATATATCACAAGAGTATATGAAGCTAAAGTTAAAAAATACCGTACCTACAACAGCAAAAATGAACTTTAAACAAACGCTAGTATATTGAATCAAAAGTCATAAGATATTTTTTTTTTTCAGCTTCACGCTGTATCCCGCACACAGCAGGGTAGGCAGAGGGAACCTAGTATTAAGACACTCCGTTCCCCACTTTCCGCCGAAATCGGAGGCATTGCGTGTTAAGTGGCGGAACTTAACGCCGCGCTTTACCTCGACACCAGAGCGAAGAAAATGGAAATATTAAATATTTCCACTCCTCGAGTGGGAATCGAACCCACAACCAGTCGTTTACAGTCACACGCTTGTGCCACTGGGCCACGACTGGCCATAAGTCATAAGATATTTCAAAGAAATGAAAAAAAATTGCCGTTAATTATTCTAAATATTATTTTTTATTAAATAAATTGAGAGTGGGAACTAGTGAGTGGGATTATGTTTTCAAGAACGGAAAAATATTAACTAATAAAAAAAATGATTTAATTAATTCCCTCCCTTTCTTGAAACCCACACGAAGTTCTATTGCAGAAATAGCCTATTGATATCTAAAATAACAACGCACTCAGAAGTATAAGTACATACATACATATAACTAGCAATACAAATACTTAGCAACCACCCTAAATAAATCCTCTATCGAAACAAACTTAAGGCGTAGAGGGATCCCGTGTTGAATTCACAATGACCAGGTACGTGACATATAACTTCTGCGGCGACAATTTTATTTGCGGACTGCCCCCCATTTGGCACCTCCCTTTGTTGGGAATTCGTGATAGTCTTGTTCTTAGATGAAAATGTAGCAAAAATGGTATCCAAACTATTGCCTTAAACTGCAATATAACTGATGATATATCCTCTTTTTTAGCTTTTGTTGTGCAGCGGGATTCTCAGAGAGAACCTAGTCTCAAGACACTCCATCCACTATCCTTAGGTACTAGAGCGAAAAAATGGAAACTTAATTAAAATAATTTTCCCGAACAAAAATCGAACCCACAACAATCGCTTTACAGTCAAAAGAGGGCCCCTATTTTAATATATTTTGTATTTTACTCAACGATAATGTTGAAGGTATGAACAGTAAAAGACCAAAATACAAAATAGAACATTAATTCTCATTTTTCTATCAGTAAGACGGCAAAAATCTCCAAATTTACTGTACCTGTTTGTTATAATTGTAACTGTTTTTAATTGGTTTTAGGAGCTTTTCCTATTTGTTTCTTAAACATACAATATTAAGAAGGCACGGCCGGTATGTCTTAAAGACTCGATTTCAGGTGAAAAATAGAGAACAGAGGGCCTCGGTGTCAGAATCTCTCTCTATAAAGAAAAAATATAAATATGTACCTGTACGTTTGTTACTGACATAAACTTTGATAAATCTAATGCAATGAAACCATAATTTATGCTTTTCTGGATTTAAATGGTACTACCAGCATAAACTCCTAAGAACATTTGTAACATAATAAATACTAAGAGATTTGGGCTTTCCAAAACCCATTTACTTATCTGTGTTTCCACTACGTAGGTGGAATTCCTGAACAAAAAAGTTTCGCCAAGTTGCTTGGACGTGGCTGTTTATGTTGCCTATTACACTGTAATTCACAATTTAACTGGGTCTCTTGCATGCTAACTAAACTGACTACAACTTTGTGTTATGTACTACTCTTGCTAAGTTTTTTAAAGTATCTTTGTTCGGTGCCTAATTAAACCGTATATTTGCAAAAATTTATAAGGCAAAAAACATATATTTCTCTCTAAGAGATTCTACATATGTACATTACGATCGATGCAACGCTGCTTCGGCAAAAGATTTCAAACTCTTTTTTTTAGCTTCACGCTGTATCCCGCATATAGCAGGGTAAGCAAAGGGAACTTAGTGTTAAGACACGTTCCCCACTTTCCGCCAAATTCAGAGGCGTTGTGTGTTAATTTATAGTATAGTATAAATATAGTAGCTTCTGCTACTTCTAAAAACAGAAGTCTAAATATAGAAATAAAAATAGTGCTTCAATTCGTAGATATTCATTTCGAATCTTCGTGTATCTCCCACGATTTAAAAATTGCTTTCCAAGATAGCAGAGCTTTATGCTTGATACTTATCGTTATATTAGGAATAAATTCAGTAAGTAGTCCAGTAAATTTTGCAAGAAAAAGTAACAAATATTTTGTATTAATAGTAAGATTAAAATTAAAAGCATCTCTACGTTTCATTCCGCACAGCAGAGTAGTGAGAGAGAAGAAGGAAGTAAAGACACTGCGTACCCCACTTTCTTTATAAGAGATATTGTATGTTTACTAACAGAATGTTTACTAACAGAATGTTTACTAACAGAATTATCTTCCAGTCCATTATAATATATTATGTAAATCAACTAAAATAAATTGAGATCTACAGAGCGGTTCGCAAATAGACATTCAGATGTGGCCATTTAACCACCCTTTCCAATCCAACCGTCAAAAGAATCGTGTTTAAAATGTCCAATTTAAATTGTTCCGATAAAGGGGCGGCCATTTCAATTTTGAGCGTCTAAATCGAAAGGCGCGATAGCCAGTCGGTAAGCGCCTCCTGGGGCGATCTATCGAATTTATAGAGGTAATAAAATAGCATTAGAGAGTAAAGCGCGCTCACTCTTCAACATCGACCACTTACTTACAAGATATCTTGAGATCTATAATTTTGTATACTTAGAATTTACATTATAAGAAAACATTAATGTTTTAATATTACTTCTAATATATTTAAATGTTACGTTAATACCGCGTTTTTTGTTTTAATTTAGTACGGTATGTCTCGACTTTGGGCTAAAGTGAAGAACGTAATGTCTAGACGGGACCGAATTCTTTGTGATAAAATCGTGATTTAGTAATATATATTGTTTGTTACAACACACCATCAATACTTTATTAGATTTATATCAAACTGAATCTTGACTTTAGGTTCTCTGACCGCTACGCTATGCGAGATAAGCTGGAAACTGTTTTATTTTAATATATTTTGTTTTAGATTCTTTAGATTCACGCTGTATACGTACGCAGGGTAAGCAGAGGGAACCTAGTGTTAAGACACTCCGTTCCCCACTTCCCCACCGCCGAATTCGGAGTAGTAATATAAGTAGCGTAACTTCATGCCGCGCTTTGCCTCGACACCAGAGCCAAGAAAATGGAAATAGCAATTTTTTTCCACTTCTCGAGTGGAAATCGAACCCACAACCAGTCGCTTACAATCACACGCTTGTGCCTCTGCACCACGACTGGCAATATTCATATATTTATTATTTTAATATCTTATTACATTTATATTATTCTTAAAAGAAAAATACAAGTATCTATTCTATTAAGTAAAAAAAGAAACACAATAGGCATATAATGAAAACGAAATCGTGCTCTGTTTCGTGACTTAATCAATTTCAAATTACAAAAACAAGCTAACATCAAAATTAGGAGTCGTTAATCGGGAGTGTTAAGACTGCCAAAGTATCATGTCAAATTAAATAATCGTGGTGTCAGAACATAGGCGGCTCATCAATCAACCACCCCTAATAGGTACTGTAGGCGCAAGGGACAAGAGCAAACCTTAAATTAATTATTAATTCGTAGGAACTTGTGTTTACAATTGCAGTATAATTATATTTCACTCTCTGCCTCTTGTTTTGTGATGATTGGTGAAACTGTTTAGTGAAAAAAAGAAAAATAAATTAATTTACAGAAATATTAGAAAAATAACACACAAAGCGTGGAAGTCCGTCTCTTAATATGCAATATTCGAATTCCTGCTCAAAATGGAGAACGGAGTATTTAACACTATGTTCTCTCGATCTACCCCGCTTTACGGGAAAAGTCAAATGCTAAATTTTACTATCGTAATGTTTTTATTTTTCAACTAAGAAAGGTCAATATCCATTTCAACCAAACCAAACAGCTTCGGAACTTCCGGTGAATTTTGTATATTATATTTTATAAGTTCTTTATGTATAAATTATGTTATATATATTTTAAGCATGTCTAGTGCAATTTATTAATTTAAAGAGATAAAACCGCTAGATCTATTATTTTGTGTCCAACCAAGTCAAACCACTTACAGAGTTATCCTAGCTTCTGTTTTCGTAGTCATTTCAGAATTTCCGGCTATGCTTCCGACTATAGCTTCACTCTTTATCCCCCACATAGCAGGGTAAGCAGAGGGAAACTAGTGTTAAGACACTCCGTAAAGAACTTAGAGCTGATATCTCTTTTTGATTAATTATTTTTTATGATTAAATAATTAAAATTCATTATTAACGTCTTTTTATCTCATCCTTCGCTCTTAGAGGCATATGGACATAAGGAAATAATAGTGTGCCTTCCGTAAGCGATATAATAAATTTAGTTTACATGATTAGAACATTAAAACCGCAAGCATAAGGGCTTGCGGTTTTATTATTATTATATTCTAAATTACAATGTGAAAACCGCAATTGAGTCTTCGTTTCATTATAAGAATATTTTTTAACATAAACAAATATTATTTTATATCACTTTAAAAATATTTTTCATATTAGCAACATGTTTGTACTAGACCCCTGGTACAAAGTGACTACCTCAAAAATCTGTAACAAAGGATAAAAAACGAGGACATCCCGGACTTGGGAGTTCATTACCCGAACATTTGAACAGAATATATTTTCTACGTTATCTAGTAGAAGAAAATGATATTTTGATGTCATAAGTCAACTTTTATTTATTTTAAAACAAATATAAAGATTTAAAACAGAAAGCAGAAAGAAACTTCTTAAACTTTAAAGCAGTACTTCTTACGTAAAAGAAACGAAAGCGCCTGTCGAGTCGAGCATCGTAAACCGCTTAATTTTAACGAAAATTAAAATTATTTCATCTATGATCAAAACCCCGACGACAACCCCGTCCGGATGCCAGTATTGAACATAAAAATCACAATTAGCCGAAAATTAATTAGTTTTTAATTATTACACTACAATCGCGAAAATCACAATTAATGAATTCTTAATTGTGATTTTCGCAATAACTAGTGATCGTGATGATAGTAAATATTTTTATAATAGTTAATTGCAATTAAATTTGTACTACACAAATAATATCCCAAATTTCATACTCTACTTTAGCGTAATTTTGTTATAACAATACAAACTGTACATTAATCAGACCAGCAATACACATTATTTATAAATAAATAATCCAATAAATGATAATTGTTTTGTTTAATCTCTGTATTTTTTCAGAAACCTGTATTAATTCTAACATCGTACTTTTCTAATAGCAAATCGGATGTCAAAATACGGTTGTATTTAATGTCCGCTTCCCGCCGAAATTCTAAACATTGTTTGTTAGATGACTCAACGTTGCATTATGTTTTGACAGGGTGGGAAATTTGAATAAAATCATACTCCAAGCGGATATCGAACCCACAAGCATCCCGTTTACAGTCATATCTCATCCTTTTAACTACGACTGCCTTTCAATTATAAATATCGATTAACTATATTTAAATTAACAAATGCTTGATATAATTGTTGTGCATATTTATTATTGTATTCTACAGTTTCAAAATAATTAACTAGGTATATTCCTCTAATAAAATACTTTCACTTTCTCAGTCAGTTTAACTTTGATAGAGCTTCACAAACATTTTTAAAAGAATAAGTGGATGGAGAGCCGTTAGAACATTTCCTTGTATAAAATCGTTGCCCCTAACAAAAATCGAGTTGATAACAAACAAAACGACTGGCATTGACTCCGCACAATGGCCCTTCGCAAATTACACGCCATGCCGGCAATTACGCGTGCAACAACAGATACATTTGTATGACAATGATGGAGTTTTTCTGTGAAATACGATATGCTGCGTTTAATATAGTGTGAGACTTTACTATGTTATGATTTTACCTTTTTTGCAAAATTTAATATTTTTTTATTATAAAAATTGTAATTAAATATAAATATTTTTAAGTTGTTATCGGACGTGAGTGATAATATGTCATTAGACAAAGATTCAATCATTTTTGCAAATTCTTGATATTATCTTTATTTGGAGAAAGCAACTAGCAAAGGACTTCTGACTATTGAGTACCAATTCAGGCATTATTTGTGTCTTGTTAGATAAAGTGCAGTAACTGTTTATACGAGTACATAGTTTGAACCTAGGTTATGAGGTCTCTCTCACTTTGCGATTATTCGTCCATGCTCAATACATTCGCTTTTATATGATCACTAGGTCAATTCAATGCTCCATAAAGTTGTAGTAAAATCAGTATATAGTTATCTTAAAAAATAATTATCTACAAGGATATAACTTGAGGAAAACTTTTTCTCGCATATAAACTTAAGTAACTTAAGTGACTTAATTTCTTTATATAAAAAAATATTATTTTTACTTCGTAAAATGATCTTCTATATTTATAAATATACTAATATTATCTATTTGATAATGCTATTATCTGTCAACACTGTAGCTATGACCTTGTGTCCGGTCTCTCCTAGAACTGATAGTTGCACGTCCGACCTCGCCACCTCGCTTCCTACCATTTCACGGAATACGGACGTTTTGTAACCGATTCGTGTTAATTAATCTATGGCGTTGGATGTTTTTATTTTATATCGTAATATATCGCTATTTCCAGGTTAAAGGTGATGTCTTATCGTAAGCTTATTAGCAGAATATTTTTACATGCATCCAGCTTTATGCCGCTTCAATAATCTTATAAATAATGCAGCTTTTTGTTTTGGTAGAGTAGTCACTTTTCTTCCGAAATTGAAACACGCGTATTGAGTGACGGAACTTAGCTCCGTCTTACCAAAGCGGAGAAATAAAAATAATTTAAATATGATCATTTATCCGGGGAATCGAATCCACAATAGACAATACAATAGCTTTTACAATAAGACGTTGTACCACTAAGTCACAATAACCTCTAAAATATACATATATTATATATAAATGAATTATATAACATTTACTAATCAAATATAATTTCATAGCTATTCACGAGTAAAAATCAAATGAATTAAATCAAATGGAATTCCCTCTCCTATATTCCTCATGTTCAAAAATATAAAGCACTTTTCAGTTGCAATTCACACTGATAATGGGACCGTCAACGTTGGAAGCGAACCCGACTGCGAACTGTCAGGAGCTAAAGCGTCAAAGGGTTTTTGTCAAGGCGCGAATTAAATCGACCAGCGGGAGACTTCAGAGGTGACGCGTAATTGATTGTAAACCGGTTCCATCCTGTTCTTATATCCAATGAGCATTGAGTTATAGCATATGTACAATATACATATGTATGTAAGTGCATAAAATATGCATTAAATGGCGGAAGTTACACTATTCTATATAATATATCACTAAATAAATTGATCTTAATGATTTGATTGCGATTCTAAAAGTTGTAAATTTAAATCTTATCGTTATAAGAATTAACGACCTTCGTATTGTAACGATATTCATAAATATATTATAAAATAATAATAGTATAAAAAACTATTTTATTCAGTATTTTAAATAGATGAAAAATATTAATATTTTTATAAAATGTAAAGCTGGCTGAATGAAATACTGGCAGATTAAATTTAATGAATTTAAAAAAAAGAATACGAATAGAAAGGCGGGAACGTGGCGTGGAAAAAGTGACGCTTCGAATTGTATTAATATTAAATTATAAATAATATATATTTATGTGTATATTTATGTGAATATTACATTTTAAAGGAACGGCAATTAAAATATTGTATATTTCTAGTTGTATTCACAGTTGGTGAGAAGTAACTTTATTTGTTCAAAATGAAGAGACTATGGGTAAGTTCTAGTTAAATTAGTATAAAGGTTGCATAAAATGAACATAAGGCAACAAATGTTCAGAATATTCGTTGTATAAGATTTATAAAATTTACGAAACGTCAGCAGCCATCCTAACAGATGCATGGATATTTTAGTTTACATTTTTCTAAATATTATAAAGTCCCTGGGCCAGTCGTGGCGCGGTGGCACAAGCGTGTGACTGCAAACGACTGGTTGTGGGTTCGATTCCCACTCGAGGAGTGGAAATATTTAATATTTCCAAATTTCCTCGCCTGGTGTCGAGGCTAAGCGCGGCGTTAAGTTCCGCCACTTAACACGCAATGCCTCCAAATTTGGCGGAAAGTGGGGAACGGAGTGTCTTAACGCTACGTTCCCTCTGCCTACCCTGCTGTGTGCGGGATATAGCGTGAAGCTAAAAAAAAATTATAATGTTCACTTTCAAAGGTGTTAATGTATGATGCGTTGAAAAAATACATATTTTCTAAGGAATATTGTGAAATACGGTATTAAATTATTTTTGAACACTGGTAGATAGTAGTTACAGTGAAATAGAACACTGTGTGACTATAAACGCGAATAGTTATGTCATTATACAAATAGTTATTAAACAAATCTATATTAATTTAAATGTGCACAAAGCGCAGCGTTGACCTGGACGGGAGCGGGTACGGGAAAAGGCAAAATTGTCATTCCTATTTTGTTTATAATTAAGTTTTAATTTTTATTAATATTTAATTTTAATAAGATGCTTATTCTTATAGGAAAAAAATCCTTAACTCAGTCAAAAGTACTTAAAATAGTCCAAATTCTTAAGATTGCACGAATAGAACAATATGCTGATAATTCCACTTGAACGTTATGTACAGTCCATAATAGTTTCAAATATTACTCATGTTATATCAAAATGATATTGAAGGAAGTTTGTTAAGTGGAAAACTTAATCTTTTGTTTACTTAAGAAGCATTTGTAAATGATTTCTCTTACGTAAATTGTTGTTGTATTGCTACTTAAATTACAAATTACAAATTCTCTAAGGGTCTTGGTCTTGTATTGCCCTCGTGCAATCACATAATTACCTTTCGATAAAATATTGGCAATGCTATGCCATATTTCCCTTCGTCTTTCGTCTCATCTCGTTCCCGAGAGCCACAACTGTCGATGTCACCTTAATTTACGACTTCCAATTACAAAATTCTCATCCTCAATAAGTCCGGATGAAATATGCTTTAGTATCAATGCCATACAAATTTATACTAGTACTATAAAGAGGTAACGTTTGTGAACTTGTGTGTTTTCGGTAGGTAATCTCTGAAACTGCCAAATACTTAATATTAGTCTTAAATAATTGGTTTAACACTGAGTCCGTATGTTGGTCTCTACATAGTTCTATAAAATATATAAGTCGATAAAATTAAAAAGAAATTGACAGTTAGTCATGTAAACGCCATCTGCCATCAACCTGTCGACTATAGTCCTCCTAAGCATAGGCAGGCGAAGCCGCAGACGGGTTGCTAATCAATTATAAAACAATAATTATGGAATTCTAAAGAAAATTATGTTTTAGAAATGCGACAAACTCTACTACTACGTTTTAAAACCAAACTAAAATCGTAAATAAAACAATAAAACTGAACTACTAAATGATAATATATTTAATGACACTATTCAGTTTCCCGTAATTAAAATTGTTTGTTCGAACAAAAAATGATGATTATAAGCCAGTTAACTGTTTCCTTGTAAGTGACCCTTGACTTGTGATACTAGTGTAATCCCACTAATTAAATGTAACAGGCTATTGTTATCAATACTTTGTTTTACTATAAATATGGTTGATGAATTTCTATATGGCTATTTTTTTTAGCTTTACACTTGAACCTTAGTGGCACCAAAGGCTTTGTACACTTTTTTCACCTGGTCCACTGTCATCAACCTCTTCATACACAACCTCCAGTGATCTTCATGATTTGTACATGACTTTCCTCCAGTATCATCGATACTGTGTTCCTGAAAGCCAACCGATTCCATCTACCTCTATTATCTCATCTCATATTATCATTATATTAGAATGATTTGTAAAAAAATTATAAAATTTTAATTTTATAATTAAAATTACATAATTTCATAAAGACAGTACGTTGCTGCCGTTGTGAGGCACAAAGATATGATTAAACTGCCAGAGACCGGCTTTATTTATAAAATAAAAATTATTTGACGAGGGTTTGCCATTAATTTCGGCGACAATGTGATAAATAATGAGAGAGGTGTAATGCGGGGGCGGCATCCCTCTAAAACGTAACTTTGATGGGCTGGTTTTGAAGTTTTGACGGCTCACATCCTAATTTTCTTTCTGTCGGTGTTATCCCCGACACGTTTCAATAAGTTCCGCTTTGTGGCGATATTTTCAATTTCAAAGTTTTTATAGATATAGAAAACGCGCAACTTTGAAAGAAAGAATAAAGAAAAGAGGGGAAAGTGTCGCTTATACTTTTGCACACATATACTTTTAGATATTAGGTATATATATATATGTTTTTTTATTAAAACGGGTAGTGTTCCGATATCTTTATATAAATAACAATATTCTATTCCAACTAAAATTAACCTATATGTATGTAACGGTAAATTATCACACATCTACATATACTGTGTAAACAAAGCTATTGATCCCAATAATTCAATTAGAGCCAGAATATCAAAGCGACAGATCGATTGTACAATATCAAAGAACGTCAACCGCACACACGAACCGACGTAACAAGATTTGTAGGATATGAATTCAATATGGTCACCATGGCATATAGTTTATCATTTTATAACGTTTAAATTATTTTCAATATATCTCTTAATATCTTAGAGTCATAAATCTGTTAAGTCTGTCTTAGAAAATGATCGTATTCGTCGATCAATGCGATATAGTAATTTTATATTGTTTTTTCTTCCAATTACGTACTTCGATGGCCCCTTAGTATTGTAACTGTATTTGACTAATGTTAAAAATAAGGCTAAGATTTGTATATAGATTTTAAATTAAATTTGTTGCTTAGTAACTCAGTTGTAATCAATTTGTGTAGGTATTCGTTATTATACTGTCTGTATTTTTTAATCAGGTAAATTAATTTCTAAACTGCATACACATTTTCCTATTTCCATCCTAACTAGTAATATTGTTTCAACTTAAAACACAGTTTCGATTCTTTACTTACTTGGCTATCGTCTTGTGTTATATTAATATTCTATTGATTCACTTATATTAACAATATTAAATAAAAAAACAAACATTTTAATAATCAATACGCAATAACTAAGCACAAAGTCAATAAGTCAAAGAGATATTGAAACACATTTGGCTCCAGTAAATCAAATTTAAATTCAACTTGGCGATTCATGGCGGCGCGTGATCCGTGAAAAATTGCTTATTTTAAAACGATATTTCGACGCTCTTTCCATAGGGTGGCATCGTGTCAGAACACAATGCTGCATGAAAATTAAAATCTGTTATTTAAAAAACATAGGTACACTATATGTGTATAAGTCAATATATTATACTAAAATAGCGTTTATACAGCTTAACCCTTTTTCCCACATAGAAAGATAGTCAGAATCTATGATATGACATGATATGATGAGAAATATAGTCAGAATTTATGATCTTACTATAAGGTAAGAGTATATTATGATAAAAATAATATGATAAGACGAAAAATGGAGTCATTTTCCATTTTTCGTCCGAAAATAGAAACATTCCACAGTGTTGAGTATCGGAAGTTAATGTCGCGATTTAACTTAAGTACCACAGCGGAGAAAACCAAAATAATTTAAATATTCCCTCGAGCAAGAATCGAATTTATAGTTATATCATTATTATTATATATGTATATGTAATCTAAGATAAACTTACTTTCACACTTACATAGCCTAATATTTTTTTTCAGTTTGCAAATATAATTATTTATACTCTTTTCCAACAGAATGTAGTGGAATGTTACATATATTAGACTCGTTTCATTTATCTCTAGTGAAAAACTAATTTAAACCTTCTAAGAAATGGCCAAAAGTAAATCCCATTAGTGATAGTTACATAGATATCCAAATAAAACCAGTTACATTTTATCAATTAGTGCAAATTACGTTACCTTTTATATATTTAACAAGAGATTTTACTAATCAGCTAATACGGTGTTTATCGTATTTTGAAATACCCATCACGATTTCGTTATTACGATAATGTCAAGTTTTACGTAGCAAAAAGCCCAGCGATAAATTATCAAAACATTACAATTTGTGTTGTACAGATTAATTTTTTAAATACATTAATCTATAAACATAAAAGGTGACTAATAAAAATATGAGAAAAAAAACATTTCGCAATTTAGCATTTCAAGTGGAAATTTCTCATATATGGTCCAAATATGTCACTGGCGATTGTAACTTAATTATTTTGTCACGTATACAAACACTATAAAATTGTGTTTTAATACGTTTTTCTTAAATAAACTTGAGGCCATCGTGGCGTAGTGGGACCGAGTCTGATTGTAAATTCGATGGCTCCTTGCTGCTGCTGTATATCTGAACTGAGTATAAAACTTCTGTAAATATAAATATTTTTCTTAAACTTGCTTAAGTATGTATACGATAAATCGATGTTTTCGATCGACCCTACTATGTTATCGTCATCTGCCTTCAAATTATCGTAATTATAAACCACGGGCGTACTTCAAAACTCTCAGGTTGCTGTCCAAATATACGTTAGGGTCCGTTACGATTCTTGCAATCAAAAGAATTCAATCCACGAACTTGGGCTCCATATCTATTCTTTACTTCCCCTACTTTGAGATAAAACACGACAAGCGAAAATCTACCTTATTGCCATACTAAAAAGACACATTTAGGAAGTATTTTTCTGAAACATTATTGTAAGTCGAGAGTTTAGTAAAGAAAATCATCAATAAACAAAAGTATATTTAAATTAATGCTCTACATCTTTAGTTGTGTCCGATTCAACAGAGTGTTCGATAAAATGGTAAGGTTTAATTTATTTTAAAATATTTGCAGTAAATATAATACGGAAATTATGTATACTAGACTCTACTATAATAGATCTATAATGTTAGACATAATAAAATACTATTAGTAAAAAAATACTGAAAATAACAATATATATCATTAGGTAAACGTATTAAGCCAAATTAATTTCCCAATCAAAATTAACTTGATTTATATCCTTTAAACTTAGAACACCGTTTACATTGCTAAACAATACAAAACTTGATAAAGTCCTTGAAATAATAAAAGCGGGCAGACATTTGTGTGAAGTCGCGACGGAGAATCGAATCCGCTTTCACAATTGTTCTTACTCTTACTATTTGTTCTTGCTAACCAGGGGAGTTACACAAAAGATGTCCTGATAAAAATATTCGATAACAGTTCATTTATTAAATTGGTCCATTTCTCTCGGGAAGCTGCTTGAACTTTTAATAAATGTTTTATAGTTTGATTTTTGTTCTCAGTAAGCATATGAATGCTGTAGTTGGGTTGGCTGTGTAAAATTAAAAATGGGCATGTATCATTGATGAATATTATAATTTATGCATATAAATTGTTAAAAAAAACCGTTAACCCACGCTTTTTTATGTACATTCATAAAAAAGTCACGCCAATTTCTACCCTTCCGTTTTTTATGAAAAAAGTTTTTTTTTTGGAAACTGCGACTTTACGCGAGTCTTTGTGATGAATTTCGCACGGTTCGTTATGACAATCGGGGTGTCAAAGTTTATTTGAATGCTTTACTAATTTCGGTTTCTAAGGCCCTTCTTATGACAATGACAAGCTATCTCTAAAAAATGTATCTCCATCTACCTGTCTTTATAGAGACATCAAAAGGGTTGATCCCTTTCCTTGACCTTTGACATAAGGGGTTATTTTTTTGTAAAATGTATAGAATCCACAGATACGTCTAATCAAGGAGTATTGTTAAAAATTCACTCATCTCTATCTTTATCAAAATTTATACTAGACAAATTGAAATGGCATCGTCGTAAATAATTTTTTACTTCTAAAAACGAATGATCCACTTTCTAATGTAAAAGCCAGAAAAAAACTAACATTAATATTTTACTGTAGAAAATAGGTAATAAACTATATGTTACCCAATGTCTATATCTATACACATATGTATGTGTAGTTTCGCAGGTCTTTGTGTATTGAAAAATCTGTGAATACATCTAAAGGTTAAGAATTATATTATTCTTTACGGACTTGTTGACTGCCCAAATAACATAGACATTAAAGGCATAAGTTGAAAGCACACCCACTGAGATCCATAGGTGTTCTGATTTAATATTTAAACTATTATAGTCACTCAGAAATATAAACGTTATCTATAGGAAAATACAGTCTAATTTAGATTGGCGGAGAGAGTACGTTTTGTAGCCACAGGGCGTATCTGTTTTGTCAAAGTAGTCATGTGAATAATTCTTCACAAATCCTTTTAGTGATTATCATTTAAATGATAATAAAAGTCAAGATCTAAGGGGCTGCGACAATGGCCGGAATATAATAATCTCCCATAAGTACATACATACGTGATCAAGCCTTTGTTTGCGAGAGAAATGACTATGAATTTGAAAATGATTGATCAAATTCATATTTAACAAGGTCGTTAGTGGTTTGTATTAGAGTTTGACATAATGGTGCATAATATGAGTCTATTTTATGCCAGAATTTAATATTTTATTTTGTAATATTAAAATATTTACAGATATTTATATAGGTACGTTTTAGTTATAATGTCACGAGTTACGATATACAGAGGCAAGGCTAGTAGATATCAAAGATCAACTCCCACCGCCTACTCGCGTAGACACAGATCGATTTGTGGCTACAAGTGACAAAGTTTTTCAAGATGGCGCAGGGGGTGTAAGGGGGTTGGGATGCTCATATTTTTTACTGTCGCCAGGGTGAGCAGTGGAGCCGATCGCAACAGGGCTCTCCACTTGGCCTCTTAAAAGCAGTCTCTAAGGGACGGTTCTGATATGCGCCTATATGAGTAGGTAAGTGTCTGTAAAGCTAAGGGTAGGCTTTGACTTCTTGCCTTGCCTGAGTACAGGGGGAAAGCATGGTATAACGTTTGATGTTACATATGTAATGTTTTCTTATTTAATTGTTGAACGTTATATATCAATGATTATACGAGTGTTTCAAGTGTCTGTTAGGCTACACTTTGATAATAACCATTAAAATAATGTGTTTTTTTTGAAAAAGTGCTGAGGCAATTTCAAATTAAAGGTAAGTTCAAATAATACAACGTAAAAGACAAAATTAACCTATATTGGAAATATAAATACCTAGTTATTTATCAAATTTTATTATATTCCGCAAGGCAAGATGGTAGAAACTATTGCCAAAACACTCTGTTCTCCAATTTTCACCTGAATCTGGGACATTGCATGTTGAGCGACGGAACTCAACTTGCGCTTTGTCTTTTTGTGAAATGAAAAAAATGTAAATATAATCATTCCCCCGAGTGGAATTTGAGCCCATAACTATTAAGTATAACGTACACAGTCAGACGCTGTTACACTGCGCCAGTGTTAAAAATATAAACAACAAAAAATATACACCTATGACTTACGCATAAATTAATTATGTTTTACTTAGTTTCTTAAAAAAATAGTTTTAAACTGGTATTTGCAGCTTTCATGAGATTATTTGAATTTCGAATACCTAATATGCATCATTTAAAAACATTTGCTAAGTCGACATGTACTTACATAGATAATATGTATCTGCGGATATTACACGGAGTCGGAGGCTGGTAAACTTCCTATGGTATGTTTACTGCCCGATAAACGCTGGTAATTAATAAGTTTGCAAAGGACTTATTAAGCACAAATTAAATTAAATAAGTATAGTATTATTTTTGTTATCTGTGTTATTGAAATGTTACATTTCTATTTATTTTTGTGACAACCAATTTTAACGTTTGTTCCTTTTGACAAAGCAGTATTAAAGAAATCATCGAACGGAAACTTCTTCTACATGATTTATGGTATGATAATTAAGAAAAATAAATTAGCTATTCATTGTATATACCATGAATAAAATTAAATAAATACACACAAAAATATAAAATGAATTTTCAAATATTACCGTTTTGAAAATCTTCTCTCTCATTAATAAAACGTAATGCTAAACATTTTCTTAGCCCCTCAGTAATAAAACGTAATGCTAAAATAAAATACTTTTAACACTAAAAATTGAGTTGCATCCTTTTGCCAGTGGCTCCTAAGTGAAGCTATGTACACAATCCGTGGCGTACTTGAAATTAATTTCACATAGCCCCGGGATATACGGGGTGCGCGATACATCCCGGTATACCAGCAACGGTCAGACACGTGTTTTGATAATCATATTTAAGTTAATACTAATAGCTGTAGGCTAATTATGTTTATCTTTGGAATAATATATAAAAAAAATATTTATATTTCTCATGTAGTGTCTGCATACTAGAGACCTAGGCAACGTAAAAGAAACGTGGCACAAGAGTCAATTTCAATTCAAACAATATGGATGGTCTTGTCTGAACGACTACGAGAAAACCTATAGTCAGCTACGGGTGAATATCCCTATGTGAGAGAGTTACACTTCATACCCACTTTCTTTTTTCTCCGTTATCCACTCTCCAGAAATCGGGATATTGCGCGTGTGATACCAAGCTCTGTTTAGATAAAAGTATTTAAGAAGAAAAATATTTTAAATATAATCATTTCTCAGAGTGGGAATCAAACCCACAACGTTTATAGTGAGATGCTGTCCCGCTGCGCCATGGCGGCTTTTTAACAGCACTTTAATTATAATTTATTTGCTTAGTAACTCAACTTACATAATTGAACTGATTTTTTATAAATATCACTAATAACTACGAATTCAGGATGTTAATTTAACGAAATGAAAAATATAACCTCAAATATAAGACAAATCACACAGTTAATTTGGCATATTAAAATTAATTATGTCATTCATCCTTTTTTTCTCTAGCTGCTTATTTATTACAATCTGAAATTTAATGAGGACCTAAAATATATTTTATCAGCCTGGTAAAAACCAATATTATGGGAAAAAACATCATCTAAATTTAGATACGTTCCAACTGCGCCACGACTGCATACATACCTATGTAGCACTCATATGGGATTGAATATAAGTGGCACACTTATCGCAGTGTCTAACATTATTCAGTGTTTCAAAGAATTTACATAGCACAATAATATCGTTTGTATTCAAACAACTAGTGGAGTGCGAGTAACACGTTTGTTTAAGTCCCGAACGATTGCACAAACATCGACTTTCTAATAATAATAGCACATTATAGAAAATAGAATATTATCATTCTTCATGCACTCCAAACTACAAAGGGGGATTTAAAACAAAAAGAACAAAAGCACAAAACAATGGTCACAGTTTAATGTAAGAGTTTGCCATTGTCCGGACATGGGAAGACTCTTGTGCAGATGAAATCATTGAAATAGAAGCGTATTTTAATTTAAACGATTTATAGTATTTCAATATCGTTGGTTATTGTTTCCTGCTTATATAAAATCCATACATTCAGCGAATAACGATGTGATAAAATTATTCTAGCGGCAACATTTTCTTAGCCACAAACGCAATAGTTGCGCAGTTGGACAATGTCTGGTTGTGTGAATTTATAATACGAATGGATCCGAATTGAGAAGATATTTATTTTAAACTTAATAATATATATATTTTTTATTTTTTAAAACAAAATCGTCACCAGAATCCAGCGACAAACCACTCCATTCTCCGGTTTTAGTCAGAATTTGATACATAGCCTTAAGTGGCAGACCTCAATGACACACTTTGTCTTGTTTACTCTGGCGAACAAAGAAAAAATGAAAATAAATGTATTATATTATTGAGCGGCATTCAGCAGCAATTGAACCCACAACGTTGTCTCACTGCGCCTCGATAGCTCCCAATTCTCTGTTTGGTAGTATTGCACTACTACTAACTACTAACTACTACTACTAACTAACCTACTAACAAATTATAAAATTAAGATAGGGGTATTTTTTAAGCACATTAATATAAATATGATTAATATAATTTCATGGCTGAATATCATGAATATGAGCCAATTCGTCAAAGAGCGCGAAATACATTAATGCATTCATTGCGACATCAAACGCCTACGGAGGATATCTAAATATGCGAATCCTATTAAATCAAATATAGCCATCCAATCAGTGGTTGAATGTTTCAGTGCATTTATGCAGTTGTTATGACGGCTGTGAGGAGATTGTATAAGAGTAAACTACAAATTTATGGCTTTAAGCCAATTAAACTGGTTGGTTTTTTCTTTTTTTTAGCACCCTCAAGATTTTATGTAAATATCTATTCTTACGGACGAAGTTAAAGTAATATAGCTTAGTAGATATCGTATGTAATGTGAATGAGAGAGAACGAATGCTAGCTATATTATATAAGAAATAGGTAGGTATGCATGACAAGAACACCGTCAATTTTCCGGGTTGAAAAGCTGTCAAAATGGATCCGCTTCCCCTTCGAATTGATAAAATAGCTCGCCCACAAAACGCCAAAACGATATAAAAATTTACAAAAGGCGCTCTCAACGGCTCTCGACGTAAACGCTTTAACTATGTCCCAACCCCATACTTCAGGATTGCTCACTCCACTTGTCTCCAAAAACCCGTGAATATTTCATTGGATTCTGTATCCAATGACAGGGTAGAAAGAATCAGCTTCGCGTGGAGCTATCGAGATAATGATGGCACTTGAACCGATGGCTCGGTATAGCTTCTAATTGGTGGTAGTCCTCATGCAAAACTGTTGCACGCGCCACCCCTATATACAAACACTAAGTGGATTTTTCAATACATTACCTAAGTTAAAAACCATATTACACAGTTATTTATACTTATATCATTTATTTAAAACTTAGAACCTGATTTTATTTATTCATTTATTTATTTACTCTGCAAAAAGTATGTTCATACAATTTTTATTAGCCGAATATGGAAATGTATGTCTCATATCTTACTAAGTCTATAATATGTATCAATATCATTATGAAAGACGCAGAAAATTCCGGCGGAATTTCCAAAAACCCAAAGCCAATCTTATCACGACAATCAAGGTTAATTCAATTATAAAAATTAAACGATGATCTTCCCAACATGTGGCACTCGGACATACTCGTAGATAACAGAACATACAATCGGCAATGTTGATCGAATTATTATCATACAGTTGTCTTTATATACATCGATATCTCGTTTTTGAATTTTGGCTTGCATAAAAAGAATAAGGAAACTTTACTATTTTTTTTAGCTTCACGCTGTATCCCACACACAGCAGGTTAGGCAGAGGGAACCTAGTGTTAAGACACTCCGTCCCTAACTTTACTTGTAATCTTAAAAAAAGTAAGGCATTGTAAATAAATAAAGATTTTAAATGATGAAAACGTAATGAAAAACTAATCAAAACTGTGCAAATGTAGTCCAAAAATATATATTTAAGACGCATATACATAGTTTAGTATTTTTTAAAATTTCTACTTTCAAAAAATGAACTGTATTGTTTTCTATTTCTCCTTATGTTCGTTATATTTGGTGAGCTAGCATGAAAGTGGGGTACATACTCATGGTTTTTATCATAGATGATTTAAAATTTACTCTTTTATAAGAAAAAATATTTAATACGTATTACGGGTAGGCTACTTAATAAAATAATAAAAACATAATATAATCTAACATAGATTTCTTCCATTTAAGATATTTCGTTTGCCATCACACTTAATCAGTTTATCGACACCGGGCGTGCCGTGCGGCGCATTCCGACCGCGCCGACCCGCGACCGCGCTTTACGACACCATTAATGACATACGTAACGACCGGGAAGAGAATCGATTCTCGACCCGCTTTACTATTGAATGCAAACAGATTCACATATAAGTACATGGCACAACAATATTTCAATTTTCTTTAAGATTATTTATCGATACTCGAAGGATCTTGCATCTGTACGGCGGTTCCGCATCAACTTGTAAATATGTAAATAGTTTTCGTTCTTTATAGAATCAAATATACTGAAAATTTTCCCTAATTTTTTGATGTTTCTTATGTTATAAGTGCACTCCCAAAGCTTGCTCTAACGAAAACAAACTGTATTGAGAGGTAAACTCAACTCTTGATTTGAAAAACTATCATCTTCTTCCACTTAACGAAAATAAATTCATAATCGTATTTTTATTATAATCTATACTGTAATATCAATTTACGATTTTCAGATTATTCCTTTATTTGTGCTCCATGGCATTGTCTCAATAAATTCCATTATTGTAGATGAATAAAGAATTACGGGAACAAGGCGAAAAATATATCAATAAATATTTTAACCTATAATTATAACAGTTAATTGACACTTTAAAATTAGTTATGTCATTCCTCTCCTTTCCTTTCTATTTCCATTCTCTATTTTTTTATCAAAAATATTCAATAATAATATTGTCCTTATCAATTGCATAGAAGATATCGTCATATGACAACACACATTTTATCTCTACATAGATAATAACAAATAAATAAATAATAGTAGATTCACCTAACGCTACGTCACCTATCTGTTAATCGAAAGATTACAAGGATATTCCCAGATAGGGAATTCCATTTTAGATATTAAAGCTAAACGTGACATGAATAAGGTAATGACATAATTATTTAAAAACAATAAAATTTTCTGTCGATTATTATTAAGACTGCTATGTTACCATTATCTTTGAAAACAGGACATATTGGGAAAACACAAGGGCAAAAATATATGATTTAATTATCATAACGTGAAGCTTCTGTGTGACGTTCTCTGTCAAATAAATCAAGTGGATAACAACTATGAAAACATTGTGACTCATGATATCTTTTCCTCTATAATTATTACAGTAGTAACCTGCTTCTTTCGTTATAAACGAAAATAACAAAAACATATCGCCACTGATGAGGCATCGTTTTAGTGATCAAAACGTAATTAAAAAATTAAAAAATGATGAGGACACCGAAACCAACTGAGGTTTTGAAATTAAAATTTGGAAACATCATCTCTGCTTTTCCTGGGAACCCCAAGCACGAAACATTTTGCGATAAATTGATCGATCGATTAATGAGTCGCTGTATTTTCAAGAAAATAGATTAATATTGTACTTTAATATTATAATCACTTTGGGATTTCCACCATTATGTGAAAAGATGACCCACCTTATATATTATAAAAAGTCTCATTTATGATTATTTTAAGATAACAAGCTCCGTGGATTATATGTGAATATGGATAAAAGAGTACTTGACACTAACAAGGAAAATAGAGGTTTAAGGAATCCGTTACAAAACCTGCCCTCTGCTTCCTTTATTTAAGCATTTAAATTAATCTTTCCTTCGAACTCGATTCGATCTTATACCTAACTAACTGCATTACGTTATCTCTTGCGCTTTGCTAAACGTCAAGTTATTGATAGTACTAATCACTATTAATTAATACGAATTAAATATCATGTAGCAAATATATTCATATATGTACGTATGTATATTATTAATACAATGGGCTTCAAATTTTAAAGTATTTACAATTACGTAAAAAAGAAACTTATATTATCATTTTTTAAAATTATCAGCTTAAAAAATTAAAAGTTTACAGCTTCCGCCTTCAATATAAGATTAACGATGTGATCATAAAACCGCCGTATCATAGAGATAAAAGAAAAAATTATATTTCTCCACACATAAACAATTAAAAATTGTGTTTTATCCCCATAATGTTTGTAAGAGAGATAATTTTAATTGCACGTAAAGTAAAAAAATAAAATTAAGCTAAAGTAGGTATCATAGGTCATAAATCATATTATATTAGATATAAAAAAGGTAGAAATGAGGACTTACCCCACAGATATTTAATTTTAATTCTTGAAATTCATTAATTAATATCCACAACAAAACAAAGAGACTGTAACTGAATTGGAAACCGGCACTCACGACTATTTCCATTTGATTATTCACCATAACCTAAAAAATGTTACATCTATCTGATAGATATGACAACATGATAGATAACATTATCAGTTTTTTATACTTTTAAATAAGTCATTCGATTTATTGATAACAATGTTCTATAGAACAATCGATGATAATAATCTGAACAGATAAAAATTGTATCACAAATCTGATACAAGTTTTAAGTACCAACAAACAAATAATTGGTTTATTTGTGTGAATGTATACTAATATAATAAAGAGGTAAGAGTTGTAACTTTGTTTCTAAGGGGTAATCTTGGGCAATACTGAACCTATCATGAAAATTCTTTTACAATTAGAAAGCTGCAGTATTCAAGAGTGCTATAGGCTATATTTTATTACGCTTGATCAGAAAGTTCAAAGGATCTATAAGGGGCGTGTAAGTAAGCGTAAGTTATATGTATGTGTATAAACAAACACTAAATACTAGTTTAATTAACATTATATATTTTTTCTAATATTAGTCATTCAATCTTGATCTTAGGCACGAAAGATAGAAATCTGTACTAAAATTATAAATGGGGAAGTCTGTTTGTCTGTCACACTTTCACGGCTAGTGTACCGGTTCGATTTGAATGAAATTCGGAACAAATATAGTTCAAGATCTAGGGTCTAACATATTCTACTTTTTTTTGGAAATGAACCCGTCAAGGAAAAAGACCAGTAAAGGAATTTTACGTAAAGAAAACGTATAAAAATTTGAACGCAGCGGAATTCGAACCCGCGTCTCCTGAATATCGTTCAGGCGCTCTCTAATAAATAAAATTGTTTTTTTTTAGCTTGTTGTGTTTTTTAGCTAATTGTAATAAATAAAATTATTGTTTTTTTTTAGCTTCACGCTGTATCCCTTGCGGGGTAATCAGGGAAAACGGAGCGCCGAACGCTAAAACGAGAATGTAGTTAATCGTTAAATTGAAGTTAAACAATTGATACTAGTATTTGTAAATTTTCATACTACTTAGCGTTTTTTCCGCATCCGTTCAGCTAGTTAAAACTCTTTGTTAAGTTACTCCGCTCTCTACATTTCGCCCGAACTCAAAACTAACTGTGTGTTAATTCAAGTTTAAAGTTTTTATGATCTATTTCCAAGTTACTTGTAAATTACTCGCTTAATTTTCAAATATAACTTTTACTTAAATTTTATTTTACCTGCAATCTCATCACTGCCTGGCAACGGATCTCCATCCTCTTCCTTCCCTGAAAGTAAAAGTATACATGTATTTATGTACATATATCTGTAGACAAGTAAAAAATTTACTCTGTAGTAAATTCTAATTTTAATCAACACTCTTTTTATAATTGGAATAAACATCTTTTTTGTTTATAATAATTTCCGTGGAGGTAAATGTGGATTGTTTTCGGTTCGATTCTCCGTTCGTCACTTAATCACTCAACATACCAAATGTTGAATTCAGGTGAAAAGGGGAGAACGGAGAGACCTTCTCTCTGACTACTCCGACATCAACAACTGATTAACAGAAAACTTTATTTACATAACTATATAATAATATATTATATTATTATAAATATATTAAAATAAAAGTTTTAGACCCTTCTTTTTAAAAGACACTATGACTCTCACTCACTATGTGTAATCACTAAAATTATCTACCACCCTTCAAGTTGCGCAAAACAAATAATTAGCCTATGATCGTCTAACGCGTAAGAGCTGGCACCGACAAGCACTGAAGAGGGTCCGTGCCTTCAAATTGATCTAATTACGAATTGCGTGCACGCATCATTTAATGTAACCAGTAAGACATACGACTAGACATCGGTTCCTATAAGAAAACGGTGTAAATACGGCGATACATGAAGCTATCTAAAATATTTTATATTTACGATGAATGAAAAGTAGGTATTTTATTTTAACGCATTTTCACATTTCCGTGGGGTCAGAGAGAGACTAAAGACTCTTCTTCCTTCAGCTTCCGCCCAATATCCAGGCATCGCGGATTGATTGGCTGTTAATTGAATTTTAAAATAGAAATATCATCAAAAATTATTTTTTAACAATTTTTTTTTTATTATAGAGAAGGGTGATTTGCGCAATCCCTTGCGAGTATCGTGTTTTAGCCATCTGAAGTCTAGTTCCGCAAAACATCTTGAGTAACGGCAGAACAGTTACACCCAAACACCTTTTCACCTACTTAGTTACAACAATATCAAGGCACGCGACAGGACACCGGAACAAAGGCGCATTGCATTGCAAACCATCATTACTAAATCAAAGAAAAAGAAGTCATAGCCAGCTGCCTTCCTACTTCCTCTCCATACAAATCTGTGTAATACAAGATGTGCGCTTTGTACGACGGTTTATTTTAAAACTCATTCATTACGGCACTCAATTTGGCGCGTGTTCTTATCTGTTTGTGTTCGTGAACTACGTACTTGTGTTGTGTGTGTGCGTGGGGGCGAAGAGACGCGTGCCGACGCGACGTCTGCTCTATGATAAGCGGAAACGAGTTGAAAATTATATTAGGGGATCCAGCATGTTAAATAGATGAAGTTGTTTTATTATAATAATCACTATACTGTTAAAAATATTCTAACCTATATTCTAACTAAAAGCTGAATAACAATAAATATATTTTTACTAAAAAATTACAATGCATGTATATAAAATTATGACCATTACGTAACTTTTAAATGAAAGCCATTTGATCAATTTTTTATCAATATAATCATACTAAATACTCTCTATTAACATAAATTTGCATCTCGAGTACGTAAGCTGCTTTTATCAATGACAGAGAACAAAAAGTTTAAATATTTAAGAAAAAAAATTATTAAAGCTGAGGTCAATAAAACAGCGTACATGGAAACCAGTTTCAAGATGGTTGAAGACGGCGGGCACCATCTGCCGAGGGCGGCGCGAGGCGTCTTCCGCTGCATTGTAAAGGAACACCCGTCTGCGCACGCGCCTATATTGCAATTCCTTACCACCGCTCTATAGGAACTCAGTCTTTATGAGGTCAATCCGCCTGCGTCAATATCGGGTCACAGAACTTGTATTATAACTAAGAAAGCTTTGTGCCACTATAATTTAGCCTAGAATGTTAATTGTCCCACAAATGTCACCGAAACACGCCACAGTCGACAGTAAGTAGTAACGCACAGTTTATTCAATATTAGTGGCATATTGCTAATAAACGGTTTTAACCCTCAAACACTAGCTGGTGTCATTCGACAGTCCCTTGTTTGTTCGGAAGCTAAGCCGCTGTAACGGTGTTTGTCCTCACAAATTTATGTGTGTCGTTACCGTGCTGTCACAAATCTACTTATCTACTAGAACCACGCCTTCGATTCTAATGTTTTTTTGTCCGTTGGACATTTATGACTAACCCGGAAAATAGAAATTAATAAGGGGTCAACAAAAATTAATTTTGTAAACTAAAGAAAATGATCAGATAACCTTATGCATTGTTTTATTTCCTTAGCGCTACATAAAGTAATTAAATCGTTGCAATCGTTGCGTTAAAAGTTGTAGCAATTTAAATATATTTCCATTTCAATTTACCATACATGAGAATTAAGTGTCAAGGAAGTTAGACACGATATATGTAATATAATTCAGTAAAACCCCGTTAATACGTTTCCTTTTACTAAAACTATCTGACATATGATTCTCTGTAACTTTAAGCATGTGTTTATAATATTTAATGCTTAATATGATTTATCATCTCGTTTATTACTATATCTTTACTGTAACTACAGCGGCCAATTAGACTAGCTAACTTACAAATTCAGAGTGAAAAATCGGATCTAATGTTATGTAAGAAGTTAACTCACAAAAAGGGATGTTAACTAAGAACAGAATTAGCGTTTTTAGGAATTACCGTAACGAAGATGTACCTATTGCAAGTTGTATCAAAGTAAGTTAAAATTTAAAATTACAAAAGCAACATTAAAATTACAAACATAGTAAAACGAAATACTATAGAAAAATTTATGATATTTATACGTTTATAATACACATGCTTTGTAGCAATTTTATACGTTTGTGGTGTCTCGATAAGTAAGTATTGACACTTAAAAGCACTTTTTTGTTGAGTTTACGAAATCTTATTAAAGCAGTTTTCCTATATGTACACGGAGACAGTCTAGATGACTATAATTATAGCTAAACTGCACTTGCTTTGTCCACTACGTCGACGCTTTAGTCCATTGTTTCCGACTGGCAAGCACATCGATCGATTTATTGTATAATAACGTAGGTACTTTCTTAGACTAAGAGTAGTGACCTCTACATTATAAAATTATTTATAACAGTTAATATTTTCCTTTAGAGATTCAATTTTAATTAAGTAATCTTCCATTTTTGTTACTAAATTATAACAAGCCAATAATAAAGATAAGTTTCAAGAAATATGTAGGAGTAGCAAATGTATACGAAGAGTACATAAGTACAATTGTACCTACACATGGATAGACTTATTCTTCTTCTAATTCTTCTCATTCTTACACTCCTGTTGGAGTGATCGTGATTATAGACTGTCCTTCATTTGAGTTTGCAAGATAATTAATACATGCATAAAAAAGTGCTAGAATATGTAAATACATATTATATTGATAAGATATGGGATTTTTGCTAAACAAATTCAAAAATATCATATGAACAACAAAATATTCCGCCCTAACCAAATTTTAATATACTCGTAAATCGTCATATAGGAGTAATTCTTGTAATAACCACGTGTAGCTGTCATTTGAACATTGTAAATCCACCCACAGCAGATATGGCTGTAGCCGGAATTCGCGTTTCGTCGCCAAATTAGATGATTTATTGTGATCGCGGATCAAGCGGCAATAACACTGTGCGCCCTCATCCACACAGGGGCCTTTGTAGCTTTGTCATTTTAAAATATTCACTTAATAAGCGATACATATGAAGCTTATTAATCAAATACTAGAAAATATACACGTTCTTAATAACTGACTTTTTAATAAATACGCAAATTATAGAGTAATATACACACACTTCTGGATAATATAACATGATAAAATTATTATTTTTTTCATTTTTCATTTGAAATTGCAAAATGAAAATGTATAATTACCGTTCGAAGCTTAACGCCCACTAGACTTCGTGACTAAATTAAATCTAGAATATTCGTTATAAAAATTTCAAGTATGAAATCACATAGTGTTAAATATGGAGCGAGGGGAAATGGGAGCAATATAGAACGAAAATATTACAATAAACTATAAAGCTATATTGTGAATGTGACAGTCGGCGTGTCGCGCCCCGCTTTAAGGATTAATGCAGCGAGAGGGCCTTCTTCATAAATGAAGGGATAAACAATAAATTTTGTACTGTCCTTCATAATTGTGGAAAATAAATTAATTGAAATAATAATGAATGTTATCTCTTAGAATTAGAAATTAAAATGTTCTTGAGACTTTTTTATGTCCGTTTTTAAGCGGCCAGTAGGCGCTTTCCGGGATGTTTATTTAATCACAATAAAAAGCAGAATAAACGTAGTATCTTATAACTATGTTCTCTACATTCTGTACATTCTTTAAGACGTTTTTAGAAGCAATTTTTGGTGAAATACTCTGCTTTGCTTAAACTTGGATAGGGAAATTACAACATTAAAAAAAATCATACTCCGCTGCGTAGAAATCGGTCAATGCGAAAGTACTGTCAAACAATGCTCAACTGCAGCTCAATGGCATCCATTTTAATATAGCTAATCTTCTTCTTATAACTTTGCTTTATAAACATAAGTGATTATCAAGGCAAAATTTGTTTTTTTAACTTTTTATGCAAAGAAATTAAAATAAACATCTTTGTAATAATAAATAAAGAAGTTTTATCATAACGTAAAAATATCTAAATATAAATTTTACCTATGTATGCTGCTTATAAAACATTATAAATGATATTTGGAAAATAATTTCTTATAGTCACCAAATTATGATTTTGATTATTCAAAAAAATTGTTCTAAGTAGTAATAATACGTATTACTACTACGTATTACTACTATTAATTAACACTATAAATGTTTTCTATCTCAACCTTTCAAAGACTTAATACTATGTACTTCTATTTAATGTTGCATTCTAGCCCCATCGACTTTCAAATCCAAACGTTTAAAAGAAATAGCACTACAAAAAATAATTTGACAAATCATTTTTACCACCAATACAAAAGAAAAGTGTTTCTTCGGACGCCGTTAAGATGAAAACTGCATTTACGCCGACACATAATAAAGCGACTGCATTGACAACTAACATGAATTAACTTTCAACAACAACCCTCCCTCACTATCAATCTTAAGGCTCCCCGTCCACAAAGTAACTATCGCCTTCGTTTTAATATCGCGTCGCTTTTGCCTAACTAAATGTATATTTTTTTCACGCTGTATACCGCACACAGCAGGGTAGACAGAGGGAACCTAGTGTTAAGACACTCCGTTCCCCACATTCTGCCGAATTCGGAGGCTTGCGTGTTAAGTGGCGGAACTTAACGCCGCGTTTTACCTCGACACCAGAGCGAAGAAAATGGAAATATAATTTCCACTCCTCGAGTGGGAATCGAACCCACAACTAGTCGTTTACAGTCACACGCTTGTGCCACTTGGCCACGACTGGCCACGTATAATATTATTTGTATTTTTTTAAGTTGTACATAATAATACAAAGAGGCCGTCGTGGAGCATTGGAATAGCTTAGAACAGTAAAATAGTTTACCTGTAAACGTGATTGCTGTGGGTTTTACTTCCACTCAAGAAAATGATTTTTTAAATTATTTTCATTTCTTCGCTCAGCTACCTAAGACAAAGCGCGTCGTTGGGTCCCGTCACTAAACACGCATGTCTCGATTTCGAGTGAAAAGTGGAAGACACTTCGCCCTCCACTTTTCTTACTTGCCTTGTTTTTACACTTCTCTGACCACCCTGCTAAGCGAATAAAAACGTGAAGCTGCAAAGAACGTAACAGTAACTAGTGAATTATTACTTCTACATATATTTTTTAAAAAAATGTTATTATTACCGATAACTACAATTGCTACAATCTCGGACTATACTTAATACAAAAAAGTAAATGAAGGATGGCTACTATCAACAAAAGAGATATTAAAATTAGCTTTTTCTCGAATTAAAATATCATTGAAAAAGATTTCAACACTTCGAATCTCTTCTAAAATAACATAAAGAAAAAAGCTATAAAAATTATATTTTCATTAACTGTCTCACCCTCTGTACGTAGAACCTAATCTGAGCACGATTTGAGAGGACGACGGAGCCACAGCGGTTTATTCACTTCTCACGCAGTGGGTTGCTTAAGGGATTACTCGCCACGCGACGTTACAGATATTGTCGATTTACTGAGATCCGACGAAGTAATGATGCCATCGTAATTGTAGGGGATTTCTAAAGTCGCTAGATCCATTTAGATTGATTAATTCATCTGAATTATTGTAAGGCGGAATTAATTTACCGCAATAAAACAATTTTGGACAGAAATATATTTTATTTATTAGTATTTGTTAGTGCGGCCTGCCGTTGATGTAGTTGCTAATCAATCAGAATATCAAATGAAATAGTCTTAACAGAAATAATCTATGTACAGGTAAAGAAATATTATGATCATTATTGTAACTTAAAATACAATAAATGTGCTGTACAGTTACCTAAATATAGTTATAGTTATTGACTTAAACATAAACATTTTGAAAATCCAATAAGAAATATATTTTTTACCTTTTTTACCCGCATAGCAGGGTGGACAAAGAGTGTAAGAACCCAGTGGAAAACGGAGTGTTTTCGTTCACTCCGTTCTCCATTTTCCACCCAAATACGAATCTTGCATATTGAGTTTGGAACTTAATGTTAAAATAATTGAAATTTAAATTCCCTATAAATGGGAATCAAACGCACAACCATCGCGCTTAATGTTAGACGCTGTCACATTGCATTGGTCGTCCATTACCTTTTAAAACATAATAATAAATATCTTTTTCTAATTATCACAGAAACTAAATTGAAATATTCAAAAAAGAACCAATAACACAATACAAAAATAGGCGCAAACAATATAAATCATTAAAAGACATTTAACGTTGAACGAACACGCGCTATTATAGAGACGTCATATTTTTTGTCTGGCCCTCGCTACCGCGCTATGCGGATCTATTCATCACCCCTGCATACACTAAATTAGCGGAACATTAGCGAATTTAAATGATATTGCCCGTTCAATGTTATAGTATTTCGAATAATCTTATAAAAATGACCCAGAGCCATGTTTTTTTTCAAAGTTGTTTTAAATATTATTAATATTGAACAATTTTTTTTTTGTAATAATAGTTATGAAAATTCTTTCAATTACGACGTAATATTTAAATTTAGGTATACTTTAGTTAGTTACTTATTAAATGCTTATATTTGAAGTTTAAATCTCATTATGCTTAGATAGGTATATAAATATAAACCCATCTTCCCCCATCTAGTTTTTCTGTTTTTTTTAAATGGTCTATAAAAATATTTGTAGTTCTCTGTTATATTTTTAAGAAAATATTATAATTATACTTTATTCTTATACGAAATTTGAAATATCCCTTTTAAATGTATTTTAACGTAAACATATATGCCTAATACATTTGAATAATATTTTAAAAAGTCACGATAAAAAAAAATCATGCACACATTTGTTGTACATGAAGCTCTGTGACTAACTCGCGCTGTGTCAAAACGTGGGGTTCCGCAGCATATGTCATAGACCTCACCCACAGATAATATTTCACGCAATTGTAAGCCAAATCCCTGACACAAAGATATTATTGAGTTACACATGTCCCCTCGACCTCCGGTTGCGCAAATATAGATATGAAATAAATGGCATTTCGCTATTATCTGTAATGACCCCATTAGCGGTGGAGGTGTTAACATTCGTTATGTTAGAAGTAATAAAAAAAGAAAAAAATACAGAGGCAAACTTTTTATTGTGATTATCTGTTATACAGATAACAAACAGTGAAATTGAACAGGATCTATATTGGTATTAGTAGACTTTAGAGTTCGCTCGCAACTTTGCGTGCAAAGATTCTTTCATTCGTGTCATACTACATCTTTCTGTTTATATTTATCGTAATTTTGACTGTAAAACTTAAAACTTCCAAAAGACTGCAAGCCAAATTTCAGCTTTATATGACCAGTACTTTCTAGTATTTATATTTTATAGATTTTAGATTACAATTTAAGATGAGAGAGACTTTGCAAAAGCAACATGTTTAATTACTAAATTATGTCTACAATTTTAATGACCGTACCTTAAAATTAATTCTAACTTAATTTATGTTTTTCTATAATTGTTATGTATTTATTGATTTTTACTATTTAAAGTTTTCATCATCATCCTCTTCATGTCATTATTTTTGTGTGACTGTAACTTAATTGAAAAATTTTAAAAAATGAGTTCTATGTACCTTTAGAAAGATACAATCCTACTTTAATGTTTTATTTTTTCCCGCACACAGCAGGGTAGGCAGAGGGTACCTAGTGTTCAGACACTCCGTTCCCCACTTTCCGCCGAATTAGGAGGCATTGCGTGTTAAGTGGCGGAACTTAACGCCGCGCTTTACCTCGACACCAGAGTGCAGAAAATGGAAATTTTAAATATTTCCACTCCTCGAGTGGAAATCGAACCCACAACCAGTAGTTTACAGTCGTTTACACGCTTTGGCCACTGGGCCACGACTGGCCACCTGGATTATTTACTCTAGTATAACAAAAATAATTGATGCAGAATTAAGATGAAAATAAATAGAAAACTGCAAAGCTTTACCGTTTTTAAATATTAACTGTATATTAACATTAACAAAGAAATAAAAATATACTTAAAAAATATAAATTTTCCCAAAAAAAACAATTTATAAAACAAAATTATATAACACAATACCAACACAGTTGCTAAGAAAATATCAATATTCTTTATAAAGACTTGACAAAAGGCGGCGTGAAGCCTTCCCAATACGCTAGAGATAAAACAAAAGCGCGTTTGATCTGTCGCCCTCGCCACTTGTGGGGTGTCTATTCGCTCTACTTGTTTACGCCTTGGTTGGGCTCACTTGAGACAAGTCACCATTGTCAAAATAATTATTGCGTAACGATGTAAGGGCTTCTACGTGTTTGTCAATTTGAAAAGTAATTACCTAATTCATTTGAATGTGAAGTTAGCTTTGCTGTTACAAATGGTAAAGACATCCTTTTAGTACTTAAAAATAAGCATTCCATTTGCCATTCAAGATGCAATTTCTTGGATTAGGGCAAAGAAGGACACTAGGCACAACGTTAGCACTAGGTTCTGCCTACTTTGCTATATTTGGGAAAAAACGTGTAGCTGAAATAAAAACTATTTGATATTATATAGGTATATACTGTGTAATAAAAAAAAAAAATATCTTATAAGAAAAGATGATAATTATGTAATTCTAATTGGAAATTGTTGTAAAACTTAAACAATTTCCGATTCAAATAAGTATAAGGATCCGTTTCTCTTCAATAATAATACCTAAAATAATAGAAGTTTCATTTTCATGAAGAGCGTTTATTGCAGCGACATCTGGCGGATCTTACAAGTAGCATTCGAGTTATTGTTATTAATTAGAGCCCTTGGATTAATTAAGCAGGCGCCAATCACGTCGTCATCCGTCCCGATTCTTGCCAGTCTTGCCGAACGTCTTTGTTAACATCGCTACCATAGACCTTGAAATATACGCGAAGGCTATACGCGTGTGAAAATGAATAATTTTATTAATTAATTTATTATTTTATTATCTTTGTTTATACAAAAAGTGTAAAAGAAATTATGACTTTTTATCTTATGTTATATATTTTAAGGTCGCTGAGTAAAGTATGCAAAAAAAAATAATTGTATGCAGATTTTTAATTAAATTTATTTATTTGTTTAATTTCTTAAAACTTTACAGACATGCTATAGGTAAAAATAACTTGCATGTGTATTATTATATATTTCTTGTTAAACTATTAAATTATTTTCTTATCTACATACACAGTTTTACTGGTTATTCTTGTTACATTGGTAAAATACAGTTAAAATTCTTTACCTAGGGGCCATCTAAGATTGCTAAAATCAGTTTCATTGAAAAAAAAACACCCCATTAATTGAAAGAAGAAAGATATTTCAACAAAAATAGACTATAGTCCATTTTTGTTGAAATATCATCAAATACAATTCTTCAATATGTCCTTTCTAATCTTCTTTCTGTGCCAGCGCCCTCCCTGGCGATAATGAAGTGGTATAATTTTAATCATGCGCGAATTGCCGGCCTAATGTCTCAGCCACGTGACGCTCACTTATCCGTTACTTCGCTTGATCGTCTTTAGAAAAGTTAGCTTAATTTAATATGTCAAGTTTTGTTCTAATGGTGTCTTTGATATTGGAGGAGTCTTCGTTTATTATAATTTCTTACAGTAACTTATGCAAAACAACTAAGCATTTATATGAAAATTTCACTGACGGAATATTTATATATCGATGGCTCCTAAGTAAAAGTATTTTATCCAATGTTAAACTGAGGTTGGAAATAGAGTTGTATGTAGATTTAAAATCAAATGAATTTAAATCTACAACATACAACACACTGACATATTATACCTAACAATTTACGCAATGGTTATTATCATGCATCTCTCTTTCAATAAAGTGTTGAATTTAAATTCTAATCTGTATATGAATCTTTGTCCAGTTTTACTTGTAACATTGGTAATAACAAGTTTCAATATTTTACTTTGTTCATATAAACATACCGCTATGGACTAAGTAAAATATTGAAAGGGCTCATCATGAAATATGGAAAACTGCTTGACGTACAAAAATATAGTTTATAACTTACACGTTACACGCTAATAGTGTATTTGTAAAGACAGGTGTTTTAGTTGCTAAGTGGCCGAAGCCGCTAATGACCGATAAAATCTTAATAACTCAGATTGACAAAGGGCTGATAAAGGCTTTAAAAGGGTTAAGGCCGTAATGGTGCAGTGGGACAACGTGTGGACGTGTGACTGTAAACGCAAAGTTTGTGAGTTTGATTCTCACTAGGATGAATGATTAGAGATTATTTTCATTTCTCCGCTCTGGTACCTAAGAAAACCCGCGGCGTCAAGTTCATCACTCAACACAAAATGTCTCAATTTCCGGTAGAAATTGGAGAATGGTTTTTATCGACACTCGGTTCCCTCGGACCGCTATGTAGAAAAAGTAGCAAGGTAAAAAAATACTGATTACAGTAGACATTCTAAACGACTAAAACAATTATGTATTTATTTTAATTCAGTATAATCTTATGTGTACTCGACTACTCTAGCAAACAGCAATACGTACAGTAACTAACGTTCCACCCCATTAACATATTACTCCGGCTATAACCTTAAAATTAAAACAAACAACACTTGCAACGTTAAGAAAAATCCTAGGCACAACTGTAGCGTACTTTACAATAATTGTTGAATCATGTTTCCCGCCGTACATCAGGCCGTCCCATTAAGAATGAAAATTCTTTAATTCCTCGCGCAATTAACAGCTAGACTTGAGTCGAGCAACGCCAAGTGTCATCGTAAGTTTCAGAACGCGTCATTAACGGCATCTGCAGCGCGGTAAATAACGAAAAAACTCCACTAGGGGGTAGGTAGGGGGCGAGATGAGAGATTTTATTTAACAAAGTCTATATTAACCCGATGCAATTAGAGAGCGTTAACGAGCTGCCCGTAATGACGGAGGCCTACTCTCAAAGCGTATGCTAAAACAAAACAGTCATCTGCTCAGCGAATGTTGGAAGGAAATGTAAAATATATACGAAGAAAACTAGTCTACATGTTGCAAAAAATATGTAGGTCCATATAAGTGGCCTCTATGTTACACTGACTTTTTTAAGCTTTTAATATTAAATGAAATAACTCTGCGGGACAATATTAAATACGTTATTATTAAACTGTATTACTTTTATTTTTATATTGCATGTCACATTAAAAACAAATAAATATTCAAAATAAATAAAATACGTGTGCTAATTAAGAAATTAAATTAAAAATATCGAATACTTAACAGTTAACCAGAGCTGAAAGAAAATGTAATATTACAAAATAGGTCCCCCAGCTCCGCGTTGACACATTACCGGAGAGTGATGAGAATTCAAAGCTGCCGCTTTTAAATATAATAATCGTTAGCTGGCTATTTATTGTTTAATTAACCCCCGTCCACGCCGTTACCGTCCCCCGGCTATTGTTTATACTTAGCCAAGACGGAAGAATTACAAAACTTGTTCTATCCAACTTCAGTTCGGTTTCGGAATAAAAAAATAATACAGCTTCTATACTATATTATAAACATTTTGCTCTGCACTAAAATAATCATGTATTGCTATGGTATGGTAGTTTAGTATGTACTTGAAAGATTCTGATTGTGTACGTGATAATTGATGGCCGTTTTCCTCATCTGATTACATAAAGTCATTTTTTTTTTCAAAAACTGTTAAATAAGTAAAAAGTTACATACGGAGTTAAGGTGATGGGGGTGGTGGGTTAAGGTATGATACAAAAAATGTTTAAAAATATGTATATTTGTGGCTTTTTACTAATTTTGATAAGTATTAGGTATCTTTCTTTTTGTTTTATAAAATAATGTTCAAAAATTTTTTATATCCATATCATAGAATATTATTATAATTTCATATAGGTACAAGAATTCATATACATATGTAGGTACGTCACAGAGTGGTATACCAACCTTTTCTCTATATATCCCACATATTAAAACCGATTTTAAAAAGAATGTAAAAATAATGCGACTATTACATTAACATTTTTTTTACCCTACATGTAAAAGGCACTTCACGTCCTGTTATTAACATGTAAAAGGAACCTAAAGTAAGTGATCTTTATATAGAGAGATTTTTATATACAAATGATGACGAATACATTTTTGTATTTGAAATAATTTAGAAAGATTACAAACTCTATGCCATATTTGTATATCATAATGCACATTTAATAGCAACATAATTTTGCACCATAACAAAACAATAAAAAATTGATATATGTAAATAACTGCGATGGTCATAAATTCGAATTACACTTGACGAATATTTATATTAAGATCACATTGGAATACAGTGTCAGTGACTGTTAAGGCGATTGGGTGTGGGTACAATTCCTATTCGGAATGATTATAATCTATTTTCATTTATCTGCTCTGGTGAACAACATAAAAAGTAGTGTTCGGCCACTCCATACGTAATATCTCTAATTCGTTCGGAAAGTAGGAAACGGAGTGTCTTGACACTAGGTTGTCCCTGCTATGCGGGAGAACCGTGAAAATGTGAAAAAAAATTAATAACATTTGAATGTTCCCTTACTTTAGTTAAGCAAAGCGCAGGACTTTACTTCTTTACTATTAATTTCATCGACTACAGGGTACTCACACATGGTCCATATCTTTCGTTATTCTTTCAATATAATTATAATGCAAAAAAACACATGTTTTAATAATAGGCATAATGCAAAGTACAAACTAATCAGTATCATTATAGATTACATTTTCAAGGTTAGTTACATATTTATCTCGATAGGGATTATCATTAAATTGAAAAGTTGACATGCAATAATCAATTATTTAACACATACTAAAAAAATTAAATAGCTTCACGCTATATCCCGCACACAGCAGGGTAGGCAGAGGGAACGTAGTGTTAAGACACTCCGTTCCCCACTTTCCGCCGAATTCGGAGGCTTGCGTGTTAAGTGGCGGAACTTAACGCCGCGCTTTTACCTCCAGACACCAGAGCGAAGAAAATGGAAATATAATTTCCACTCCTCGAGTGGGAATCGAACCCACAACCAGTAGTTTACAGTCACACTCTTGTGCCACTGGGCCACGACTGGCCATTTAACACATACACATACATCATTGTGAAAAATTACATTAGGAACATTGTAAAAGTTGCTAGTTAGGTTAAGAATGTAGATACTATGTGTCTGAAAGCATAATTTAATTTATTTTCAGAATTAAGGATTTTTTTTGGGAGTGACAATTACTTTAATATAAAAATTTAGAATCTTAGCGCATACGACTTTGTTATACTCTATTATTAAATAAAATGTATATTTTTCAGTATTTGTCCGTGTTAACAGATACTAAGAATCACATAAGTACCAGTAATTTACTGTGCTTGAAATACGCGAAATATTTCGAGGCTAGGAAGCACTGCTACGGTGTCATTAGGTAAATTGTTCAGATAGCGGCACGCTACGTAAATTGCCTTGTTACTTACGAACAAGAAACTAATATCTAACATTTTCTTTACATTTTGTATATTTTAGTTAATTTATACGAAAGCTAAAACGAATAAAATAAATTTGTAAATAAATAATAATAGTAAATGCTTAATGAAAATGGTGATGAAAATTCATAATGGCTGACTTTTATTACATATTTAACCAAATGATATTTAAATATATATAATTATAAGCAGGATGGTGAGCAGAGAAGTGTCTTAGCACTAGGTCATTGTTGCTTATGCTTATTTAGTGTGTAAGAGAGAAGTATGCCGCTTAAATTAAGCATTTTTAAGGTTCACTCTTTTTTTTCTACACAGTAGTAGGCAGAAAGAATTTAAGTATTAAGACACTTCGATACAAAATTATCAACACAGGTATAAATTTATTAACTAGTGTATTAACTAATAAGACAGCTATACAAATATCTGGAGGCGAGTGAAAGATGATATTGTTATAGCAAACCATTTATTAGAAGAATTATTGATATTGCAAATACGTCCCAGATTTACTTGACATCTGACCTTTGATAGAATGCTCCCATTATCTGCAGACCCCTGTGTAATGTTCTAGTCGGAAGTTGTAATGTCATATACATTCCTTCTATATATGCTATAGTATCATTTTAGTAAAAAAATCTTATTTACACAAAAAGCATACATTTTACAAGCCTTATTTTACTTTAATTATATGCAAAAATAAACTTAAGAATATATAAAAAAAATACTTAAGAAATCAGGATTATGCCAATGTATATAAATCTAACAAAAACAAAAATTTTGGATTCAATAATCTAAAATTTTTGTTTTTAATAGATTTATATACCTATTTCATATATTTTAAGATATAATAAACGCTTGACGAAAGCGTATGAAGCTTTCAACGTAGCAGACATAGAGAGCTAGGACTCTACTTTCGCTTGTTAACAGCCATTTTAATAAATTACATATGGGGTGGCATTATATTATTTCTTTCAAAAAAATTGACTACACTTAAGGGCTGGTAACTATTAAAATATATTTTTATATAAGTTACATAAGTACACGACCGAAGAGATCAACAAACGATGGTCACTTGAAATCAGGGTCCGAAGAAAGTTTGGAGATGTGGGTGCACTAAATGACATGCGCCAGCTGTTACCACTCATAAAACTACCCTCGGCTATCAAGCATGTGTTTTCTTATGTTATACGTAAATGTTGAAAGTGTTGGAAATAGTATATAGTTTTTATAGCTACCAAGATAGAGTATTGAGGCCAGTCGTGGCCGAGGGGTTGGGAGTTCGATGCCCACTCGAGGAGTGGAAATATTTAATATTTACATTCTCTCTGCTCTGGTGTCGAGGCAGAACGCGGTGTTAAGTTCCGCCACACAATTCCTCTAAAATTTGGCGAAAAGTGGGAGACTGAGTGTCTTGACACTAGATTCCCTTTGCCTATTCGTTTACGAACTTCGGGTATTTTTACTAGAATTTATTTTATATTTATATGCGAATTCTGTTTATAAGCGATGGTTTTGTTTTAATTTCCCTATTTTAATATTTGAACTCACAACCCTACATTGCAATGATAAATAACTACATAAACTACTAAGTGATAGAGGATAGACCACACATGTATAAATGTTAGACATTATAATATTGTTAAAATATTTAAATATTAAGCCTTTACATTGCACATTATATAAAAAAACAATATCAAATAAATTCTAACAAGTCATTTACAAGACTTGTTAGAATCTTTTACATACACAAATTGAACAGTAAACATTTTAAACAAAATAAACAATCACTTAACCGCAATCCCCTTGGAAATAATTAAAACTCGATACGTAATGTTGCGTGATACTTATCTGTTGGTCAATTAAGGAGTTCAGAATACATAAAATTGCTGTCTTGTTTTCCGTAGGTGCTATCAACGTATTCAATCTGACTGCGCGGTCAGAAATTACCCCGTTTTATGGACATTTTCACCCCCCGGGGGGACACTTGACCTCCCTATCTGATACATCATCTACCCCTGAAATGAACTAATGGCTAAAACATGGATATAAAATTGGTAATATGCTGTTGTAATTTTGTTACTAAATATACAATAATATTATATGAAAAAATAAATAGGCTTTTCATTTTAAGAGGTATCATGACAATGACAATATTAAACTTTACTCAAAATATATGTAAAGATTGTTTTTTATATCTCTCTTTAGTTCTCTCTCCCTGTATAGTACCATAAGATGAATGAGACAGATGAAACGTGTCAAAAAACAATTTTTGTAATCAAACGCTTGGTGCATGAATAGTCACTTCTAGTACTTTACCATCTTTGTATATGGTTTATTACAATAACTGCAACAATATGAGTATGATTTGCGAATAATATTCAATTGTAATAAATGGTTGAAGCCATTATGACGTTAGCACTAAAATCACCGTTTTTATAAAAATAAACGAAAATAGTCAAATAATAAAAATATATTAGGGAAAAGATCTATAATTGCATTCACAAGATATGATGTGATCACATGTTTATAGCCTTATAGATAAAATTTTATTTTAAATAAAATTTAATTTAATTTAATTATTAAAACGAATACTATTCTGAATACTAAACAAGGCCAGATGGGATGGGTTCGATTCCCACCTAGGAATGATTATACTTAAATTATTTTTATTTCTCCGCTCTGGTACCTAGACACTACAGAAAATGACGATAAACTGGACAAAGCGTTGAGTTGGTTTGAGTATTTTATCAATTTGGAACGGAAAGTGGAGGACGGAGTGTCTAGACAACTCTCTCCGGGTTTTTCCCCACCTGTTATGCGGGAAAAAGCGTGAAGCTGAAAAAAAAAGTACTAATCTTAGGGCAGTAACAAAGAATTGCAAAGCTTATAATAGTTTTAATATTTTTAAGTTATTAAAACGTCTTTATTACACAAGTAGAACCAGGGAAACTGTCCAAAGCACTCGCGTCACAAACACCCCTTGTCATGAATTTATTGTATCTTGTAAAATAGCTAGCCATGTGCTTTTTATTCTTTAACGATAAAAATACGTGGTCATAATAAGTTGAAAAGTGTGTTTCATAAAAATTAAATACCAAAGTCGTTTTTGTACTGCAGACTGTATAGTTCTTTAAGCGGTGCTTACAGTAAGTACATCATTTACTTGATTAAGATTTTATCGAATAAAATAACGATTTTTTAAATTATCATTGTAATTGTTTTATATATGCATTTAATTTTTATCAATTCAGATTTTCAGGTCTAGGCCTAATCGTAACCTTAGAAGTGCTGGTTTTGCAATATCACTAAATTTTATGTTAAAAGAAATTTAATTTGAAGTTGTTTCCTTTTTTTGGTAATCTAGTGTCGTCATCATCTTATGAAGTTTCGAACTATCTTAATATAATCATTATATTAATAGTTCTGACCGATTTTTATAAAAAAATGCAAACGGGAGAGTAAAAAAATTAAAATATTTTAAACTTAGACTAAGTGCAGAATACCAATATTTTTTGAAAATAGTGTTTTAAAAATTCATTATATTAATAATATAATTATTGCACAAATAAGTACTCTGTCATATACCTGACGTATTTCACATACACTTCTGCGTAAAGTGACGAACGTTACAATGGTGTCGCCATTGCATATTTAAATAATAGTAAAATAAAAAAGTACCATTTACATTATTAGTATAAAATTAAATCTTGATACTTCAACCAAAGTTTAAAAAGTAATAGAAGTAGGTCGGTAGGTCGCACAATCGTCGACATTCTTTACTTATGATACATATTTATATCTTTATACATTTTAGTCTAGTGTATTCTTTTAAATGACAAATTTTGTTCTACTTCCTATATGTAATACTAATATACTGTAGAGGTAAAGTTTGTAGCTTTGTTTGTTAGGGGTAATCTTTGGAAATACTGAACCGATAACGAAAATTCTTTCACAATCAGAAAGGAGTGATATATTTTATTACGAGTGAACAAAAAATAAAAAAGGACGTACAAATAGAAACCGCGAGTGAGTCGCTAGTGTATTCATAAAAGTCATCATTATTTAAGCAGATAATAAATGAATATGGTGAAAACACCAAAATGTGACACAGTGATGCAATAAATGTATTTAAAAAAGAAGCACATATTTTTTCCAACCTAGCGTAAACAGAGTACCTAAATATCAAGATGCTTGGTTCTCCTCCACTTTCCGCTAAAATTCTAAATATGTGATGATGACTGGAAAGAACTTGACGCCGCATTTTAACCGAAAGCGAAAGAATAAAATATTTTAAATATAATCGTTATACAACGCGCGGCATTGAGTTCCGCTGTTCAACATGCAAAATGTCTCAATTTCGAACGGAGTTACTACAAAGAAAAATCGTGAATATGTTTTTAAAATAAGATTAAAATGTATGCACGACGATGTAGTAGATATACTTAGTTTAAGCCTGTTATAAATAGAAATCGTTGTTTGTAATATTTTCACTCTACCTCTATCGCGCATCACGGCCCTCATTATCACATTTTAAGCATAAATACTGCATACATTGCGGCCTCGGAAACATTTTATCATTTTGTATCTACAGAGGTGTATTTAATTATTATTCAGGATTCAGAAAAAAAAGCTTTCGCAACAAATAACCAGTTAAAAAACTAATCTACACTTTCAAGTCAATTAAAAAATATATTTTCAGCATATATTTATTTCCTTATACTTTATACTTTTATAAATAACTTCCCATAATATATAATATATTCATAATTACTTCATATAAGTATGCACAAGTATTTTAAAAAAATCTACATAGTAAGGTACAGTAATTTAAAACATCAGTAGGCGGACGCTCTAGACTCTCAAAGTATATAGGTTAAGCGGACGATATAAAAGTTACCATGTAATCTTGGCCTATAAAGCGTGATACCTCGTCCGATAGTGAAGCAATTTCTGAACGACACAATAATGACACCTATTAGCCGGACCGCCGGCCTGTCGCATAGACTGGGTGTGGACATGTTTTTATACTTCTTTTATATTAAAATACTTTTAAAAAATGTACTATAAGAGCTATGTATAACTGGGTTGGTGAGATGTATATTTTTATTTTATACATTGTATAACTTAATTAATTTATTAGAATATAGGAAATTAAGACATATGACACCTAACCGTTTATCATTATTGTGCTTCTTTTCGGTGTAAAGGTTGTCTGGAAGAGATGGCTACTTAACCTTAAGGCCGCCTTTTGTGCATTTCTTTTTTGTGTATTATATTCTTGTGTCTGTGTTTTCATTTAATGTGGTGTGCAAATAAAGAAATAAAAAAAAAGTAAAATATTGAAACTTAAAGAAAAATAAAAATTATTTTAATCCATATGTCTGCTTATGCTTAGATTGACCGTTTTGTAATGAAAAGCAATATTTAAAAAAAAACAAAAAAAATGGGTCTTATAATTATTATTTCAAAATTTTCTAGCTAAGTAAATATTTATGTAAGACAGGGGAGGGATATTTTTAGTAGTGGACAGCGTACTCCTTAAATATCATACTCGCTAAGTATCAGTAAAAAATTTCAAGCCCTATGAGTAACAGATTATTAAATGTAAATTACTGACGTATTATTAATTTTTATATGCTACATTTTCGTTAGCGTGGACTATAAAAACCTCTTATTTTTAAATTTTAAGAATTTATTTTTCTTTGTGCTCTCATGTAGTATCTGGGAATGTTTTACATTTCCCATTTTACACAGACCCTACATAACATCGTCAGCTTTCTACACGTAGTAGTTTCCGGTGGTGCGTTGTCCGTCCGCCGCTCAATAACGGAAAAGTTTTATATCTACAGAACTTTACTTTTCAGACGCCAAAGCGCTTCTAATCGCACATTAGGATAAAGTTATTCTAACGTAATGTTTATACATTAATATTCTAATGGAAGAAGTACTAATTATTCGATTATTTTGCCGTTTTTAGTTAGCATTAAAAACCATTCTTCTCATTAATCTCATCAACTTTGAATGTTTTCTTTACAAACTGGAGAACACATGAAGATGTTCACTGTGATGTAATTCGCAAGTCCGAAGAATTAAAAATAATTATTATATTTTTTTTAATTTTATTACCATTACGTTAATAGCTTACTCCGCTATTACTTTTTTTTTTTTATAAAAAAGGACAAGGCAAACGAGCGTTCGGGTCACTTGATGATAGGTGAACACTTATTATATACCTCCTATATTATACAAAAGCAAGTTGACAATTGTGTATTATTAGTATAAAATTGATTTTCGGAGTCGGATCTGAGTGACAACAAGTGGAAAACGTGGAAAATCAAATAAAGATAAATGAGACGCCCACGACCACTCACTAAAGATTTCATAAGTTTTATAAAAAATTTAGGGAAAGTCCTACTAAGTATTAATTTTTGAAAGTAACTAAATAAAGTTAAATTAGGTACAGAGTTAGATTAGGACAATATTAGGACCCAGTAACGAAAAAGCACATAATCATTTCTTAGAATATTCTACAATTGTACTTAAATTGTATTACGTACAGAAAAATCGTTTATTTTCTGATGCTACATAGACTTAGCTTAACTTAGTAATAGCTGAAATATAAAGGAAGTATATAGTCCTAAACATTATTCCCTATATTCACGCTTCACGCTAACTAATCTTAGGTGACGTGAGACTGGTCAAGCGTAAACCATCTAAAACGTAATCATCTACTTAACATTATAGTACAATTAATCTCTCACGAAAGAAACGCCCAATAGCTGGTCTAGACCACAATCTAAGGCGAGATCTAGTTGGAAATAACTTTGTAATTAGAGGTCGGACAATAAAAGCTGAATCCGCATGATGTCGTGTGAGACGTTCGCGTGACACACTGTCGTGTCGCCTTCCTCCGACAATAAAATTATAAGTCGACCACAGTGACAATCCACTGATTTACGCCGCCACACACGCGAATATTCTAATATGAAAAGACCTTAAGCTTTTTACAGCCAAGTAAAACGAAGGAGGCGGACAGGTTAATGAAGAAAATATGTACGCTGAGATAGCCGATCATATGCGTGACTGCCACCTCATTAACCACCATGCTGCCCTTTGATTTGATGATAAATTTTGCTTTTTACACAGATATAATAAAAATTGAATTATGATTCGAAGCTCAAGCTTCATTAAAGGCTGATAGCATCTGTTGTATAAAATGTAGCGATTAAGCTGTATACCTAACGCTTATTTGTCCAAATAAAAATATGTTCATTTAAATTCATTGACGAAGTAAAATGTCAAATTATTTATACTTTTTTTTGGTGTATGGTACTTTTGATTGTTTTATTACAAAACAATTAAAAGTAAAATTTTACATTGTCTTAAAAAATGTTATTGAAATGGTTAGGTTATATTATGTCATATAAATTGAGATACTAAGTATATTTTTTTAAGTTCACGATATAATTATGTAAGACAACATTTTATTTTGACTGCGACAATTATGATTTTTTAATTTTAGTCTACTATTAAGACAGTAAGAAAATTAGGTAGAAGCATTCACTACAGCTTTTGCATACAAATTGTAAAAAAAACGTATACGTCCATGAATTAAGGACACATTAAAATAATTATTAAGTACAATCAACACTGAACCTATATATAGGCATGATTAGTAATTTTCTTTATTATAAGCAGTATTGCGAGGGTGATTATTAAAAGCTATCCGTTGTAAACATTCGCCTAACGATCGGAATGACCATAAGAAGCGTTTCCTTTCGTGTAGCCAATACGCAATCATTTCAAGTGGTCTACATGAAAATCGTACAAATTCCATCACGAAAACGGAAAGTGGCACGAATGAGTCAGCAGATAAGCTTCCCCGGCATAAGAAACAACCCCTTGACGACATATCTCATATCAATTGAATCTTATAATGTGATACATTATGTGTGAATGTTACTTAAGATTCTTGCATAAGAAATATATTGAGTACTTTTTTCAGTAATAAACCATAACCCGTTTCAAATTTATTATTCATTTCAAATTTATTTTTGCCGTAATGTGAAATCACATCATGAGGCCTCTTTCTTTTCGTACCTTTTCCCGAAATGTAGCAATTATATAATTTAGTACGGTTTTATGAATAGAAAACTATGATGTTATACTATAACTATATAATAGGGAGAATAATAAAAATCATTTTATTGTGTATTAAAAATGTCACCTGTATATGATAGAAGTACCTAGAGACAATTTAAAATTATAAACATATATTGTAACCAGAATATAGTTTACCTAAACTTGTCGTTTGAGTGATAAAATGTTGAAAATAAGGCAATCTTAGGTAGCAGATAACTTATATTGGGTGCGTTCATTTCTACTTAAATCAATTCTAGGTTCAAGAAACCAGTCCTTTTAACTTGATAATAACGATGTACGACTACGGCAAAAGAAATGATTTAATTACATCTACTACTTTATTAAGTCGTTTCATGTTAATTCCTCTGATATGGTCTGATTGAATTTAACTCCTCGATCCAAATTAAGACAAACAAAGAAAACTTTCATTAGTGTTTTCCTTTGTTTAACGGTTGATTTGTGCAAATTGAATTTTAATTGCGGCTCACCTCACTCAGCAAATAGTTAGTTAGCTACAGCTATTAAACCTCGGCGATTCTTGGTCCCATAACTACTCTTACACACGTAACCCGCGCTAATAAATATGAAATGCCTGTTTCGTCTATCTTACTAGTAATTACTAAAAAAATGTTATCAGTGTCACGCTTTTTACAGAATAACAGGATAAGCAGAGAAGAATCAGTGTTGAGACACTCCGTTTGTTGGTTTCAGTTCGAATTTGAGACATCGCGTGTTGACTGGCAAAAGTCAACTTCTTACCTGCGAAGAGAAATCTTTCTAATAGGGTTCAAACCCACAACCTTTTCGTTTATATTCAGACGGTGTTTTAATGTACCAAAATAACTAGATCATTAAAATTATAACTTATGTTATTAACTTTATAATTTACATTTACATTCACATTATCTTATTGCTATTATTATAGTTATGATAGTTTAAAATTTACTCTTAACTTTTAAATGCCTCAATATGATTTTAATATCACTATAGATAACTATCAAATCACTTTAAAACTGTTATCGTTTAATATTAAAACATTTATACTTTTTAATTTGAGACAAAAAAGTCACGGGCACAAGCTAGTTATTATATGTTTCAATATACCAAAAATTATAAAGAAAATTATAAGCAAATAACAATTTATCATTTCCAAATGACCTTTCGTAATTATTAAAATCCTTAAATAATATTTTGTTATCGTCATAGTTTCAGTTACATGTTCGTAATTAAGGACATAGTCTTATTTATCGTTTAGTGCCCATACCACGAGGTCTGATCGTATCGTAAGAATGGTTAGAATGGCCACGCATCGAAGATCGGTCAGCCATAAGGCAAGAGTCACGAAAGTTCGAGGTCCCGCCCAGTGTGCCTTTTTAACACATTTTTAATCTTATAAATTATCAAAATATATCCGACATTCAACACGCAATGTCTCGATTGTAGGCGGAAAGTGAAAAACGGAGTGTCATGACACTAGGTTCTCTCTGATGCGGGAAAATGCATGCGTAACATTAAAATATATATTTTTTTATATTCACGCTGTGTCCCGCCCATAGCAGGGTAGGCAGAGGGAACCTTGTGGTAAGACACTCCGTTTCCTACTTTCCGCCGAATTCTAGAGTCATTGTATGTTAAGTGGCGGTACTTAACGCCGTGCTTTGCCTTGACACTAGAGCGAAGAAATAATAAATATTTCCACTCTTCAAGTGGGAATCGAACCCACAACCAGTCGCTTTACGTTACACTTTGGGCCTCTGCGGAACGACTGGCCCCACATTTTTTGTAATTAGTTATAATGTTCTGTCTTTATTTACATAGCATTTTTTTTATTAAAAACCTTTTCAAAAAACCAAACTTTGATACAATATTTTGCATAACACAATTTAGTATGAAATTACTTCAATTTCTTATAATTATAATAGGTACTGTGCGATGATGTTATTATACTTTGCAATAAGAAATAAAATATGGAAAGTGCACGCTAATCATGGAAATAATATGTATAAGTAATTGTTAAAACAAAGTTAACGTTGCTCGCTATGCACTCATTTATTGTATAAGCTATGATATCAAAATATTTATAATAATTTTCTTTAAGTTCCTATCCTAGGAATTATTGATAGACATTTTTAGTAAACGTATAAAACTTTGAACGCAGCAGGATTCGAACTCACTCCTCTGTGAATCTGACTAAGCGCTAAGGTATGCTAAGTTGAACTTAGAAGTTGTCTAAGAGTACATAAATAAACACTTTAAAAGGAAAAAAAACGAGAAGCTTACACAACAACAATTGATAATAAAGAATGTCTTCCACAGAGTAAAAGTGTCTGCCATACATTCATAAAAATACTTAAAGCTGTAAATATATAATAGTTTTCATTCGTTTCTCGTTTTCATTTCGTAATAAAAATTATTTTCTAAGCAAAACATAAGGAAGAATTCTATCCTGGTCGCACCTGGTACAGAACATGTAAATATTCGTGTAATAAAATCAAAGTAAAATCGGTTATCGGTTAAGGGACGTATGGGAGTTTTGTTTCATTAGTGCGTGAGCGCCGATAGCCGCGTCCAATTAGCTGACTTTATCACCAATTAGCTCTTTACGATGCTCCGCAGCACTGTAATCCGGGAACAATTGTTTACGTATTGTATATACTATATATACTATATATAACAACTTATATATAAGGTATATATGCTTAAATATAATATTTTATTTATTTTCTTAAAGTTAAATATATTTTGATAATTTAATACATGCGACATGCTCGCGACTTCGCTCGTATGAACTGTGCAAGTTGATGTGTCATCAAATTTCTTCTGGAAAAACTATTTTCATCGAAGTCAGTAAAGTAATTTAGATTTTTTCATTCGATAAGACCCTATTTTAAACCTTTAGGGGTTGATTTTTGAAAAATAAAACATAACCTATGTTCTATTCTAAGACTTCTACTATTTTCATTACAAATTACATCCAAATCGTAAAAGTAGTTAAACAAACAAACTAAATATTATCTATCCATTTCTTTAGTACTTTTGTTATCAACACCAAAACACAATGTAACTGTATACTGCTTACACAAAAAAATGTAACCATAAGCCTCATCTAAAACGTTCGTGCGCAACGTACAAACAAAAATGTTTAGACTTTCAGTGTCAAAATGAGCTTATTATGACTACTGAAATATTATTATTGTTTAATATACAAAACTTCCTTAGCTAATCTAAAAATATAAATGTCTTTCGAAATTCATTTTACAAAAATATTTCTTGCAGAATAAATCAGCGTTTTGAACGGCAGAGAGAAGGTAAAATGAGTTAAGTGAAAAATCATTACATTCCTACTACACTACACAGCAGTAATAGATACTGCTCCAATAAGTAAGTATTAATCGCGTGCTAAGTAACTGAAACTTGGTCTTGGCTCTTGTCTGATATAAAAAGGACTAGACTAATGATAGTATTTTTACCATTTTAATGTTCAGTCACTAAATTGGCGTTGTGGAGACTGAAAATATTTTATTGATCTTTATTAGATGTATTACGTGTTTAGCTGCCCCGCGGAACTTCATACCGCAATATTTTTTACAGACAGAGGCAAGGGAAATGTAAACCCAAATTCAAATTAGATGGTAATTCAATAACTGTATGTTTCAATTATCGAATTGTGTTAACATAGCAAATTAAAAATACCAAAAATGTTCCCCATTTTGTACTTCATAAGAATAAAATATGACAAAATGTTTTTATTAAAAATATGATCAGATTTAATGAAGTAAAGTAATAGTTATATAACGTCAATTTTCTTTTTAATTTCTGATGAGACCGTGAATGAAGTATGATAATGTTTTAAAAAATATTCAGCACATTTTTTTCAAATGCAAAACTTTCTATTTTCGAAAAAAAAATGTTTTCGACATATTTGTTTAAAATAACTATTTTCCACAAAAACTTTGAACTTGTAAGATTTTCTTAAAATTTTCTTTTCAATATATTTTCACAGAATTCGCAACTATTCACTGAAATCTCGAAAGGACATTCGATCTAACGAACAATAGCGCACTATCAATAACGTTATCACTCTGATAGATGGGGGACGTCTTTGTGCTGGTGAGGGATCGACGCCGAACAATTCAACTTTTTACTCGATTAATCTTGATAGTTTCATTCAGTGAAAATCTTATTGGATTTATCATTTAAGGTGTATAATAGGATGCTTCTTTAACATTCAGACGTACTGATGCAAACTTGTGATAAGATGTGTGACGTTTTCATATCAGAACTTTAAAATACCTTAGCTGTACTCATACCAATAAATAAAAAGTAAATATTACACCTAAAAGAAGTACTCAATTTTTGCTAATTATAACATTTTTTTAATATTTCATATTATTTTGTTCTCTTACTATGTATTCAACAAAAGAATTGTATGTACTATTATTTAATTTTTCGTATATAGTAGACTTAATACGTATACTTAATAGGAATACAATACGCTTCGTTGTGCCCATTCAATAGAATAGCAGAATGAATCCAACAAGAAATAAATCTCATTGAGCTTTTATTGCAATTATTCTACGTAAAGTCTTATACGTAATCCTGAAGAGTTAACATTAAATAAGCAATTACATACACAGGTCATAAATTATTTTTTCATATCAACATCGTCAAGGACAATGTTACATATTAGCTATATAAAAGCTTTTAGCCTTATGTTTCCCTACAGGAAATGCGGCTAACATAAAATACAGACGCACTAACATTTTCCCCCTTAAAATTGATTTACTTATTTATATGACATAATGAAGTAAAACTGATTGATCGCAAAATAGTTGGTTTCGTAATAAAGTTCGTGTCTTAAAGCTATTATCATAATACAGCGGCGCGACGCTCGGAAGCTAGATAGCATCGGATCGCGCGCGCTGGACAATAACCCTCACCAACGTTCATTTATAATAATTAGCATAAAACATAACGCTGATATGATTTTTGATATTTTTCTGCGGCTAATGAGCACCTTTTGACCTAAAAGTGTCTGATTTATAATTATTAAATTTTATCATGGATTTTACGTAGTGCGACTCGCTATGGGGCCGCCGAATCGAGGTCACGTCTCTAAACGCAAATACTGTTTCACGAAATGTAACCAAATGTCGACTGAATGTCCTCATTTTCATATTATATGAATATGAAATTTACTTAAAGGCTTAATGTACGTGTCCTTATTATGCTGATCTATTCTGATTGTCTAGTTGTTATTTTATTGTATTCATAAATAAAAGAGTATTAGGAAAGTAAATTTTAAAAATAGATTTTTAGTTGCAGTATCATAGCTATTTAGATTGTAATTTAAAGTATCAAATACAAGATTTTCATAGCGTCAACCCGATAAATACGAGAAACTAATTTTAAGCGTCTTTTAGTTTTTTTTTTTCTTTTTTAGGACTTTCATGCCTTTGTTCCGCATAGCGAATTAGTCAAAGAGGAGCTAGTGTGAAGACATTCCGCCCTTCACTTTCCGCCCGAAATCGAAACATTGCTCGTTGAGTGGCGGTCCGTTTAATTTTCTTTTACCAAACTAACTTGGATTTTTTAGCTTATTTATTTCTCTTTAAAGAATCTCTTACTTTATTTATTAACACTCTATATACTATCTTATATCTAACATAAAAGATTCTTCAAGAAGTTTACCTTCTATCGCACTTACGCAATCTATTCAAGACCTATGTAACCGGCCCCACGTGTCCTATTCACTGATTATATGAACACATATTGTTTACACAGCTCGTAATCAACGCACCAGTTCAACAGTACACAACTAACTTATAACGTTACAAGTAAGCTCTGAACATTTCAGAGTACATAATAGTTTGTAGAACAAAATTATTGAGGAATATTTTATTGGTTAATTCCTGAAAAATATTATCTTGGACTACTTTGAAAGGGAAAACTCGTGAAGTATAAATGAGCAATAGTCTTTATTATAACTTCTTAAATAATAAAAATTATTGTCTTTTTTTTAGTTTTTGTATTTCATTTTATAGATTGTGTGGCCAGTCGTGGCCCAGTGGCACAAGCGTGTGCCTGTAAACGACTGGTTGTGGGTTCGATTCCCACTCGAGGAGTGGAAATATTTAATATTTCCATTTTCTTCGCTCTGGTGTCGAGGTAAAGCACGGCGTTAAGTTCCGCCACTTAACACGCAATGCCTCCGAATTCTGCGGTAAGTAGGAAACGGAGTGTACTTGGTTCCCTCTGCCTACCCTGCTGTGTGCGGGATACAGCGTGAAGCTAAAAAAAAATTGTTAATATTTGTTTGGTTTTGATTTAAATGTCAAAATAGGCCATTTGGTAAAGTGTGGCAACATCTGATTGTAAACAACAATTGATTGTGAGCTATCAAATTTAATACCTGATAGGGGTTATAAACTATTTTATAACTATGAGGTAAATTTATTTGAAATTTGCTCTAAGATCCAAACAACTTACAGCAAGTTATCTGAATTTCTTGTGAAACTGAAATCATTGTTGGCTACCTACTTATTAAAATAAATAAACCAAAAGTCAAGGACTCGTAATCGTTACAATTTATTCCCATATATACATGTATGCACATAGAACGTTATACAGCACATAGTATATACTGTATAACGTCCCTATATAATATAAACAATATAGAACTTTAAGAAAAGACAAGTTGTTACTTTTAAAATATGGAGTTTATTAACAGAGTTCAGGTCAAAAAAAATTAACAGATATGTGATACTGTTAATCGCCTCAATTTCATCAATCCCTTTAACAACAAAAAAACTTTTATTTAATTATTTTACTTTACGTTCGTCACACGAACGTAAAGTAAAATAAACTTGAAAAAAATTGAAATTTGTAGATTTATTATGAATATTTTAAACAAAAAAGTTTAGTCTTACTGTCGGCTAGTCTGATATATATATATATTTGTAATTGTAACTTTACAATCTTGCAAATACAAGTAAAAATATATTTACCATACAGAAGTTTTCCTTATTACGGTTTACTAAGAATTGTGTACACGAAGGCTAAGAATTTCGGCCATAGAATATTATAGTAGTATAGTAAACCCATATTACTCTCATTAGCAGCGAATATAAATGCCAGAATGGACCATCTCGCTGCAGGTATGACCTTACTTAAATAAATGTATACTTTGAGTACCATTGCTTAATGTCAAGGTTAGCATTTTGTTATAACCTTACGAGTGTCAATACAATTTCTATACAATTGTATTACGTAGAGATGTAATAAGATTAAAAGAATATTTTTGTGTAGAGACAGTCTAAAAGAAATAGATTGTTCTATTGATCACAAACTCTTCTTCATTGTAATCCTTCATTGTAGTCATTAATTCTCACTTTTTTCTGTAAGTGGATAATCAAAGAGAACCTTGTACGCTTTTCGATTTCTTGTTTAAAATCTAGACTTCACTTATTAACTGGCAGAATTTAAAGCCACAGTTTGTCTTTGCAGAGGGGGAAAAGGATAATTAATCATTTGGCCAATTTTTCATAATAGGCAATATTTAAGCAAATCTTATAAAAAAATCTTCCATATAAAGCATAACAAATTGACTTATCATAACATACAACAAGAGTGAGCTATAAACCTATAGGAAAAGTATGAAACAGCGCATGACTCAGAGATAAGACTATCTCGCTGAAATCACCTTGTTGCAGCAACTATCGACTGTATAACATTTCGTTTCCATTGTCTTTATAGTTATGCATTTTCAATTTTTAACCTAACAAAGACTTGAGTATGGAACCATTGTTTAAGGTGAAGTGATTAAGTCAAAACATTTCAGCTTCATCTAGTGTACTAGATTTGTATTCAACAATAACGGAAAAAGGCTAATTATTGGTTATGGGTTCGATCCCACCTCAGAGAAATGATTACAATAAATTATTTTTATTCTTTCGCTTTAGTAAGACAAACTGGAAATCTTTTGGGCGGAAAGTGAAGAAAGGATTGTCTTAATACTATACTATTTGTGACCTCATTATGCAGATAAAAGAGTAAAATTGATTTTTTATTAGCAACCTAGCATAGCATTATTAGTAAATTATTATAACATTTGCATAGAAATGAAGTTGCAATATTGATTATAGTAAAATGTTTTACAATCGTGAATTACCTATTTTCCATATGATCTTTATTATTTTGTAACCTGATTTGTGTAATAAAAGAGAAGATAAGAAACTCCTTAGATTAATGTTATAAGAAAAAGCTATATAGTTACTACGGCTATCTATTAGATGTTATGTATTAAACGTAATAAAAAATCCCTTAGTAAAAATAAAAATAAAACATTTTTATATAATAGTACAGCAAATTATATACCTGTCTCAAGTTATATAACTAAGCGTGGAAGCCCGTGAAGTGGCCCCGTTCCCTTGACTCTGTGTAATTTTAGCTCGCCTTCACACACATTTCCTTCAAAACTTTATTTAGTGATATTGTCATAGTCCCTTATTAGTTACGACCTGCCCTATATTTATTAGTTATGTACGATATTACAGAATATAATATCTGTTAATTAAGCAGAAAGTGTAGTAAAAATAAAAAAAAAAATAGTTAAAATTCATATTTCAAGATTTTTTTTAGCTTCACGTTGAATCCCGCACACGGCAGGGCAAGCAGAGGGAACCTAGTGTTAAGACACTCCGTTCCCCATTCGTTCCCCGTTCGTTTGTTACATTTTATCTTTTACTTTATAAATTATTAAGTGAATATTGTTATTTTATGTATTATAAAATCAAAATACACAATAATGCCATGTTTATAAAATCGTATAGTTTTACTGAAAGCCAGGTTGTTATTAACATCTGTCAAATATAAACTACGTGAGCATAATGCTCTCACCTGTAATTTCATGTTTTACATTCGATCGATTGAACACATACGCGGTCAAACTGCCTATTGACTATTGAGTATTGAAACTCAATCTTAATTGTGCCGGAAAACAATTTGCCACTACAATACCTAGCAATACCTTCGTGGAAAACATTTTATCACGGCACTATACGCTATGTTAATATAAACAACTGTTGATTGAGAGCTTTCGCTACGAGCAAATCGCAACAAAGGAAGTAAAACGTAAAAGGAAGGCAACTCTGGCCCTATAATTTCTACGATGCATAAAATAAAGCTGAAAAGAACGTTGAGACGTTTCTTAATTTACGAGGGTGTTGTGTGGCGAAAGAGCTTCGTATCCGAGCGCCATCTGCAGGTAAGTAATGACGGCCCTGGGAGCACGCACAGTGCACAGCGCACGGCACACATGCGCCGGCGCACGCACACTACGCCTCGCCGACTGTCCACCGGCCGAACAATCGATCGTAAATCAGCTTCGATAAAATTATAGGAGGAAACACAATGGATGTCGCCGTGCGACACATGCAACGCATTAGCTGCCCTCCTCCCACCGCAGAGGGTCCTCTTTCACGCGTCGCCGGCGCGCTCCCGCCGCGGCGCTCTGCGTCTCCGAGATAAAGTCCACATTCGCACGTATACTGACAAGAAATGTTTATTTTAAGAAAGACTTGGTGCAGGACAATGGCATCTAGTATTATCGCTTTTAAGGCAATATTCGCGTAACTCTGTCACTGCTCTCATAATTGCGAAATTCACGCTTCGCGGTGCGGTTCAAAAATAAGATTATGGATTCTGCTGAGTTCCAGCGTTATTGTGATTCGAGGATCCGTCCATAGGTATGTCTACGAACTTTACGACTGCTATTCCTGGAGGAATAAACCTCGGGCTTATTGAATATTGTTCAGGTTATTTATGGAAGACAGCGCATTAGTCCTGAAAACACTAAACTCTGAAATTTGATGCTTACGACGATAAAGTAAGATTAAATATTCTTAAATGAGGCCAAAATAATTGAAACACTTTCCTTAAAGAGTAAAATTATACAACATCCAAGGCGAGTCAGTTGTGCCACACAAAGGAGTCTGGAATCGAATTTCGCGACACTGGGATGAGATTTCGCCGGAGGACGTTTATGAGCGTCGTAAAGACGTGGCCAGATATTAAACGAGGTTGGGAGAGCTTTATACGTACCTACACAACATATAACTGTAGGCTACAATTCATGTTGAAAGCTGCAGTCATACAAACTCGCAACTTCAACAACATATTTTACAAAGACGATAATTGATTAAATAAAAACCTTTCTACAATTTAACTTGAAATATGTATTTGTCTCAAAATTGTATGACGTTTAAAAAATATTTTTAGACTTGCTAGTTTACCTAGTATAGACTAGCTAGTTCCTTATGTAGAGTAATAATATCACAGAATACCGCCGTGACGCATGAGACGTATAGCTTCTGACTGTAAAGCGAAGGTTTTCGGTTCGATTTCCACTTAGTGGAATGATTGTTTGTTATGTTAATTTCTTCCCTCTGGTATCAAAGACAAAGCGCGGCGTTAAGTTCCACCACTGAACACGCAACGTCTCGATTTCCGGCGGAAAGTGGACGACGGAGTGTCTTGGCACTAGGTTTTCTCTGACTAGCGGGGCCGCTATGGGGTAAAAAGTGTAAATGCAAAGAATATTTAAAATTACAAGAAAGTAATGAAATTAAACTAGGTATGCAAACCGATAAATTGTAAATAAAAGAATATGAAGAAAAACATAAACACGAATCAGTTTTCGTTCACAGTATAAAACATATATAAATCACTATCGCGTTTCGAAAGAGGTATTCATGTTCCAGTTTAATGACAAACGATAAAACTGCTCAGATATGGTGTATATCAGTAGAATCATTGAATATAACATAAAAATATTATATTTTATAATATATTTATGTTTTAAAAGCCATACAGTATTAGTAGTGGAACTTTTATTGTAGATAATTACAATATTCAGTCATTTAAATAAGTGTCTGTCAGTAATTTTCCTGTTCCTGTTATAGCTATCTACATCCTAATCAATAGTTTTGTTAGTTTTCATATGTTTTAGTAATTTTATAAAGAAGTCTTATAATGAAATAATTTATTTGTCAAAATACTAACAATAGTCGTCACCTGATCAAGTTTAAAATAAAATAAAATTAAATATTAATATTAAATTTTGTTCAAGTAATAGAGAGAGGTTTCAAACATGGTTTTAATGTTTTGTTTACTTTTTACTGATTTTACACACTTTGGTATAACTTATATTAAAAAAGATTATTATTTCATTGTGTGTCATTTGATTGTCTAGTTATATAACATTGTAGTCACGGTTATTTTTTTTCAAGTATTATATAACTACTTTATATTAATGACTTTAACTATTAAATAAACGGACAGATCAACGTAAAAGGAAACCTTATTTCACAATTTAGACACTAGAATAAATGTTACGAATACTACGGATATAAAAATATTAAAAAAACCTATACGTACTCTTAAATCAACTTTCATAATATATGACAACTCTAAAATTAATGTATTAGAAAAATACATTATAAATATTTACAATAATAAAACAGCCACAATTCATGAAAAATAATACCTACATATAAAATAATTGATATGTGAAACGGGAGCACGATTGACATTTCCAAGAGGCACATAATGTAAATAAATAATGAAATTCCTCCGTGCTCATCCAATGACAAGTGACAATAGAGGGCTCGTCCCTCCCGACGACTGCCATTGAAAAATAAACTCTATTATATGTAATTTCGGTACGTTATAGCGTGACGGCGGGCGGAGGATGGCCCTTGCTATCTTGTCAGACGGGGGAGGCGTCGACCAATGGCGGCGCGCGGCAAGCGCATCGCACTGTCTGTTTCTTTTATACCTACTGCGCATCATTTCAGGCTGAAGAGTTATTTTTATATTTATATAAAAAGTTAACATATTTATAATTTTTTTAAGTGATTTGATGTTGGTTACTTACCCTGCGCCTGAAGCCGCCTAGCCACTGCCTTAGACCGCATCGCCTCCACTTCGTCAAACAAGACACTGGCCGTAATTACAAATCGATGGAATGGACCGAGAGTTATTAAAAAGTTTTGCAATTTAAATTTGGAACGTTCGGGGTGCGCGCGCGATACCGCGTGTTCCGTTTAGGCGGGCGCAGTGTGGGCCGGGCGGGCGGCCGGAGCGGCGGTCCCGGATGCGGGGCGGAGGAGCGCGGCGTGTCACGCGAGCGGTCGACGGGACACTGCGTTCACGTGCTCCGTACTGCGACCGCGGGGAAAGCGATTTTCACGCGGGAAACGCGATAGTGACCGCGCTGTCTCGACCCGCGGCCGCTCGACTACTGTCACCGCCGCACAGTACACAGTACAGTCTACAGTGGACATGGACGCCTCTACCACCCACACGCTCGCGAGCGACTCATTACTACCTGCCACCATTTCTTTTACATTGCGTGACACGTTTTATTGAAATTATTATAGCCAATGAGATTCGAGACGTGGATATTGTCTCCATTGAACACTTTCTCTTTCTTTTACACAGCCCAATAGCAGATATGATTTGGTGCTGCTATTTGTATGTCCACTTAATAAAACAAAACATTAACAATTGTAGATAAGAATAGCACATGCCAACAATTGCAAGATTTCATATAATATATTGTCTTTCATCATTTCTTATGATTTCGAATTAGGCATATCCATGATAATTCGTATATAATACTGGGATATCTATGATAATTAAAACAATCTTCAAGGAGTTTAGTACAACCGTTCTTTCCATTTACATCTTATCATACCGGTTTGTAAAATTTATCTTTTGAACTCCTTTGTTAAAATTTTATATAGAATACCTAATAACAATTATTCTTGTTTATTTCAGTCATATGTAACAAAATTTATTCCTCGCATTTACCTTAAAAATATAGGAGTTAAAGGATTGTCTAGAAAAATCCCCGAAGCTAAAATACTCGCCATGTCATAAGTCATGTAAAAGAATATAAACCTTGACCTCTCCTAGGTTTTGCGTAAATAACGTTCTTCTTTTGTGTTCATAGAGCATTTTATAAAAAAAATGAATAATCCGTCAACCAAATGACCATCATATACGATCCAATGACGAAACTCAAAGCTGCTCTACTATCGTCATATAAGACACTAGGTACACTACTCAACAAATGTAAAACCAAAATTTCACGTGTTTTGATGTGATGAAACATATGGGGATGTTAAAAAAGGCAATCGAATGGGAATCAAACTCACAACCAAAGCGCTTAAAGTCTGAAACTAAAATAAAGCCTACTTTATTTCAAATCAGAGTTAATGTTATTTTGTACATTCATTATTATGTTACTTTTTAAATGCTTATATGAATCACTATCATTATTATAAACTTTGTTTAACGTATATTCCAATACATATTCGATTATTAACTTATTTAAGTATTTTTTGCGTTCAGCTGAGGCTAGACGTGGTGCAGGAGTACCATAAGTGTGACTGTAAATGCATCTGGTTGGGGGTTCGATTCCTCCCCGAAGAGTGGATATTTAATGTTATTTCTTTAATTTTCTTCGCTCTGGTGTCGAGGCAAAGCGCGACATCGAGTTCCGCCACTTAGCACGCAATGCCTCTTAAAAACGGCGGAAAGTGAGGAACAGAGTGTCTTAACACTAGGTTCTCTCTGCCTACATAGCTGTGTGCGGTATACAGCGTGAAGCTGAAAAAATATTGTACTTACTTAGTACTAAATTATACCGCAACAACATTTTAAATCATATTACACATTATTATACTTCGAAACAACTTCCAACCTTCCGAAAGAACAAGTTAGCAAAACATAAATTCAATGAAAAAGTTTAAAAAAACTCAATTCTTTGATTACTCAATCAGACAATCGCTGGTATAAAAATATCGCAACCGTCGGATTTATGCACACAAATTGTTCCGAGAAGCAAGGAAGGCTGTCGAGGAAGCTCGACCGAGTCCCCCCAGAGGGAGGCAGCCGTAAATATGATTATCAGAGGGGAGGCGACACAACTAATCATATTCTCCGCAATTTACATAAATATTAGCGTGTTACGTGACATGGACGGTCATTAAGAAGCCTTGGCCATTTTTTAATGAACCCCGATGTAGATACGAACACAGTCGCTTTGTCTTTTTTATGAGTGATTAATGTCCGTATGCATATTCAAAAATGTATGTTTGTTGAGGAATATTTTAGTAATAAAAGTATTTTAAAGGTATCTTTGGTTTTTTTAATTACCTTTTTTTGATAAATATAACAAAATACGTTAGTATTTCCAAATTTCACTCTTCTATTTATTATATACAATTGAAAAAAATGTAAGCTATCTCATGTAAGGCTTAAGGTAAAGAATATTACGGATTAACTTACATATTTAAACCCTACCCTCTACCAAGTTCAGGTGTAATCTTTCCATTACCATATAATCTACTAGAAAATAAATGAAAATATACTAGATTTAACATTTTTTTTTAGTTTTTATTAATATCTTATGATAAAAATGAAAAGGCTTGCTTTAGTATTAAAATAATTTTAGGCCTAAATATAAAGTTTACAATATTAACTTCTTTATAATTATTAAATAAGCCTCAAAGCAAATTTCCCATTCACAAACTCATAATAAACATTGTATAAGCATATTCTCTTGTAAGACAAAATATACAAAACGCAAATCTCATTTAACTTATCTAAACGTACATACTGTATAACAAATTCAATCTCCGAATCCCCCATTCTAATTAGACCGCAAACAAGCCGAAACAAAAATAAATAATTAATTACAGCGACCTGAAGCGCAGACTTTACCCTTCCTATTTAAGGGGCCAGATGTTAACAGACTCCGAACAAACCCAAATATCTTGTAAGCCACCCACCGAGTGCCGTCCGACCGCACCACATGCACAGGTGAGGCTAACACATAGTCTCGCAGCCTTGAGATAAAACACTTTACTACATAATATCTTAGCTGTAAGAGTGATTTTCACATAGCAAGAAGAGCCCTTTTGTCTTTATCGACTGTAGAAACTGTTTCTTCCTTATATTACAGCGTAAGATTTACATCCACAACCATAAAGACAGTTGACTTTGGTTGATTTGATGGAATTTTGACTTAATTTTCACCGCCTAAGGAACATTTTTCCATGTTATCACTCGTAGATCGGACGTATTTCTTTTCAGCGTGGTATGATATGATATCGAGGCGAGACAGAAAGGGACAGTAGAGCGCAGGCTCCTCGGCAGACGTCGCGGTCGTCATGGCAACACATCGATTCGCCGCACCCCTGATGCAGCCTCCACCCGTATCCAGGTCATTCCAAGTACTGAACACGACGTCACATCTAATTAATACCTTGACTTAGTTCGACATGTAATAAATCTTATAAAGCTAAGGTTTAAAATTATTCAGTGTAAATTGAAAATACAAAAAATATAGGCAATACATATAATTAAACCAGAAGGGAATAGGTATTTAACCTATTTCCTTCTGATTTCAATTCAAGATTACTATTCTTATGGAGACGCCATCGTGTAGTTGTGGGACAGCGTTTGAAAACACGATTGGTTGTGATTTCAATTCCTACTCGGAAAAATAATGATATTTACATTACTCTCATTGCCCTGCTCTGGTAACTATGCCTTAGTACAACTGCGTTGAATTCCACAATATCTCGAACTTAGGTGGAAAGGGAAAAAAACGGAGTGTCTTAACACTAGGCTCTTTCTGACCAACGCTGCCATGCGACAAAAGCGTGAAGCTTTTCCTAAACAATTTCTAAATATGACCTTATCATTAATCTTAAATTAAATAAATTCTAAAATATTTATAATTACTAGCCATTTTCAGGACAACAATCTATGATTAGCATTTCAATAAAACGTAAATTACCTTTACACACAATTACCTGCTCATTTTCTCAATTGTGCCGCCAAAGCTCGAAAGGTAGATTGAGAGGCAAATTGCTATTTATTTTTATAAACATTACTTTGATGTTTTAACAAAATTGCGACCCAATTCCTATCTCAAAGACACGTAAGGCTTGGTAACTCAACAAAGGCAAGAGCTGGACCTAATAAGGCCACTCGAGGAAACATGGCCGACTCTACGCCCTTTCGGCTTCCTTTGACGCTAGTCACGAAATGAGGCCAATTTGAAAAACGGCAAAAGGTAACGTCAGCTCGATAAAGAAAAGGACGCGTTTGATAAACTTTTGTTTAGTCATCCGATTTAATATTGTACTATTGGTTTTAATAATATGTTAAATTTGCGATGGATTTCTAGAAATTTAGGGTTTTAGAACTTGATTGCGTTAACTTTAGATAGAAAATGTTTATAATGAAAGTTTCAAATTAAAAAAGAAAATTAAAAGTTCAAAAATCTATTAATTGTGTAAAGACCTGACTACCTATATAAAGTATATAGACCTAAAGTCATGGAAGTCTTTACAGGATCCAGTTAGATAACAAACTTAAGAAAATATTCAAAGCTTTTCTTTTTATTTTTAAATGTCGGGCTTTGAATGTTTGACTACAATACATACTGAAATCTTAAATTAATTTAAGGAGGTACTTGTACAGACAAGATGATATTTTAAGAAAATAAGCTTCATTTTACATCTAGATTAGAATGGTCAAATAGAATAATAATACAATTAACAAGTTTATAAATGACTATTCTATTGTTATTAAAAATTATTCTTATATATAGGTATAGATAGATATAGATAAAATATAGATATTTTAAAACAACTACCATCAAAATTTAAAAAATGTGCTACAGAGTAAAAATACATTACAAATATATTTACCTTTTATTACAGCTTCACACTTTTTCCCGCTTAACGTGGTAATTAAGGAGGACCTAGAGTCCGACACTCCGTCCTCTATTTTCGTATGTGTAATCTATATTGCGTGCTTACAGCTTGCGTTACAGTCAGACAATCTCCCACTATGCCACGACAGACTCATAATTACTTAAGACTGTTTAAAGTTATTATGAAAATTTACATTTTTATATAACAATGCAGTCTTAACACCGTTTGTCAGAATCTGACTGTAAGCATGGCTGCGGTTTCGATTCCCAATCGGGGAGTAATAAAATTTATATTGAATTTTAATTTCTCTGGCCCTAAAGTAAATTGCGGCTATGAGTTCCGCCACTTAACACAAAATATTCCGAATTCGGCAGGAAAGAATATTTATTATATCTTTATTTTGGCTGCTACGCGGGAATTAACGTGAATCTACCTTTATTTACCATTTTAAATGATATCTTTAGAATAACGTAAAGTAAGAAGCAATTAGTTTTTGTTTCCAATAGGATTTTAATCTGGCGTGAAATTGTGGACTTCCTCTGATATTTTGAGATCCGTCTATTAAGTTTAAAAGATTATTTTAAGCTTAAAAGACAAAAAATGTATTTAACATTTTACAGGTTTAAGCTTTTTCCAGCAGCAGACAGAGAGAACCTAGTGTTAAAACACTCCACACTCCACACAATCCCCTTTATCTTACTACAGCGGAGAAATATAAATCATTTTTACCTAATTCTTCGCCCGAATGGGATAGGCTCAAGCCTACAATCAATAATGTAAACACTATTGATTCACTATTCAGATACTATCACACTGCGCTATGATAGTTTCCATATCTAAATACATATATGTTAATACAATATACGTATTATATAATTATCTTATACGTATATAAGCGTCGCTGCATAAATTATCATTTTATGACAACATCTACATCTATCGATACATACTAATATAGTTTTTTTTAATTATAGATTCGCACATGTGTATCTAATTTGCTATCGTATGTTTTGATCATTTTAATAATTTACCTTTTCTCTTCTTTTCATACTGTGCAGTATGCTGTTAGTCCTAATGGACTCGACAGTCCAAGTTGCCAAGCAGACGTCACCAAGTTGTGTGATAGACGAAACTAAAAGAGCTCTGACTTTAGCTTGGAGAATTCAGAATAAGAATAGATGAAGAAATTAGAATCAAAGTCACAGTCACAGCTTACGACACCGTGATGGGACTTTGCTTCTCTTAGACAGTGATTTTCCTTCATCAAGTGCGGATCACCAGTAATAACTGATTCAAGAGTTCGATTTATATTTTAGTGTATAATATGTTTTAGAGATCCTGATGTGATCCTTCCCTACTTTACTCTATTTGTAGATTTTTTTCTAAACTATATGAATATGAGTAGAAATCTATTACCTATAATACAGTTAAATTCGATAAACTTTCTACCACCTAGGACCCAATTCTAAAAACTTTGAAGTTTCATTTCCAATTCCACACCAAAATACATAGGTATAACGCGAGGCAACTAAGAAGTCGCTGGCGGTATATCTCTATGAAAAAATCTCTCTCTCGCCTATTCCGTCTTAATAATGTAAGCAGAGAGAACTTAATAAAAACACTCCGAACTTCGTTCTTCGCCAAATTCTAGAGCGTGCTGAGTGGTTGCATTCAACGCCGCGCTTTATCTAATCAGAATAGCGATATGAAGATTCGACGCCCAATATCAACCAATCAATCGATATTAATCTAAAAGCTGCAACCTTAGATAACAATTTATTTTTTGAGTGAAGCTTCCTAATAACCAGACGAAGGATTGAATATTCAATTACTACACTACTCTAAATACGCTTTGTATTTTAAAATTTTAAAAAGTTGTAGTTTCCCACTCTATTCACATTTGTGAGTTATATTCGATAAATCGCATATCGCATAGTACATATTTAATTCAATTATTTATCTTATCAGAACCTCATTTCAGTCAGCACGTATTAATTTTATTCTCATAATTATAATTACTAAAATATATATGTAGTGGCCAGTCGTGGCCCAGTGGCACAAGCGTGTGACTGTGAACGACTGGTTGTGGGTTCGTTCCCCACTCGAGGAGTGGAAATTATATTTCCATTTTCTTCGCTCTGGTGTCGAGGTAAAGCGCGGCTTTAAGTTCCGCCAAACACAATAGCAACACGCAAGCCTCCGAATTCGGCGGAAAGTGGGGAACGGAGTGTCTTAACACTAGGTTCCCTCTGCCTACCCTGCTGTGTGCGGGATACAGCGTGAAGTTAAAAAAAAAATACTAAATTATATAATTATTTTTGATTTGCAACTTCAGAAAGACATACCTACATTTAATTTATATATTAAATAGATACCAATTTATTATAAATAGTTGAATAAATTGTTTGATTAAGTCTTATCGTTCATAGATAGTTTATATTCTGGCTTGAAAAGAGTATAATTTTCAATTAATTTCTTCGCAAAATATTTTTTAGATAAAGCGCCATCTTACTACTGTTTTCAAAGTTATATAATTGTTCAATTCATACAAGTTACTTTTGGTAAATTGTAACGATATGATCATCTAAGATAAATTGTAATATGAACAAATTTCCAATTCTATTTATAGGTATCGCATTATGAAAAAATTAATTCGTTGATTTTATTGACGTTACGTTGATAATAGACTAATTAGTAAAAGACTTTATCTACTGATGTCCGTATATGAATTGTCCGATCAAATATAAAGGATAGATTTTCTGTACGTGCTTCATAGTACAGATGTTTACATTTTAACCAATGTTGGGCAAAATTTAATTATGAATCAAATATTAATAATTTATTATTTGTTTGTGGGGAAATCATATACAATCACAATTAGTTGAAAATTACTTCCTTGTTAATTGTATTCACTACAATGAACAAGGAATTAATTGATAACTGTGATGTTTTTACAAACAAATAAACTTAATTGTTAACTACGATTAAATTTGCCCAGCACCGTTTTTACCTCGAGAAGGGCCATCTATCTTTATTAAGATGCATTTCCACAAATGTGAAAGACAAACTAATAATTTACTGTACCAATACAAACTAGCGCCATCTACCAGTACATTTTAGTACCTACTATAATTTATGAAGCTTATTTTATTAATTGATCGCTAGATGGCAGCATAATCTTTATTTTTTTATAAATAAATTAAATACGGTATAGGGTAAAAAAATATTCACTTCAAATAGAAAATTAAGATAATAATGTTTTTGTCTTTATTCCTAATATATAATTTATGTTACTAATTTATTGGCGATCAAGTATAATTTAAAAGTAAAAGTGTTTGTACGAGTATTCGAGTTGAGAACTGTTTTACCGACCTAATGCTAATTGGACGCAGGCGCGTCTCATACTATCCTTCTCTTTTTCTATTGGTTTATTTTATGTCAAGCCCAAACCCTTACTTGTATTATCCTGCTTGTGTATTTTATGTTTGTATTTAATTAATTGTAAAATATATTAAATAACTATCATTTAATGGTAGATATAGTAATCAAACTGTTTATTGTATTGTGATGATAAGTGCTGTGAGTAACTGTACTCAGCGTTGGGAAACTAAAGCGGCATCGTGGAGTCACGAAAACGAAGGTAAAAAAACTTTTCATTGTTTCTACTGACGCTTCGGTCGGAAAGAAAAATTGGAAATCGATTTAAAGACAGCGTGCAGCTATAAAAATGTATTTTTAGTATCATCCGTCTGGAACTTTTGCGTCATAAGTTAGAAGTAGTTTCTATTTTATTTTATAAACATTTATACGTAATTTCTGTATACATCAACAAAATATTATTATATAGATGGTAAACACACAACGTATTCCCTTTCTTTATATTCATGCATCATGTGGGAATTGCATTTACGAACAGTAACAATATGAATAATATAATAACCTATAATTGAGTTTCATAAAAATAAAACGTTTAGAAATGAAGGTATACTCAAATATATTTTTATATTTTCGACAATTCCCTACGAACTACCAGAAAAGTTACATGCTATATTGCATTCTTGTTATTTAGAGGTTAAGGATGACAAAAAAAGTTTGTTCAATTTAATACCAGTAATAATAATAGCCAAATAATTCTAAAATATTACGATTACTTATCTTTAAATTAGCTGAGGACATAATTATATTACAGTGGTCAACCTTGATTTACACAAGATGTCTCCATTTACTCCCAGATGACCTTAGATGATAGTTTTACAAAGAGATCATTTGTATGGTCCATGATAAGCATTGTCACATTAAATGCTTGTCTGCCATAAGGACTTACTGTTTAATATTTTTTCAAGAAAGATTTATGCAAATATTTTTATTAATATTATTCCTTAATATAAAATATCAAAAGTTTAAGTTTCAAAATATAACAAAGGATAATTCATATGAAACACAATGAAACCATATTTCTGTTCTATTCATTTATTTTTTATTGTATGTATAAATTTTATTATGATAATTGTGGTGACAATATAAATATGTATCTTTGTTAAAATATGTATATTTCATACAAAAAATTGTTTCTTAAAGTCTCCAAACTTAATAATGTAATAACAGCTGCATTAAGTATAACAAAATGCAATTACAAAATCCACATTAAATTCATACTTTTTTACAACTTTACACGGGTTACTTTTAAAAACTCAAGTCTGTAACAATGGTCTTAACAATAATTTGTATATAACATCACGCTACTCTATTGTATATGTGTAACCTTATATATAAAGTTTTACATGATAATTTGTCTATGAATAGATTTATTTACATTTCTGAAGATTAATTATATTATTACTCAATAAGTTATATAATAAAATTGATTACAATCACTTTGTTGAAGTACTGTAGTACAGTTTTATATAGAGGTCCTAATTTTAGTATATTTTTAAATTTAATATTTTAAAATTTAATAAGGTCCTTAAATTCTCATGTGCTTAAAATTAAAAGATTAAAATTTATTATATTGTGTTTATATATTTATTACATATTTTAACATATACTATTTATTCTGACAATTTTGCTATTCAAAAATATATATTTACCTGAAATTCCAAGCCTGCACTAATTTACGATATTTAGAATAATGAATGATTTTTATTTTTTTATTAATTTTTTATGTCTTTATTATTTACCACTATGTCTTTTAATTTTTTTGTCGCGTAACACACGTACATTGCCCTGTAATAAAATTATATGGTGAAACAAGATTATATCAATACAAAAATTTTAAAGAACAACAAAAATAAAGAAAAACAAAGGTAGGAAATATTTTTCGATTTAAATCACGTGTTACATTTATCCGAGCGAATTTTAAACACGAATGTAGTTTTGTGAGGCCTTCGCTGTATACACAATAATATTATAGTCAGCCTACCTGCTCAGGTCCGCAGTCCGCACCGGGAGTCATTTAGCAAAAAAGTAAAAAGATAATTTTACGCTGAGCCTCGGCTCGAATGGAAAAGAACAAAGAGCCGTACACTCTTACCTAGTTGTAGCTAGTTCTACGCATCCCGCAGGTGTACCTTGTTATCTCTTACCAAGAATTCCTTTATTCTTTCATACCTCGATCCTAGTTGAAAACGTGCGCATAGCAAAATTTACTTCGTGAAAGTTTTTGTTGGAACATACCTAGCTCTAAACAAAAACTTTCCTTCCATTGTTTGTGAAATGCGAAATTTCTTAATAATGTTGCAGTTTTAAAAAGTAATATAAATACTAAAGACTTACTTTTTCCTTACTTATTACATTTTTAAGCCAATTAGCTACTATAACACCCGAACGTAGTTCAAGTTATCGATACTTGACAAAGACGTCTAATGTATTTTCGTGTTACGATATAATGTGTTTATCCAAATAAGTCTCTACTAAATTACTTATGTTATTAGTCGTTAAGCGACTGTCGGTGTTCATCCGGCTTCGATAAGACCAGTCATCACGTAAGCAAGTGACTGTGGCAAAAAATATGAGTAGTGGCATTCACCTGATGCCCTTGAACCGGCGACGGTCACCAACACTCAGCTGGTACCTAAGTGCCAGGCCTTGAAAGTGTCTAGGACGTTCAACTTGCCGTTGAAATAGTTTCAAGTTCCAATGACTGCCGTAGAATAATGTAGTCTATAAATATTTGGCCAAATTACTTTAATAAACAGCTAATACGAAACAGTCGTCACCAGACTAATGATAGTTCAACGACGCTGTGAGAATAGATATTGTATTTTAAGCAACCATTGCAATAGTATACCATTAGGTACGTGTAATTTTACATTTAGTTCACTTTATATGTTAATCTGTTTTTGTTGTATGCTAGAAGCACGAAAACAGGAAAATAGTTTCAAAGACCATGCAAAGTTCAAATTTAATTACCTCCCATATTTCGTTAACTTCACACCAAAGTCAACATTCATTGATTTAATTATGACCTTTTTTACTAAAGTTACAAAAAGCGAGGATATTATATATTATTATTAAGAAAACCTAAATTGTGTTTAAAGTAGTTGAAACCTATTCGAACGAAGTACACTAGTAACCAAATCTGCATTCTTCGCCTGCGAATAGATTTACGTGGTCGCGTAGACAATAATTTATGAATATTGCTGACAGCTAACAATTAATGATCAATTGTAAATTGCTACAATGACTGTGACTGGTAAACAATTATGTAGGTATCTAATAAGATTCCGTAACACGATTTCTATAGAGGCTGGATCATGTCCCGTGTTCTGACGAAGATTAATTAAGCTCAGCCTCTCTCTCGTACTAAATGATTAAAGGAATATTAAACATTGTATCCGTATTATATTTCCTATTACACCCGTATGTTAACTCATTGTTAAATATCGTATAATGGTTTTCTAATAATGTATTCTATTAAACTAGTAAGTTACAATAGAAACTATATTTAATAACAACAAAAAAAGCAGCTTCACACTTTTTCCCACAACAGCAGTTAGGAGAATCTAGTGTTAAGATATTTCGTTCTCCAATTTCTATCCGAAATCTAAACATTGCGAGGCAAGTGGCAGAATTCAACGCTGTGCTTTGCTTTACAAAGAATTAAAATATTAATCATTCCCCCGAGTGGGAATCGATACCGTAATTTATTTAAAATTATAATAATTAACTCAAAGTATATATGTTTGCAACTGTTTAGGATAAGAACGTAGAGCAAAATATTGCTTTCTGTGGCGCTTAAAAAGAAAAAGTGACCTTAAAAGGACCTCAGCTTATGACATTTAATGAATTGAATTTAAAAGTTTACTATCAAATCGTTTCTCACGATAACATTGAATTAGTAATATACATATCAAAAATACATTAAATAGATATAAGTAGGTATATCTTTTGTTAATTAATTCCAATGATTAGTTTTACTTTTTGGTTCGTCGCTATCACCTCTAAGTTATCTCTAGAGAAATTAAATTATCTCTTAAAGTTTCATTGCATTTTTGAATAAATTTGAAAGTTCGTAAGTTTGTATATACAAATAATTTAACTGAATTATTTAACTAGCGACTCGCTCGCAGCTTCGCCTGCATAAAGTTTACTGTGAACTATTTCGTTTATTTCGCCCACCTTTGTTCTCACTTGAATCACAAACTTTAATTTATGATTGAAATTGTTGTAACCTAATGTTAATAAACGGGGTTGAAATAAAATAAACACTAAATATTAAAGGAAGCTTACTTAAATACGATAGTGAAGACCTGAAGCATTTAAATCGTTTCAGGTATTATGTATGCTAACAAACGTAAGACAACAAAAAAAAAGTTGAGAATGATTTAACAACATTTTTTGTTTTCATGTGTTTCACATATTTTGAAGTAACAGGTAGATTGGTCAAATGTGACCACGAATTACTGTAACGTGTTCGAAACGTCGGGTTTTCTAAAAATGTATTTTTGAATACCAAAATTATGCTATTTATTATAGCAATATTTTTTATATTAAATCTTCGATGTACACATACATTTTTAGTATACATAATACAAAACTCCTGTTTGTTTTATATACACGTATATAATCTTAATATGCTTCCGTTATAATAAAATGCATTATGATAATACATTACCAGATTTTTTTCACCACTCCAAGTACAATTTACAAAAGACGTTAATGAATTCTATGTGATTCGGCCTTGCGTTTTAGAACAATCTCCTATCATAACTAACTAAAAGTGAAGGTTGTTAACGAGGATGAACAGTCATATATGGACGTTAAATGTAAATTAACGTGTCCTATTTACCCAGCCTGTCGAGAATTCAAGATTCTTTCGTTTGCATGTACCATTGTGCTCCATTACGCCACCCACCGCAACCTTGCTGTCACTCGTACTTGGTTACTAAGTATTCACATATTTTTGTATTTATGTTCATTGAATCGGTCGATATGTCGTGAGATGGTGCCCAATGTAATAAAACCATTTAAATTACTGTCTAGACTTTTCAAGTCTTTTTTAGCAAAGCTTTTTGCTCGCATAGCAAAGTTGATAGAGAGAACCTTGTGTAAAGACGATCCGTTCATCTTTCTGCGAATTGAGATATTGCGTGTTAACTGTTTAGTCGAACTTAACGCTGCATTTTGTGTTACCAGTGTGAAGAAATGAAAATTATTTAATTATAACAACTCCCTTGAGTGGGATTCGCATGCACAACCAGTCGCGCTTAAAGTCATACGCTGTCCTACTGAGCCACGACTGTTTCTTCGTAGATTCATAAGTTCAAAATAAACGTAGTTTCGATTAGGCAGAATTATAAGATGTTTATTAAATTTAGAACTGGTCAAGTGCTATATAATAATAGAAAACGATATCCCACTTTAAAGTGGAATATAATAATAGAGCGTGGTATTTTATTTTAAAAACATCTAGGTATGATCTCATAATAATCATAATGTATGACGTTATTTGTTTTCTTACATATCTAACGCTCTCTAGTCTATAGTGTACATTTTTAAAAACACTTAACTAATGATGGCTATTTCCGAGATGTAAAAGTAAGCTGTCTCTACTTCAGTGAAGTATTTGCTTTGTCCAAATTTAGATATAAATCTATTTATGTAAGTATATCTTGTGTTGTGTTTCTAAATAAAAACGCAATGCTGGAAATACTGATTATTTAAAATTTGACATGTTAAGGCTCCTTAACGAGTGTAGGAGAAATAAGTATAAACATGATTTCATTTTAAATCATCGGAAAAATATTAAAATATTAATATCACGTAAACCGGCGACAACTTATACGTTATTACAGAGGTATAACATTAATATATTTAATAGTACTTTTAACCATTATTAATAAACTTCCGTTCTTTTTTAATATAAGTCATAATAAAAATCATAACTACAATAAATAATATAAATAAAGTGTTTCTCAGTGTATTTATATAGAGATAAAAACAAAATGATATTTAAATAATTGAAAAATTATCAAAATATCTTTATTACATTTTACAACCAGGATAAACTTTTTACTTAAAATTCTAGTTATAATGATATATGAATGAAAAACTTTGACTACTTTTTACAAAAATATACGGAAGAGGTATATGGAATTTTTCATATTCAATGTTTATAATTTATATAGAAAAAAGGGCATTAAATTATTACAATATTAACAAATATACTGCCATTTTTTGGTGACACATACTTTTGTATTAAATAAAATTACGTGAGCTATGCGTTGCTAAGGCGCTGAGTACTTCATGCTTCAACGGAGCTACTACGCCTTTTCTATGAGGCCATATTGTCCAGTGTAGTCCGTTGCTAAAATGCATGCAAATAAAAGTTAATCTTTCCAATAAAAGTAAATATTAAAAATAAGAACCTTTTTTATATATGTACAACTTCTTTATAAAAAATATCTTACTATGTTATATACCTTGTACAAGATAGATTGATCTTTTTGACAGATGTCAATTTTTTGATCGACATAGCTTTGCAATGACGAACATACTATTTTTTTAATTTAATGATTTAAAAAAAAGTAAAAATATAAAACAAAATACATATAAGATAAAAGTCCCCAAAGATTCAAGCGCTATCCGAAAATTTTAAGTGCTTCAAAGTAAAATTTCAATAGGAACACTGAAAGTAATAGACGCTTGTACAATGTTACATCGGATGATTGTTAATCATGCCCTACGTCCACTTCGACAATTTTATTGAACACGAAATAATATCAATTATTATTTCGTAATAATATTAATTATTAGTTCGAGATTGTGACACAAGCTCCGACGACTCTGGTTATGATGATCTTGGCTGTGCTCCTCTTCCTTAAGAAAACAATATTATTTTTCAAAATATTTTTTTACATAAAGGATTATTCTTGGACCTCCTATAGGTGGTTCAGAGTATGAGACCCAACAACTTTTCCAAAGAAATATTAGTCACAAAGTGTAAATCTCATCACAGTTGCAACTATTTTAAAAACGTTCCTTTTTGACTACTTGATATTTTCTGTTTCCATCACTAGCCCGTCTGTCAAAAAGATCAAGCTATCTTGTACAGGATATAATTAATATACTACATAAGCTTTATTATTTTATAAAAAAATACATACATTAATTAACATAATTGTCATTACGTTTGTGTCATTTTACTCTTATTCTTAGTCAACATCAGCTAGCGTTAGATATTTTTGAAATAAAAATATCTTCTCTAAGGCAGATAAACTAAATGTTTACGTCAAATATATTTTTCGTACATATTTAAGAACATTTTTTTAAAACTATTTACCACCTACAGTTTTACTCTTACTTTCCACTTTTATCACAAAGCATTATCTATATTATATATAAAAATAGACGACAATGACTACTGATTAAGACTAAACCCAAAATAGCAACTTAATCGAGTATTCAGAAGTTTCAATAGGAGTATTTCCATTTAATCCTCCTTAAATTCAAGGCATAAAGGCAACTTAATGCAAAACGGCAACGTAACCATAATGACAATACTTTATAACCGGCTCACGTACTGTGTTGTCAACTTTCGCAATGCCACCTCGCGGTGTTCAAATAGTGAGTAGTCTTGAAGGCTGAATAGCAGTCGAGGTGAGTACTGCGTAAAATACCGCTTTGCCATAAAAACATTGGCCTTATTTAATTTTTTTATAAACAATTTCTCCGTTCGAATGATTTTAAAATTAAATGTTTGCTTAAAGTAATTATTATTACTTTTTTTTTATTTTCTTAAATTTAGGTATTATTTATGTTTTCAGTTAGGGTCATTAGCGTAGTGAGCCAGAGTCTGATTGTAAACGTGATTACTTGTGGGTTCGATTTTTGCTCCGAGAATGATTATTATTAAAATATTTTCTTTTCTCCGCTCTGGTACTTCAAACTAAATGCAGCGTTGAGTTCCGTCACTCAACACGCAATGTCTCGATTTAGAGCTGAAAGTAGAGAACGGAGTTTCTTGACGCAAGATTATCTTCGACGACTCTGTTATTATTAATGAATTACATTACGTGACTATCATTTTTGAGAAAAAGTACAAAATATTTTTAGCCTGTCCCATGATTGGCCTTATCAAAAACTTTTTTTGTATAATATGTACCTTACTTAATAATCTCACGGCATATAGCTAATCTATGATTTATATTATCCTAAATTGTGTATATTAATATTTAGCTTTATATAATATATTATTTTTAATAATAATATTATTTTTTTACAATAAAAATAATATAAAAATAAAAACAGTAGCAGTCGTGGGACTGCCGATAAAAATAAAAACAGAACTATTAAGTTGAGTGTAATTAAAACTATATGCAAAAATTATATGAATTTTTTTATGTTTTATTTATTAGTTACATATGATGGGTTAAACAAATCATGAACAAAATATAAATACAAAGTGGTTGAGAAAAATAGCTATAGATATACTATTATCATTAGCATGTCGGTGACGCGAACCGAGGATTTTACCCTCTACCAAAACGCTCAACGCGCCTAAAGAAGTTTTCACTTCAAAAATCTTTTACAGCAAAAATAAATAATCTTTCGCTATCCCTTACAAATTAGGCAATCTAAATCTATCAATTTCAGCTTTCTTCAAAAGCTTATTATTTCACTAGAAAAGTATTTTTTGTTTATTTTTAACCGATAGAATCCAGGTAAAAACTTAATTAAGTTATTACACGAAAAATAATCTCTACCTGTGGAAATTCTAACCTGGAACCGCTATTTTAATAAACTTGCTGACAAAATTTTTTACAATTTTATTTTGCGTAACAACTAGTGTGTTGTTTTAGTTTTTAAAACTAACAAGCATTGTGTTTCGTTTGAGCGGCACGGTGACGATAGTTAGAAACAGGTGTAAACAGTGGTTCTTTCTCTATTTTCTGCCCGAAATAGAGACGTAAAACGGAACTCAACGCCCCGTTTTGTCTTCTTACCAGAGGAATTATTATATTATGAGGAAAACAATAATACTATAATCTTTCCTCCGGGTAGAAATCAAACCAGCAACCAATCGCATTTACAAATATACACAATCCCAGTGCCACAGCCTCAATGTTGGTGCTTAGACTTGATATGAATACAAATGTAATGCTCATACATGTAGTTATTGGAAAGTTATTTAATTAAACAAAATAAGAAAAACTTTTTTTTGTGGCCAGTCGTGACCCAGTGGCACAAGCATGTGACTGTAAACGACTGGTTGTGGGTTCGATTCCCACTCGAGGAGTGATATTTGATATTTGGAGATAGTGATATTTGGAGAAATATTTGATATTTCCATTTTCTTCGCTCTGGTTTCGAGGTAAAGCGCGGCGTTAAGTTCCGCCACTTAACACGCAATGCCTCCTAACTTGGCGGAAAGTGGGGAACGGAGTATCTTAATACTAGGTTCCCTCTGCCTACCCTGCTGTATGCGGGATACAGCGTGAACCTAAAAAAAAACTACTTACGTTCCGCAAACAAAACACTGGTAATGTAGATACGGAACCACGAAATTTTGAGGATGATTTTTTTAAGTATGTTACACATTATAATGTTTGTATTCTTAGTTTTTGTTTTAACAAAGAGATTCTAAATTATATTATTATTATTACATAATCGCGCATAACTTTGTTGTACCTGACCTGACCTGGACCGATTTTATTTTTTTTTGTTTTTGCTTTGGATTCTTTGTAGTGTTGACATCCAAAAATATTCTCACCCCTCTGTTATATTTTTTAGTCACAAAAAATCTAATGTCAAGAACGGAGTGTCCGTTCTCCACATTCCCAATGTCGAGAAATCGTATTTATTTTATATTAATACTGACATATAGTTTAATATTTACTTAGCACCGACTTCATATAATATACAACATTTTCCGACTTAGTTACTTAAAGCACCAACTAATTTACTAGGAGAAATGACCATGGTTCAAATCTACAGAAGTACACGTTAATATAATTAACTGCGCACATAAAAAAAAACAAACTTTTATTTATCTATTTTCTGTCGTGTGTACGATTTGCATTCCATTGACGGATCGGTCTACTCTGGGACTCTTATTTTTAGTTCAATTTTCTAACTATTCCTTAAAAAATAAACTTATCTCTGCAATATGAGATGTGTTTATATTGGTTTAGATTAGCGTAAGATATATTGTTAATTTACTTACACTTAAAAAAGTTCCTAATATTCTCAGATATTATTTTGTAAAGAAAAAATAATGCTTAATTTATCCAGAGCAGGTTATAGGACTCATCTACGTAAAATTATAATAATCCTTAACAAATACTTGACTACATATTTTTTGTTAAATTTAACTTAAGTTTATATCTAAAATAAATGATATCAACACTATTTTATTTGAGAAAAAGGGAATTTATACTGGTCACGGAATTTTATATTATTTTTAACTGACGGCAATTAATAGTTATATACTGTATTTATCAATACGTAATTAAATGAATAATTATACTTAGTTAAGTTAGTTAATGATACGTTAATTAATTTCATATAGATAGATATTCTACCTCGGAAAATGCATTTTTCACGACATAAAAAATCTACATCAAATTTTTACTATGTAGGTAAACTTTTTGTGAAAACGTCCCACCCACGCTTATAAAAAGAACATTGCTTGTAAATTTCTTTTTAAAAAAATTCTACACAAAGCTTATGATAAAATTTTAAAAACAACTTTTTTGGTACCTGAACTTTAATGAATGTAGACTGTGTATAAAGGTTTTTTATCAAGTTAATTGTGATTCATGTTATGTACCTTTCCAATGAAGTTATTGCACTTTTTGTTTTTACTTTGTTTTTTCGTTACTTTTGTCGTAAACATTCAAAATCTTAACAAATATTAAATAACAAAATATTATAGACCTATAGATATACAAGTTATCTCATTTTGACCAAGCCAAAGGATACGATGTAGTGTTGAGAATTTCTTTACAGATATATTACGTCTTGACGTATTATTGCCTTCACCGGTAACAATAGAGCCGGCTCTTTTTTTGCTCAAAGAATCGGCACTGCGATTCAACGGGAGAAGACAGCTTGCGTTCTGTTCCACGCAGATACAATTTATTATATATGTTTTTGTATTTTTACATTTACAAAACTTACATATTTGTAAATAGCATTTTATTAAATATATTTTTAATAGATTTTTCGTATGTTCATTTTTGGATACTCTAAAAATAGAAGTTATTTGTAACAAAAATAGCAAAAAAATGTCTTCAATCTTTTCAATGTTCTTTTCTTTTCACCTCAATTTGACTTAACAAAACAAAAAAATGATTATAACCATTTCTTCTTATAAGGAATCACACCTTTAAATATCGTTCTGACAGCCCGACCCTGTTACCCTGAAACGACGTATTAAACATTATATTATAACAAATTAGTTTGATACTTTTAAGATCAAACTTAGTTTACTTTGTAATATCTCCAAGAGTACTAGAATAGTGTCTTCAAACAATTTACCATAGTCTTATATTTCCTCCTTCACCAATACCGCATAATTACAGTAATTGTCACTAATTATGTTTATTGTGAACGTTGACAATTAAACCTATATTTACATAACACCTCGAAAGTAAATAATAAAACAATTATAAAAGAATTTTCAATGATACTTCAAATAGTAGGAAAATGCACAATGCTTCGTTTGGCTGATGTAATAATAGGACTTATTAAGTTTGGTTTAGCTACCTATTCCTTTGACAAGTTTTTAGTAACAGCTCTTAAATAGAGACAAAACTAAGTGCGACGTTGAGGTCCGCCACTCAACACATTATGTATGGAATTCAGGCGTTAAGGGTGCAGCATCAGCAGTGTTTTGGTACGAGGTTTTCTCGGACTATCCTACTACTACTTACTACTACTACCTACTACTACTAATACGGAAAAAATCTGGAAACTGAAGCTGAAGCTTACAAATAGCAGCTACACAAATAGACATTAGGTATTAGGTAGCCATACGTATATCAGACTTTATATTATTTATTCATATTTGTGCGGTACAAAGTATTATCGGCCATAACTGGGGCACGATCGTAAACCAGCGCTAGCTATGGAAGTTATTTTCCTCTTGTCAGTTTTCTGAATCTCTCAATTTCTATGGATTGTACGGTTCAGTGGCGCGACGTCCGATATCGGAATAGTTTATGGGCAATGTCATGCGTACGTGCAGGGACTACTGGGGTGGTAAATTCCTGGCTAGTTAGATAATATATAATTGATTTCATGTATTATATATAATAATATCTACCAGTCTCATTCCTTAGTATAATTAGTAATATATATGAACACTATTTTCTTTATAAATAATACTTTTCATACACAAATAATAAGCTTGTTAAGCTTTTTTTCTATTCAGATTTGTTACTTTCATTTTAATTCATCACCACAAAGATTTAAAATTAAAATTCTATGTAAAAATCTAAAAATACAAGGATTAAAAGCTGTAAGTGACCATCGCCAATAAAGCTTTGCGTTATTGTTGAGTCATGTTGAAATTCTTACAACTTTTGTCAACATCTCCGTAGGAAAATTCCTCTGCTGATAGCTACAGATTGTTACTTACTTCATGTTTTTATAATGTAAATATTGAAAATAGAAAAAAACTTTTTTTTTATATTTTTAAAATACGTGGATGACACTTAATCCATACTTATACTATAAATGCTTAAGTCTGTGTGTTTGTCTGTCACGCTTTCACGGCTAATCTACTGGTCCGATCTGGATGAAATTTAGAATGAAAGCAGTAAAAATTACTGGGTCTAACATAGGCTACAAATTTTTTCAAAAATCCACCCCTAAAGGGTGAAAATAGGGAGTGGAAGTTTATATGAAAAATCTAAACCGCTTGACCGATTGTAATTAAATTTGGCTTAAATATAGTTGATTATTAAAGGTTTAGGATAGGCTATTTTATTTTTTTAAAATCCACCCTCGCGGATTGCAACATAACGAAACAGTTACGTAGTTCACGCGGCGAAGTCGCGGGCGGGCCGCTAGTAAAAAATATATTGAAAATATTCTATCGAGTGTAATTCGAACTTACTATGTCTCAATCAAGCACGACCGAAATCCACCATGGTGGTGTCATCATTACAATTGTTTTAAATATTTAAATAATTTAATAACAACCTTTTCAAAAGTTCAAATATTGAGCTAAAAATTAAAAATAACTTAAAATATAATTAAAGGTCTTTATGGTTCTGAAGTATGCTTCATGAGGTTGATATACAATTATTATTTATGTTATTACAAGCGCAGTTATTATAATACATTTTAAACGTCAAAGATGGTAGAGCGGTGTCTCCGCAGGACACGCTAGCGCAGGGCGGCACATGGAGAGCGAGGCGGCGGGAGGAGGGCGGGCGGCATCGCCACGCGCGCGCTACTGGACCGCGAAACGTTCCCGACCGACTAGCGACGTCAGTTCAAACCGGAGCGACGCACGAGCTGAGCGCTTCGCGCCGTCACGTGCCGCTAGCTTCTCGCGAATCTACCCCTACACGGTGGATTAACTAACCCCCGACGAACGAACGCCGACCGACGTCGCCGCGCCACAACTTGATACCATTACTATCGACAACTTTTGGCCCTTTGAAAAAAGTTTATCGACCCTCCGCTGCTATAACAACCCTTATTCTTTTCATTCAGACAGTCACCCCCTCTCTAATTATGGGCTCCCCTGAACTTTGTTGAAGTTGAAAACTCCTTGCATATTCTTTTTTTTTTGGTTCATAATGATTTTGTCGTGTCTATTACTATAATTTTGTAATTCCCATCCAGTTAAGTTGTTAATAGAAGAGGTAACCTTAATATTAAAAACTGAGGACAAATAAACGCAGGAACTACTGATTATGGAATAACTGTTACTTAGTGAAGTGTTAGTGTTGAATGTGTGTGCTTCGGAGGACAAGCGCAGATCAGTACATGGTGGTTGCTTGAGACCACCGCAGCAGCGGATGTGCACGCCGCTGCCGCCTTGGTGGTTTGTTCTGGCTGGAATGCCAGCTGCTCTTGACCTAACTAGGTACCAAGTAATGTTTATCAAAATATCTGGAAAAAATAACTTCATAATCACTTGTTTTTAGATTATTTGACGTCATTTATGTCATCTACGAGACGAGAGTATTATTTTAGTTCTATTGCACAATAATTCTATAATATTACTTTGTATAATAGTTAAAAACATAATAATGTAAACAATGACGTTAGCTTTTATTATTATACTAACTGTCTTAACGATGCGATTTTGAATCGTGTCAATTATTACATTTACTTGTTCTATACTGCACATGTTGTTGTTATTGAAAGTAAAATAGATCATTACGCGTAATTAAATAACATGTAAACGATAATAGCGATAGAGGCGTCAATCAAAATGTTATCAGGCCGTTGCTCCAAATATGCAGGCATCATGGACATTTGCCCTTAAAACCCCAGTCTGTCGATAAAGTTGTAAGACTTTGCTATAATAGGATTTTATCGATAGAACCGTCGTTTCGGTCGATGAAAAACTAAATTGAGTTTTAGGTTCTATTAGTTCAAATCGTAATGTCTTAATTAAAAGTATGGATATACTTTTAATTACGAGCGAACTCATCTGTCTGGAGAGCTGGCATGTAACAAGTAGTTAGTGATAATAGTCGAGAAATATTGGTTGAATTAATTTTAATTTGCTTTAATAGATATAAAGTTTAGTTCATGAGACCATCGTGGCGCAGTGGAACAGCGTCTAACTGTAAACACGATTTGCGATAGGTTCGATTCCCACCCGAGGTAATGATTATGTTTAAATTATTTTTATTTCTTTGGTACTTTAAACAAAACGCGGACTAAATATCCACCACAAAACACGTAACGTAACGTTAGTTGGAAAATGGTGAACGTAGTGTCTTGACACTAGACTCTGACTACCCTACTGTGCGGGAAAAAGCTTGAAAATGTGTTTTTCTATGTAACTATTTCATAAAAAAATATTATAACCCGCATTGCTAATATATCTTCTTATCTGTCGCTGTTAATTAAAAGTTTGCGATCTGTTTTTGATATATAAACTCAAATTATTTCACTACATTAGTTAGTCGAGATACTTAACATCATTTACCTTTTTTATATTAAATTACAAATATTATATAAACATATAGAAAAAATGTATTTTTGCTTAGATTATATATTTTTTAAATTCTTAATTGTATACTGGAGTTTACATTGTAATAACAGCGACAGATACATATGTAATATGTATGTTATAAAATTTAGTAAAATGATAAACTATATATGTTTTCAGTAAATTGTCATAGCCATTAAATCACTTAACAATTTTATTCATAAAGTGTTTTTAATAGATCGTTATGTTATTAGTTTAACGACTGGTGTTATTTTAAATCGATTAAGAAAATATGTTCTTCAACAGGTATCTGAATCATAATAAGTTCTTGAAAATTTTAGTTGAATTTAGTTATTAGTAAAACTTCGACGTACTTCTAGGATTATTAGCATACTGGTTTAATTTTTAAGGAAAGATGATAAACCTATTTCTATTAAACTTAACATAACTCTTTTAAAACCAGTCTGCAACTATGAACACATTAGATATGGCCATTTATAACTTGGATGATATATTTAAAAAGATTGATTGATTTTAGAATATATAGGCCCCTTTTACTAACTTGTTCACTTTTATAATGTGAAAACGTTACGTTATAGTAATTCGACAATTAATTACTTAAAGGTTAAAATTACAACATATTATAAAGAGAATAAACAGTAAATATTTTTAAACGTCTTGAGTATTTAGACTACTTTTACACTTATACTAGCGACGCACTCGCGGTTCCGCATGCGTAAACTACGCGATTATAACTATTTAGTTTTTCTGCCCTCTCGGAATTTAATTTAATATATTGTTACTTATTTTATTTATTAAACTGATTGAAAAAAATACTAACTGTTTTGACCAACAGATTACCAAAATACAATATCAAAACTGCATTTAAATCGGTTAAGCCTTGTCAAAGATTAGCGTGCACAAAGGCACAGATAAACAGAAAAGAAATTTAAAAATCATTGTTTTGGGTTCTAATAGAACTCAAAAGCAATTATTTTTAATTTTCTTTGTTTAATAGAATTCAAAACAATGATTTTTAAAAATTCTTTTGCATTGGTAAATGTTTCCAATAATATTTTTTCATGTGCAGACATCCATCAGTTACATTTTTATCATATGTATATATAGTATATTGTATAATTTCAAATTTATTATTTTTATTAATTTTGTAATTATATATATATATATATATATATATATATATATATATATATATATATATATATATATATATATATATATATATATATATATATATATACATATATACTGTAAATAAAAATCTACATTTTGCACAAATGCAGTAATTATTTTAAATTATTTTTGTGAATATTCTTTCAGGGAATTATTTTTTTGCATAAAATTTTGAAATCAAGCACTTATTTGTAATCATATTGTGACATTAAATCTGTTTTTCTACCAGAACATATGCAAAAAATCGTCGCATATACGATAAGTACAGATATTTAAAGCTACGTTTAAAATTATTCTGAAACATCTGTATTGCAGATTGAAGCAGGGAACTTAAAATCTCTATAAATATTGCCATATTGCGAGTATAGCTGATGTACATATGTTATATCTCTCGCTGTTTATTAAAATTTTACGATATATATTTTATATAAAAAGCCAAATAATTTTACTATATTAGCTAGTAGGGACACTTGATATCATTTGTTTTTTACATCAGGGTAGTCAGGCAGAATCTAGCGTGGAGGCACTCCGTTTTTCACTTTTTGTCTAAGTTTGAGATTTTACGTATTGACTGGTAGAACTCAACTGCTCATTTTGTCTTAGATGTTAGAGCGAAATTAAATTAATTTAAATATAGTCATTCCCCTGAGTGAGAATAGAATCCACAACCAATAGCACTTACAGTTAAACGGTATCTCAATGCATCACGATGGCCTCCCATTAAGCGTTTAATCATATAAATTAACGAAATTTTATGTAGATTTTGTACTTTACAAAATTTACCCTAAATTGTATACTAGAACCATTAGATTAAAGTTTATCTACTCGTAAAATGTTATAACATAAGCGACATTGCTAACACTAATCGTTTCATTTAAATGCAACATCCAACACCAGATTAACATAAAGATTTAAACTTTAAATAAAATATACGGATTTAAGGAATAAACGATGAAACACAAAGTAATCAAGTATTAAAGAAGAGATTCTCTTAGAAAATGAGTATAATGAACGCTTGAAACTTGCTGCACTATCGTGGCTTTTTCTTTTTAAAACTTTGTATCCTTTTCATCGTGATCGTGATCCAATTTGCTAAAACTCGTCTTCCCTGCTTTATTGAGTTTAAAATGAGCTTTTTGCTTACGAGAAAGTTTAGAATGTTTCGCTGCTGATTTTATACAAAATAGATAAATTTTGATTGCAAGTTACATATTAATGTAGAACAGTGTCAGGATGTAAACCCGATGGTTGGATATCGGATTTCCCCTCGGAGGAATGATTATACATTACTTTTTCTCTACATTCCATTACCTAACACAAAAGACGGCATTGAGTACCTTTAACTAAAGACGCAGTCTCGATTTCGAGTGGAAAGTGAAGAACGGAGTATCTTCTCACAACACTACATTCTCTTTGTCTACCTTACTATCCGGGAAAAGGCGTGAAAATTTCTCAAATTAAATCGTTCCTTATTTTAATTTAGACTTTTTTTGAGGTTGCTCAATATGGCATGCATATAATATTAGAACCAACTCTTGCACGTGTGATTATTATCAAAGTTTATAAGGCAACTATAATTATATTGACACTAAATCTGAGAGTGATGAAGTCACGGCATTCAAATGCAAGTACTCAAGTAATATTACCGGACGTTTATATTCGAGGCATTGCCACCCACGATGTTCACATTATGCGTATTATAGTATGGTGGCTGTGGAATATGAGATGACGCTTTCGACTTATGAACTTTGTGCAAATTAAAACGTGTACAATGTATAATTTGATATTTAGTGCCCGTGGCATGATTTTGTATATAAAAAATAATTAGACATTGGAAAATCTTAATAGTTGACATTTAATCTAATAGTTAAATAGTAGTATAATAGTAGGGGCCAGTCGTGGCGCAGAGTCACAAAGTGTGACTGTAAAGCGACTGGTTGTGGGTTCGATTCCCTCTCGAGGAGTGGAAATATTTATTATTTTTATTTGCTTCGCTCTGGTGTCGAGGCAAAGGGCAGCGTTAAGTTCCGCCACTTAGCACTAGGTTCCCTCTGCCTACCTTATTGTGTTCAGGATGAGCGTGAAACTAAAAAGGAAAAAATTGTATACTATAATTATTATCATTACATTTTCTTAAGCATTTGTTTTCTAAATTAATCAATAAAATTAATATTGGAAATATTGACGTCAACCTTTCATTGAGCACGATGTACCTAAGGCATCCGCTGTCCCGTTTCCTCGAACCATCAACATTTTATCTGAGACAGGGTTCAGTGTACGCGAGAATGTAAACACGTGACGAGTGCCAGAGGGCCGGTACGAGTCGCCCATGAATACCCACTAAACACTTGGCCGCACTCGTGCTCTGATGTTCTGCCTAAACTGGCAATAACCAAACCTATTGCTCACTATTTACGACTAATATTATTATTTCAATACAAAGGAACTTTATTTATTAACGGTATAGTTTTTTTACCGTAATAACTATATAATTTCATTTAATTATTTTAATGTTTAGATTCTTATAATATAAATACAGACATGTTTATAATTTGTATCCGTAGTTATAAAATAATTAAATAATAAGCGGAAATAATGACTTCTCGAATATATTATTTGCAAGGCTGGTGGAATGCGAAATCTTAGCTGTCTGCTAGTGTTGATGCAAATGAAAAAATGTCACGTTTTAACAAACGTGACTATTATTTCATCATTGTTTACCATAGATTCCATAAATAAATAAATTTATTAAAAATTCCCACATGTATAATAAGCAATACATACTGACTAAATAATAAAATATTAAATTTGTATTAACTGATATGAATCTATGTATATTAAAGATAAGTTTAAAATGCAATTTGTTCCTCGTTTTAATTTGTAAAATTTATAATACTACACAAATACATATACCTAAATAAGTTTTATATCCTATATGTGTAAACAAATGTTTAAAATTTGTTTGTAGGCTTTTCGCACTTTACATTTACAGAGAAAACAATCTAAAACACATTAAATAGATATTTAAGTGGGATTTAAATTTTTGTTTTAATTAGTATTAGCAGGCATGGTTATACACGTTATTTATTTGTATAAATATATCCTATACCTTACCTCATTAACTATTGAATTTATTTATATTTCTTTCTAAATCTATTTAGCCATTAAATTATTGAGCAGCAAAGAAACAAATGAAACATTCCAAGATTTAAACACATAAACATGCTTATGAGGAGAATGGAATTTGCCATTTAAAATAAAACAACAAAAAAAAATAGTAATTTAACTGGTCTACCTTATTTTTACACACTAACTGTAACTGTATAGGTAGACTAAAGATTTATTAGAAGGTTTTCGCATTGTCGTTTGCTCATAAAATAGTGACTTCGATGAATTTCCCACAACATATTTAAACTTTTTAATTATTGCTATATAAAACATGTGTTGATATGAACCAAAGAAAGAAAACATTCTTGCTTTGTATCAAAAATTACAAACGTATAACTTAACAAAAATATAAAAATACCTCCCGGTGATATCATCTAAGTTTTTTTTAAAGGTTGTGGGAACAAAAAAAAATAAAGCAGCATCAGCGTTCGTAACGCGTAAGGCTGTAGGCGGTAGTTCATTAGCGGCTTCCGCGTTCGTCAGTCCGTCAGCAAGGCACACGCTGCCAAGGTTATGCGAACCTCTTTGTCTCTATTTCGTTGTGGCGCAGTCAAGCACAAATCGGTCGCGCGTGGCTGAGATTCCCCAAATGCCGTACACCATCTCTGATCGCTTTGATATGGATTAGATGCTGATATGACCAATGTTTTAGTTTATAAACAGGTTATATTAAGTATAGAAAATTGTAAAATAGTTTAGATGAATAGTCATGTTTAAAAATTGTTGTGCAACTGTAGTTAATTGAGATTAACGTCACGTATTACTTTTGATACATATCAAATCAATGTTGATATAAAGGAATAATTGCTTGGTGAAAAAAGAATTTATGCGCTAAGTTGTTTATATATATAGAATTAATATATTTTTTTACTATTAGTGAAATTAATTTTAGATTTATTGCGGAACCCTAAACTAGTAGACTAACGCTTTATTCACATGCAGCACGCATCTATTTTTTGTTATCTAAACCGCCAGTCTTGTATCACTTTATTATTATGAGCATGAAGGCTTAGCGCTCATAGCAACAATGTTTATTACCTGCAACTAAATTATTTGATAAATATGTAAATTATATCTATACAAATAAATAGAATTGGAGTTTCTGTTAGTAATATTGAAAAAACGCTTTATACTTAATGCATATGTACGTTATTAATACACGGTTCATAAACCAATATGACATTTTTTTGTCTGGCTGTTTGTTCCGGTTAATCTCTGGGACGGCTAGGCCAATTTTGACGGAACTTTCACTGGCATATAATTTATGTAATGCCACATTTGTTCCACATAGACACAGTCGCGAGCAAATCTAGTCTAAGTAATAAATGTCCAATAGTGTTTAATACTTCGATTTACGTATTTTCATAAAATGAACTATACTAACTAGTATTTAGATATGAAACTCATAATATATTAATTTAATGTTTGTCTTTTTATGGTTTCCTGTAACAATTAATTGAGGCCACCAGAAGCAATATAACCTACATAACTTACAAGTTTAACTTGATTTGTTATATATAATGAGCTTCATAGTGTGGTAGTTTATGTTATACGTAATTATGGCGATAAAATAATAAATTAAAAGATTTAATAATTTGGGGCCAGTCGTGACGTAGTGGCAGAAAATGTGACTGTAAAGCGACTGGTTGTGGGTTCTATTCCCACCCGAGGAGTGAAAATGTTTAATATTTCCATTTCCTTCGCTCTGGTGTTGAGTTCCGCCGCTTAACACGCAATGCCCCCGAATTCGGCGGAAAGTGGGGAACGGAGTGTCTTAACACTAGGTTTTTCTCTGCCTACCCCGCTATGTGCGGGATACAGCGTGAATCCAAAAAAATATCAAATATATCAATATTAAAAAAAACAATTATGGTTCAAATTCCACGTAATGGTTTCAATAAAGTATATTAAGTAATACTTTAAAAATATTTTTGTCGAATAAATATTCGACATTTTAGCTTTACACTTTTTCCGCATGCAACATTTGCATAGGTAGGCATAGAGAATCTTGTGTCCTCCACTGTCCGTCAAAATTTTACCCATTTCTCGTATTTCAACTATCACAAATAAAACTACCTATGTTAAAATATAAAAAAAATATATTTATTTAGCTATGTCTCATTCAACTATACAAATGAGATCACTCTAAACTAAATCAACTTTAATGTATGCTAAACTCCTTTACCAATTCCAAACGGTTTCCTCTATTATTGTCGAGGCAGTTTATTCAATCTTCAATGAGTTAGTGTACGTTTTGTTGTCGCCTCGTAGCTTTATCACCTGGCTATAGAACTTTCAGTGCAACTTGAGCAACTAACGTACAGGGATTCATTATTGAGTTAACACGTTTATTGATCCATAGTCAAAGCCATTGTGGCGCCGTGGGACAGCGTCTGAGTGTAAACCATGGTTGTGGGTTCGATCCTCATTATGGGGAATGATTTTATATTATTTTTAATTTCTCCGATGTAGTTACCTGAGACGAAAATGGCGTTGAGCTCCGTTACAAAACACGCAATGTGTCAATTTGAGGCGGAAAGTGGAAAACGGAGTGTTTTGACACTAGGAGAAAGCGTGAAGCTGTAAGTTTACTGATTTTTAGTCTCTCGTCATGTCAACAACATGTCGTTTACTTCATGTGACTCTTCTAAGTCATTCGTATGATGAAACATAATGCATTTAATTTTTTTTATATTGAAGACAATTCTTAAATGTATATGTTTATATATTATTATAACTAAAAGAGAATATGAAAACTTAAAAATTACAAAGCTGAACAGCGCTAAGCAATATACGGTAGTAGGTTAGGCGTACACTGCGCCCCCCTCGTGCGTTGAACCGCTAGTTATATTTAACTGCGACAACACGTGTGCGTCGAGACCACGACACACAGTTGGAGAGCTATGGCTTAACATGGTATTACTATTTTAATATTACTTATTATGGCAATCTAATGGTATTTAAGAGTAGCTGTTAATTTAAATATTTACTATTTTTCATTTTTTTAACATAGTTTAATAAAGAATTGTTGTAAATAGTATACACGTTTTTTAAAAGCATCTTTATTTAAAACTGTGTGTAACTCGCAAATATTCTTTTACCTGATCTACAATGGCGTTCAATGAACCCCATGCGACGCCCACCCATGTCATTGTAACCTTTGGCGAACACTTCTCTATTGTTGCTTCCTGAACACGTTAGGTTTACACGCTTTATGTGTGCGACATTTAGGTACCTACTATAAATACTCGCTGAGATGAATTTCACTGAGATTCTGTTAGTTTTATAAGTTTGAGAATTTTTGTACTATTTTAAAATCATATGATTATTTTTTAAAAAAAGTTGTTTTTTAAGCTTTTATCGAGAACTTAAGTTTAGCTTTTGATGCTTAGAAAAATGTAGTAGTTAAATAATTAAGCGGAAATTGGACACGTACAGTCAAATTTCTTGGCTTAGCCTTAACTCTGTAAAAGTATTAAAAGATTTTATGGGTAAGTTCTAAATACTTGAGTAATAACTGTAATCGTATTATATCAATTAAACTTCGGGCAATGAAATGTAGTTTCGACGAACTAAATTAATAAAACGCTAACACCTACATATAAACTCTTCTTGTATTATATAAACATTTCTACTTTAGTTTGCCTATGACTGAAATTGATTCAACATTTAAGCCCATACAGTGCTCAAGTTCACGAAATCTTCAAAATACTTTTTGTTTCAAATTTTTATGAGTAATACCAGTTTTAGTAACCATCCCTTCAATTAATTTATTGAAAAGATTTACTTTGCGACATCTCGTTGCCGGTCAATTTATTTGTAAGCAAGAAAATGATTTCGTGTTTTTAGGTATTTGTTTGTTTCAATCTTTTTAAATCTTTAGGTATGTAAAGATATGCAGAGTTCATTGATACGTCTGAAAGTTAGTATAGGTGCAATAATAAAAATAACTATTGGTAATAATTATTTATATTTATTCAAAGTAATTCTGTGAATATTATCTATTTAAATCTCTTCATACACTTAAACTTTTTAACTAGTTAAACAAAACACAGGATTGATTGCTATAATGAATAGCGTGCCAAAGCGCTAAAGTAACTAAAAGCATCGATTCTACGGCCAACATCGCTGCACATTATCTAGGAGTTACTGCCATGTTACACGTTAGGGCCAGTATCGAGGATTGGTATACTTATCAAACTGCCTTGCTAACTTCACTAGCTGTAAACATAATTATATGCATCGGAAACTTTGTAAATATACTCGTGCTACTTTACTCCATAAGGTTTTAGATTACCTAAACTGTGAAGCTTCTATACGTATAAGATCAATAACGTCTGTTATTAAGCTATGAAAATATACATTTATTGTATCGTAAATGAATCCACCAATTTTGAAGCAAATTCGCGTGGTGCGAACTCGACGCAGCCGAGGATATTGATCTAGTGCGCGCGCAAGCTTTGCCGAAGTGTACACAGATGATCGTTGAAGCGTTTCGGCGGCATGCCACAAGAACTGAAGTGAACACTTATTCCCGTCAAAGTGTCATCGACAGCTTGGGCTTTATGGTAATAATCGAGACGTACCCGATTATCTCGTAAAATACTTAATCTTCCACCAAAAACTACAGGAAACGAATTCGAATAATGATTGTTGATATTTTGCAAACATGAAATGTATACAACAGTAATTTTATGCATTTTGTTAGCTTTAAATATTCATAATTTATATGTGCATTTATGTAGTATTTTATGTTATAAAATATATACGAAAACGGCAATAGATAGTATGCCCTCCCCTTATCGAAGCCCGCCCACGTGATTAATCGCCCTGCGGAATCTTAGACTGACATAAAGTCCGTGCGCTCTTCGCCACTGAACATCGATTGATGGTTCAACTGCATATGTATCTACATTTAGATTTTTTACCTTATTAATATTAAAATAGTCACCTAAATAGTGGATAAAACTTGTTTAAGTATATTAGTTAAGAATTTTGTTAGTTTGATGAACAGTTTTAATTTATACATTGATTTTGATAAGCAGTATTTATTTGATTTTATCACATGTATCCAATTAAATAAAATTGGAGTATGTTTGTAATATAAAAATAACCGTTTTGACGAAATGCATATGTATAATACACAGTACCAAAATAAGATTTTACAATTTTTGTGTGACTTTATGTCCTGCTTATCACGGAGAACCTCTGTAACGGTTCCACCGATTTGGTCGGGGCTTTCACTGTCAGATAGCTCATGTAATAAGGAGTAAATTGTTCGTTTAAAAAATTTTACTTTTATATAAAATTCTAAGCAGACGAAGTCGCTCGCACAGCTAGTTAGAAAACAAATTTATAATATCACGCAATATGCATTGTTAGTCCTTTACTGGAAGGTTAAACTAACGAAAAGCATATTAATAATCATTGCGTTAATTGCTTTGCTACAGTAAATAAATTTGTATTTAGGAAAAAATTAAAATTTTTTTTTAGTGTAAGATGCGGTAAATACCTGGTTGTATTTTACATCGTTAACATACGAAACTTTATAATTACTTGTTAAGTAAAAAAGAGGAAAATTTTGACATTAAATCATTTGATGGATTAGAGCAATTATATCCGAATGCATCTTTTATTTTATTTTTATTTTATTATTATTACTAAAATTAATAATAACGATACGCCCAACATGGTTGCGACAATATCCTATTAATTTGAATGCGCAATATGTTATAGTGAAAACATTACTCCAGGAGCGAAACGACCAATTCATCGTAGTTAATTGATGTCACGACAATGACCGTGTTATGAACCTATCAAAGGCAATAAAGAGCATTTTGTGTCAGCGCATTACGACCGCCGATAGGCCGCAACGTATGTTATGATCAACAACACTAACTTTCGACATAATTTCCATAATATCTATAAAACTTGTTTCATGTTTTATTTTAATATTAGCTATTTAACGTTTTGTTTTATTTATTTTTTACTAAAGATTTTAATAGATTTTGATTACATAATGAAATTAAGGTCGTCGCTGCGCAGTTAGACAGCGTCGGACTGTAAACATTGATTGTGGGTTCGATTCCCACTTGGAAATGATTATGTATTACTTTCATTTCTCCGGTACCTAAGTCAAAGCGCCGAGTTCCTCCACGTAACACATAATGTCCCGATGTCGGGCAGCAAGTGAAGAACGGAGTGTTTTCACACTAGGTTCTCCCTGACTACCCTAGTATGCGGAAAAAAAGGTGAAGCTGTAAAAATACTACTGTAATAATATTAAACATAAAGTTTATTTTCTGAATAGTAAAAATGCCATTTGAATTTTATTTAAGTTGTGGATCTTGGTCGCTTATTGCTAACCTTGTTCATCGCTGCCTTACCGCTTCATCCACTTGTTAGTCATTCCGCAAGGTCTCTGGTTAACGTTCGATTGTAAATTCATGGGTAAACACGAACCTTCTTAAAATATATTTCGTAAGATTTCTCCTTAATTATTCGAAACGCTTTCGTAATGCATGAGCTATACATAAAATTATAATATAATTTATTATCAACATATTATAAAGTCGCATGGATTTTAAAGTCAAAGATATTGATAAAAGTTACGAACTTGACCCGTTTGCGCAAAACATATTAATTTAATACGCGTATGATGCAATTGATACGTCATATTTTGTCTTTTTGCAACGTTTTGATATAGAACTTTGTCCGTTATCACTACAGAGTTCATAATATCCAAATTATTATTATGGAACATCATAGAACTGGTTTTGTCATTCTTAACTAAATAGATTGTGGCCAGTCGTGGCCCAGTGGCACAAGTGTGTGACTGTAAACGACTGGTTGTGGGTTCGATTCCCACTCGAGGAGTGGAAATATTTAATATTTCCATTTTCTTCGCTCTGGTGTCGAGGTAAAGCGCGGCGTTAAGTTCCGCCACTTAACACGCAATGCCTCCGAATTCGGCGGAAAGTGGGGAACGGAGTGTCTTAACACTAGGTTCCCTCTGGCTACCGTGTCGTGTGCGGGATATAGCGTGAAGCTATTTAATTATTATTTTCTTAACTAAATAGAAATCATTTTTACGGACTTGTATTGCATATCTATTCTGTTATTTACATTTTTTTACCCGCAGCATTCTACTGCAAAATGGAAATCGGCTTCAAAAGTGTAACGGAACAGCAGTTTAAGTTATTACATTATGTAGTAATCGCATAAAACTACTACAATCCTTTTCCTTAATACATTAAATTATTTGAAAACGTTAGTTTTTGATATTTAAATAGAAAATAGTTTTTTAGTAAGTTTTTTTATTTCCATTTACATATGAGTAATTATATATTATTTGTTTCAGGTATTATTTATGAGTAACCGTATTCCTTACCAAGTGTAACAAGCGGTAAGTTTAAAAAAATGCTAATTTATAGTATGTATAAACAGCTGTACAATGTTAACAAATTTTGCACATTTTGTACTATATTTCAATTTTGTTTTTCTTTGTAAAAGCTGACGAATTATTTATATTAACATGTATTTATGTTTATTTATGTATATTGCACCTTCTTGAATGCACCGTAGATAATGTTAATATAATTTAGTCTAGGAATTCATGGAAACTAAATATTATCTAAATCTTATTCATCGTTTCGATACCTCACGAGGGTAATTGTAACCTGCAATGTTTTCATTTCGGAAAGTGGAGAACTGAGTGTCTTGACACTAGGTTTTCTCTGACTACCCTGCTATGCGGGTAAAAGCGTGAAGCTTGAAAAAAACAACAGTTATAGAATAGAAAAGTAGCACTCGTAATGTCGCAGATTGACTTCTATGTTAAGAACGATAACTCGCGACACCTGTCCTAGAGCCGGTGAATAACGGCCTTCCTTCATCACAAATGCAAAAAATGAAACTATCGAAACTAACGGTGCATTCTGCAATTCCCTTAAAGAAATTGTTCATTCTCTTACTTCCTGCTATAAATTAGTACGTTTTATTGACTGTAAGGAGTAGCGCCTCTTTTTAGCGAGGTTTTTTATGCTAATACTTTTTAACTTATTATTTTTTAATCGCCACTTATGTATCTCTTTGTTTTGCTTACCTTGTTTATAACAGTCAAATTGTAAACTACCTGAAGATTAATGTATAATAATCTTCAGTTATATTTGCTTAATCACACAATACGAAAGTACTGTAGATTTTACAAAGTATACTTAAAATAAAATAATCATAATTGTTTTTTTTCTTCATTCAATATTCGTTATTGTAATACAACGTTCTCCTATGACATAAAACCTTTTATTTATTACTAAATTAAGTCACAAAATTTCCAGAAGATGAAGACTGATAAATAATTCAAAAGCTTGCATATTGATCAGAGCCTAATAATTCCTTACTTACGTTAGTTAGGTATCAATGTCATCGATTTTTAGTATAAATAAATATTTACTTTTTAGTTTGTTTATTACTTAATTAATTAAGCCTAAAAATTAAACACAAAATATTTACCAATAGATGGCTTGACTTAAAAAATATATTTTTTAGTTTTAGGATTGTTGTCTATACACTATGCTGAATACAAAAATACATATAACAAAATTATTGAATAAACCCTGTTACGAATACACTTCGATCTTTCTTTCTTATTTTTTAAAATATTGACATGACTGACTGCATTTCTACATGACTCCTAGAAATGCAGTGTGCAAGGAAGTAAAGAGAACACATTATCGCTGCGACAAATTCTAACGGGGCATGTTGCGTGGGGGAAATGGACCGAGACTGCGCACGCGCACCGCTATAATAGATCGTCCGTCCCAGTTGGTTTCGGCGCGCTGTTCAGTACACGAGTACACGTGCTCGCGATCCGTGTTGCAACTATTTATTATATAGCTTTTGTTTATGTAGTGGTCAATGTTAATGTTTGTAATTATAATTTCTTGTGACGTTTCGTGATCTTTGAAGGAAGATTTTGTCAAATCGCGTTATGGAAACAGTGTACGGAGTAGCATTGCACTGGGCTATTTAAGGTACGTGGCTTGATAAACAACTACTCGTTTTTCTTGGTGATCCTTTTACCTTCATTGTTTGTTTATTAAAGATTATAATGTTAATATTGCAAAATGAATTATACTAAGTAAGCAGGAAAATAGACTCTCATCGACAACATTGACGTTAACCTTGAAGGATTTACACGGCATCCCAATGTCTCGACTTGAAAGGTCCTATTTGACAATGCTTTGAATTTTAACACACGCTAAGAAGGTCTACTCAACGAGCTTATTTTTTATTATTCTAAAATATTCCGAATCTTCTGTTTTTATTATAATGCTTGCAATTTATATCAGGTGAGTTGCAATAAGTTGATCATCCGACACTCTTATCTCTATGACCTTTTCATGAAACAAGCAACAATATTTATAAACCGTCGAATACTTATATGGTCCTAGTTGAGCTATTATCATTTGCGTTTCGTGACCTCTGGCAAGCTTATCTTGTAGTCCTTTAAATTAAGTTATTTTTTTATAATTGGTATATAATAAAATATGTGATATTTTATTAGTAACTAATTAATTTTTATGTCCTCGTTATTGACATTTCGAAGACAAATTCTTTCTCGCACCTCTCACTTGCGAGGCCTCGTGATTGCGAAAACGTTTTCATTGACAGTAAATTATTCCTTATTCACATTAATTAATAAAAAAAACGTTTAATGTGTCTATTAAATAAAAGTAATTTTACCTCTAATAATTTAAAATAATAAAATAATTGGCTATATTACGTAGAATGGACTAAAGTTAAAAAGTAATTTTATAATCATGCGTGAACCTTGACTCAGTAAATACCTAAAGGTATTGAAAGTGGAAAGCCTTGGTATTATCGGGACTTATATGATTATTTAGTAAGACCTGCTGTTGCGATTGTGAAAAATCTTTAAGGTTATTGTATATAATTTATTACAATGTTGTACTAATGTCCTGTTTATGGTGTGCTTGTATAAAGAGAAATAATTTATATCTTCTATAGAATACTTTAATATTGGTATTACTACAAGTATTGGTTACTGAACTTTCTGATATGATAAACAGCAAGAATTGGAGCACGTTTCCTTTGATAGGACACGAATGATAGATGTAATAAACATTTAAGTAAGTAGTTCTTTCTTCAAGTAATTGATCGTAATAATAATATATATTGTTATTGTTTGGGGCCAGTCGTGACGCAGTGGCACAGGCGTGTGACTGTAAACGTCTGGTTGTGGGTTCGATTCCCACTCGAGGAGAGAAAATATTTAATATTTCTATTTTCTTCGCTCTGGTGTCGAGGCAAAGCGCGGGGTTAAGTTCCGCCACTTAACACGCAATACCTCCGAATTTGGCGGAAAGTGGAGGAAGGAGTGTCTTAACACAAGGTTCCCTCTGCCTACCCTGTTGTATGCCCGGATACAGTGTGAAGCTAAAAAAATAATATTATTTATATGTAAGTGAGGTCGCATCAAGACAGTGACTGACTGTTAACGCGATGGTTGTGGGTCCGATTTCCGCTTGACGAAATAGTTTTATGTTATTTTCCTTTTTTTGCTCTGGTCGCCACTTAACATGTAGTCTTATTTTCAGGCGGAAAGTGGACAGCGGAGTGTTTTGACACTCCGTTTCTCCGGTTCGATTCTTTATGACTACCTTGCTACGCAAAAAGCGTTAAGCTGCTTTAATTTTTTAATTAGTGGTTTTATGTAAGCAATATTCCCCCATTGACTTACCTACAGTATTTAAAGTTTAAGTACATAGCAATTTTTGTATACTAAGGATAAATAAAATTCTATTATTAATTAAAATTAAAGTAACCTTCAGCTGTACTAAAGACGTTAGTTTGAACAAATTCTTCTCGTACAATCACTACATACAGTACCTACATGTTAATAACTTTATTTTTTCCTTTTATATTTAAATACTTGGGGCATCTGTGGCACCGTACTTTTATTAAATATGATGTTTTATTTTTTTCTATTATTATCTTCCTTACATTAAAATTTTAACATAAATTGTAGTTTAATAACTTTTCCAAGTCATTAAAATATAACATATGTACAAATAAATAAAGGAGACTGAATATGCTTAGTATTAAAATAGCCGCTTTTTACTAAATGTCTGTATGTTCCGGCTAATCTTTGAATGAGCTCTACTTATTTTAACTGTTTTTTTACTGGCTGATAGTGGACGTAGTAAATAGTAACTTAGGCTACTTTTATTTTACAATAATAATTATTTTGTTAAATTCCACGCGGACCTACGTCCTGCGTCCTGTAACTACCTTACAGGCACACATGGTATATTGCTATAACACGACAATTAAATTTAAATACATTTAAGCTTCTGTTTGCTTTGAATAAACATTTATGTCCTTAATTCTGCAAGGTTATTGTGTAAATTAATCTTTAAAACGGTCTATTATAAGTACTTAAAATAAAAACTTTAAATACACTACAAGAAACTATTAAAACTATTAAAGTTATTCATTTATTCCTACTTAGATATCATTAATTATTAAAAAATGAGGAAGCGCAAGATTACGAATCGCGTCTTCTTTACTTTTGAGTACGGTAATGTGATATTAAATATTTATGTCATAAATTTCCGTTATTTTCTGTAATTGTACGTAACATTAAAAATAAAGCCATCGTGGCACAAGAGAACTACGTCTGACTGTAAAAGTGATTAGTTCTGGGTTCGATTCCTACTCGAGTGAATTATTATATTTACGTAAATTATTTTTTTTTCTCCGCCCTGGTAAGAAAATCGGTGGATTTTGGATGGAAAGTGGAGAACAGAATGTCTTCATACTAGGTACTATCTGACTCCCCTGACTGACTGACTGACCCCGGGCAAAAGCATGAAGCTACAAAAACATATTAAAAACAACAAATTTTAAGTAAAATATTATTTTCTATTACATCCAACACAAAAAAATTAGGCCATCGTGGGTCTGTTTATCGTGTCTAAATTTCCACAAGAGAAATTGAAATAAGACAAAGTACGGCGTTAAGTTCCGCAATACCTAAAATCACTACACAGTCCTTGATTATCTCTGCCTATCCGATTAAAATACTCAATACGTGAAATATAACCGTTATGTGCTTACAACATCGATTTTATTTTAGGCTTACTTTATTTTTTTAATTATGACGCTTCGAACGTGCCAGTAGAGCATAGGTCACTTCGCCAATGTCACGTTGTATGGTGGGGAACATACGAAGGAAATTGAGTTTACATTTTTCCATGAAGTTAATATATAGCCGTCACGGCGCAATGACTGTCATTTGTATGGTTGTGGGTTCGATTCCGACTTGAGGGAATTATGATTTTAAAATTATTTTCATTTACCGCTTTGGTACCTAATCTCGCGGTATTGATTTCTGCCACTTCACACGCAATGTCTCGATTTTACATGGAAAATGGGGAAACGTAACGTGACACTAGGTTCGCTATGATTATACTGCTATGCGGGAAATATATGAAGCTAAAAAAATATATATATTTTTCGTTTTTGGATGACAAAGATATATATATTGTTACTATTTATAAAAAGGGTATTTATAAATAATTGTTACACTTCACTGTCGTTTATTTTAAATTATTGTTGTAATCTGTTTGAAGGTAAACAGCATTGCATGTCTAGGAAAAGGAAATACTGATTTTACAATTTTTTACCACCAATTATTTATCATCATCTTCAATGTTAATTTGTTGAAAATATATCCAAGGAAAGTATATTGGTTAAGTATGTCAAAGTATGTGTAAATAATAACATGTTTAAGTAAGCAGTACAAATATGAACATCCTCGAATGGGCACTAAATAAAAACGTTTTATTTGTATAGGAAATCATTTTAGACTTTAATCATGAATCGTATCACTCAATTGAAGTTCTGGCAATTAATATTGGACTATGACAGGTACAGCCATTTAATCACGTATGTATCAAATGACTGCATTATATCACGTTTGATGCAAGAAAAAGTAAGTATTGCCATCCGCTAGTATGTAGTTTATCTATGTATATAAATAAAATTAGTATAAATAGAATGTACGATATATACCAAAATAAAATTATTTTTACAATTTTTGTCTGTCTATTTGTTGCGGCTAATCTCTGGAACGTCTGGACCAATTTTGATGGAACTTTATCATTTTTTTTTGAATTTCACGCGAACGAAACCGAGGGCTCCGCTAGTAGATGTATACAGTATTATGCAGAGGCAGCTAAATAACATAACTTGATACAGCAATAAATAAAACTATTGATTTAAGCGTTCAAACAAATATTGCTTCGTTAGTACGTGGAATACGGAATCTTGTCGACTTGGCTCGTCTCTGCCAATCAATGGGAAAATAAACAATAGGCGAACTTTACTTAAACAGTATTTAGTTCGTTTAACACGCTTACGTTGAATAGAGAAACCTTTTTATTTATGTATGTTTAATTTTAATTAGGCACATTACTACTATTATATATTTTCTTTTTAATATTTTTGACTATAAAGAGCGAATTTAGCGACACGAATATAGGGGGTTTCCTTAGTAACTTTATGTTTAATGAATACAGATTGCCCTTAACAGCTTCACGTTTTAACTCGCTTAACCGCCTTGTCAGAAAGAATTTAGTGTCAAAACACTCCGCTCTCCACATTTCGCCCGAAATCGAGATATTATATGTCGAATGGCGATGCAGAAAGAATTTAGTGTCAAAACACTCCGCTCTCCACATTTCCCACGAAATCGAGATATTGTATGTCGAATGGCGATTCTCAAACACTTTGCCTAGGCACCAGAGCGGAGAAATAAAAATAATATGAAATATTTTCTCTCTTCCGACTGAGGATCGAACCTAGAACCATCGCCTTTACAGGCAGACGTACGTACTGCGCTACAGCGACAGTTTCATTATTTTCTTAATATAAACTTTTCTGTTGTTCTATTTTTTATTCCCGCAAGGCACACAAGCACAAGGCAGGATAGGCAGAGGGAACCTAGTGTTAAGACACTCCATTCCTTATTTACCGCCGATTTTGGAAGGCATTACCTGTTAAGTAGCGGAACTTAACGCTGCGTTTTGTCTCGATACCAGAGCAAAAACCAATAGAAATATTCATTATTTCCAATCCTCGACTGGGAATCGAACCCACCAAAACCAGTCGCGTTTACCGTCACACTGCCCCTGCGCCTCGACTGGCCTCTATAAACATGAAAAAGCTTAGAAAAAACCATTAATTTAACCATTATTGTATAAATTATATTCTATGTTTAGAAATATTAAAGCTAAACCTTAATTTTAAATATTTTTAAAGTGTTATTCTACACTTAGGAAACTTGAAAAAGACATTTAAAGAAAACTTATAAAAATTTGAACGCAGCGGGATTCGAACTCACGCCTTTTCAATACCGTCCAGGCGCTCTCACCACTGAACCATGCGTTCTGCGTAGAACGCATGGCTTCATATTTTTATACGTTTTCTTTAAATGTCTTTTTTAAAACCTTATTTACATTCATTTTTAATGAGTCATTGTTTGTTTTGAGAAGTCGTGAATTAAAACTTTTAAATGTCTAATTTGATTAACAATTCGTAACGAGCTTTCAATTATATTGTGATTGACTTTAATTATATTAATTACATTATACATATTTAATTTCTAATTACTCACTTTAGTAACTAAATGCACTTCGTGTTTTTAATAAGTTAATGTCAGTTATGGTGTATTGCGGCATATTTGCTAGTAGTTTCTCTTCCTTGTTTTGCATTTACAATTGTGATGACCTACTTCCACTGTTAACAAAAACTCGGTAGGGAATTCTTCAATATCACTGTTTTCTCAGTGACATTGTGCCCTTATGTCTCATACATGTTATTGTCAATTTTTCCGCTAATCTTCATAAATACAAAATACATTATTTTTCTCTGAACATGTAATGTTAAAATATTTTCTAAATATCTGTCATGTTTTTAATTTGAAAGGACCCTGATATATCACTCATACAAATATACGTTAACTTTTCATCTGTTAAATTTATTTTGTTCGAGCGTCGAGTGTACAGACACCTTTAACCTCAAGCCGGCAACACATCCACAACTCGGGTTTGTAGCCGGTTGTTGTAGATGTCCTTAACTTCAGGTGGACTTACCATCAGATGGTCCTTCTACTCGCTTGCCGCCCTTTTGCAATAAAAATATATATAAAATTATTCATTATCTAAATAAAAGGTGGAATCTTCTTTCTTTCTTTAACTTTTGATTCATATTTTTATTATTATAATTACAAAACTCTTATACTACTGATCAATTTAAAATTATTATTAAATTAAAATTCCAAATATATCTTATGGCATATACGAGTACGTCACAAAAAGATGCATCTACTATATAATTTGTAAATAAATTTAATAAAATAATTGATCAATTAGTTATATGTATTCATACTAGTGCATATAAAAATATTAGCATATTAGGTTGAAATTACCATCAGTATATAAATCATATATTTAAGTAAACCATATTTATGGTACCAGTAAATCTTCGTAGCGAAATTAATCTTCATTTAATTTGAACCGATTTTATTGCGGCTTCCCCATGCATATTGTATCAAAGAAACGACGGGCCCCAAAAATTTATGTGCCTTTTTTATCTAAAAGGAATTTTGCAACCATAGCGGGCTTTCATTACGCTGAAAAGCGCAATTTTCCCCATTCTATGTCCGCCTAGTGAAATCGTTATCGTGTACATTGCGGCGGCGCCCGTTTCTTAATAGCAGCATCGCGTGTATTTATTTATTTTTATTCTGTATCCATCTGAAGCCTTCTTCTAATTAGCTATATCATATCATTTAAACCATGTAAGTTTATTTGGTATCAATTAAAGAAATTTCTGAAAAATATTCACTTAACGCACCCTCAGACTACGAGTGAGTTAACAATTCAAACTGCTATTTTTGATAAATGACTCGTGTTTTTTTTTCATTCTATGGTTAGTTTTTACCAGTTCAGTTCTGTATCTGTGTTGAGTACTTCTGTATGAACTAATGTTGAGTTAGCTCACTTTAATTTTATGTCGATATAAATAATAGTAACGCGTGAACTTGTGTACTTAATAATTTACACTTTGCGAACTTAATAATTTACAGTTATACATATTTCAAAAGGATTTCATAGAAAAATATTATAACAAAAATAGTAACGTATCAATTAACAACTTGAGTTTTTACTCTTAAGTAATCGGAGTGAGAGTTCATAAATAGATCGTTAAAAAGTATATTTATTTTGAAATAATTATGTTTTGAAATGGCTGTAATAAATAAAGAAAGAGCTATGCTTAGTATTTTTTTTATTCACTGAAACATAAATAATAGAGTACAAAAGTTCAACAAAACCATATTGGAATGTTTTGCTTAACACTGCTTTTCTATTTCCTTAAATAAAATTAAATATTTTATGTTACTCAAATACGCTTTGACAAAATATACTGCGAAGTAGTTATGTGTGTGTTATAGTTTTTTGCGTTGGATACAAAATTATATCTGAAGCCTTAGCTCCTAGGACCTAACTCCAGAATATTGAACCAAATCGATTGTGCTTAAGAGCAATATATAATTTTAGTTATCGTCTTAATTTAAAAAAGTTGTCGCTTAATACATTAAACATTAAATGCATGAAAGGAAAGAAACTTCTCGATTATTGTGCTGGGTTCATAGCTTTGCATAGAAAATAATTTTGAGACTCGACCCAATCAACGGCATAAGAGCTCCTTTTAAAATGGGCATTGACGCTCGCCTTCACTTTCTCATTGTCGCTGTCCTCTTTCTTCTTAACCAAATTTGAAAAGATCCTGTCAAAACCACCTTTGAAATAATTGCTAGAAATTAACTCATGATAGTTCTGGACAGGCCAAGACCATTCAGTAAATTGTGTATTCTCTAATAGGTCATTACATAAAATGATATGTATTACGTGACGTGACATATATTAAGTGACGTTTCTTTTGCTTAAGAGTCAGGGTTTGCGGCCGTGTATACTTTTAGGTAAAATTATATTTTTTGTATATTTGAAATATAAAATCTATAACATTTTGATAAGGAAATATTATGCCATACTATGCATAAATAATAAATATAAAACCATTCAAATTTAGTTTAGACTACTAAATAGACATATACCAAAAAAATAAAAATAAAGTGCAGTATTGTATTGTTAAACGTATTTCATAAAAATAGTATAATTTCTTTACTTCATTTAGCAGTTGAAACTGTCTGGATTTAAACAAAATGCGCAATACTCATAATCTGGGCGTATAATTGAAAATATTCTTACGCTCTAAAATAATTAATTGATCAATTATATATTGATAACATTAATTTAAAAATGTTTAAAACTATTTATTACATAAAATAATTTTATTAAACGCTCTTACAAATAAATTGATCTAAAGTCTAACATTTAAAAACACTGCTCACTTAATCCATTCAACATAATACAGTGAAATATTTATAAAGCAATGGCGAGTAAAGCAACAATAATATTTCGGTGGAGGAAAAAACAAGAGGGTCGTTTAGGGATCCGACGGGAATTCTCATCGCGTCCTGTTTTGTATCCGAGCTTAGAGTATAAGTAGAAAGTACACGGAAATGTTCAGAATGCTATGCCATTTACATAGTCTATTATGTTGGTCTTATTGTGTTGATGTTGTATATTTCTTTGTTGTTTGTGATAAAAAAACAGCTTTACGCTTTATCCCATAGTATACAGAACCTAGTGTCGAGACACTCCGTTTTCCACTTTTTGCCCGAAATCGAAACGTTGCGTGTTAAATGGTGAAACTTAATCCGACGGTTTGTCTTAGATACCACAGCAGAGAAATGAAAATAATATGTACTCGTAATCATCCCTCGGGTGGAAATCGAACCCATAACCTCCGCGGTTATAGTGTGACGCAGTCCTGATGCCCCACAATGACTTCAAATATTTAACTTTTATACACAAAAAATATAGAAAATTTAATCTACATACCATTTTAAGTAATTCTATGTGTTTTTTGGCTTTTGTAAGCACTGGAAAATAGAATGCGGGATAAACAGAATATGACTAATAATAAATATTCACATTACATTTTTCCTGCAACCGTCAGATACGTCACTTTTCCGGGAACCAAATCAAGAATATATCTTACAAAAAATAAATGGAAATTTATTTTAGAAGTATTTGTCTGCCATTTTGAAATGTTAATTATTTCTATATTTAGTTCTTTTTATTTAGCTTCACGCTTTTCCCTTTTGAGGTTGTGAGAGAAAACCTTTCCACCGAAAGTCGAAATATGGCTATGTGCCTGCGATATTAAACGCAACGCTTTGTCTTGCCAGAGCCGAAAACTTAAACAAAATCATTCTCCGAGAGAAAATCGAACCTACAACTCTCAACTCAACTCTCTTTTATATCTTTTTATTATAACAATTATTGAATAATTTCAATAATACCAGCGAAATTTACACAAAGAATTAAAGAATATTTTTGTACTATCAACCATTATACTGCTATTATATTTTATATAGACATCTATCTACATTTATATTTTATATAGAAATTCAACGAAAAACAATTATATAATTAAAAAACGCCTCAAATTCATTTAAATCACGAAAGAGGACCCCTCCATGTCGGACATTGGCGCGGGCGCGCGGGTCTGCGTACCTGCTCGTGCGCCGCGATGCGCACCTCCGCCCCGACTCGACGAGGAAACAGTGAGTCGAGCAGGTAGCCTGCGCTTCGCCGAACTGACGCTCAGTGCGCGCGTTCTCTCGCCGCCGGTGGTAGTGTCCGAGTTGCGCGGGCGCACGCGCGGCGCCGCGAGCATGGTGTCTACGCCTATCTGGTGAAGTGTCATCCTAGTGACGTTGTGATACAAACAACCTACGACATGTCCTGTGAAAGGCGAACAAAGGCCGCCCGTTTCCTCGACCTGCGGTGAGTTTAAGCGTGATGCGGCACGCTTCCTGTCACGACAGAGCGATCCTTTGTTGAATCCTCGCCGAGAATGACATGTGTCCGTCTCTTTTTAACGCGTTTTACCTGCCATTCGCTGCTCAAAGTGCGTGTTGTGTTTGCCATAATATTATTCTTATAAGACTACAAATGATATTCGTCCAGTGCTAATTTTCATCCGCGGAAACGCTCGAGGAAACGAGTATTAGTGCTATTATTCCTTCCAAGGATTTCACAAGTTGTTTTATAATGAGGTTCCAGTTGGTAACGTTAACATTTAAAGTATAAAACGATTAATTTCAACCTTGACAGAAAAACTTACGAAACCAGCGACCTAAACGCATGTAATTTTTATAAAATAAGCGACCATGATTTTCTTTAACCTTTTTATTGTAAATTTATGCTCTTATGATAAAAGTAGCAGCATAAATGCTTAATTTATAGTGTTACACTGCAAGCTGAGTTTTGACATGACAAATAGCAAAATTAGCTTAACGTAGTAAAAATGGTTTTCCTTTTGGAATGCAGTTGGCAATAATGGCTCAGACACAGCACAGATGTAGGGCGCTCCCCGCCTCTCCTTTCGGCCTTGAAAGGCTCTTGACCAGGCCAGCGTCGTCGATATTGTATTTATTGCAACCTCCACGATCCGTACTGGCGAGGTTATTGACGCCTCGAGACACAACAATTCGTTTTCATGGGAACATGTAACAACTACTGGTACCACCCGACCGCTAATGTTCGCATTCTCCTTGAAACGATAATTCTCACGTCGATCCTATTTAAATCTGCAACTACAATACCTATTACGTCACTTATATGTTAACTTCCGCCTTTGAAGTTTCTTATTTGATTGTGAGTCACGATACAATATGCATGCTACCACCAAACTTGTTTGAGATTTTTGTAAAGGCAAAAATGTCAAGTGGAATGTCCTAAAACAGATAAAATAATATTTTAATATTGTTTTAAAAGCAATGATCAAAATGTTTACCCGCATATTATAGTAGTTTTCATACGCAAGAAATATCTATAAATATACTCGTCAGACAACTACTGGCAAAGGATCGATGCCCAGCTAGCCCTAGGTGAAGGCCGATTGTTTTAGTTCTTCGCCCTTTAAATAAAGACATCTCATTGAACACCTACAACGCACTACCTTAGCAGGCGATCTCTCATACATACTAAAGAAACCTATATATTTGTATAGTATTTTTCAATTTAAAATTTCAAAATGAGGTATTGATTATTTTGCTCGACCTAGTATCAGATAAGTTCTGAATGTAGCTACCATATGGCGACAGATCGACACTTCAAAGCGAATGAGGTCGGCATATGTTGCCGCTTTCACTCCCTACATCACAATCACTGTTACATACATGAACATATAGGCGGATTTCCGAATAACAATATTTATCCGTCTTTATTATTGTTCATAAATAAAGGGCTAATGTAAAATTACGTTGGCATAAATTAGTTAAATTGCAAGCTTTATTTGAAAAATAACCTAAGAAGTGCAGTAAGCTTAGATTTATTCGATTTAAAAAATAATTTCAAGTTACTTAGTTAAAAAAAGTATTGATTATACTAATTAGAATGGTTTAAAGAGTTGCACATGCATGTACACGCGCCTGCATAGTCGAGGGTAGTTTTAGCCGACAGCAGCTGGTAACCCCAAGAGTGAGTCACGTCCTCTATCTGTGCCCTACTGTGGGCCGGGGTGCGTGTCAATGACCCCTCTCGCAGCCCCACAGTACATATTATATGCCACACATTTATCCTTTGCCCTTTGTTGCTCTCTATTATTTATAGGGTTTTTGTTCAGAACGAACAGCCCTGTGCATTTCTCATTTGCACGCATCCGTACTATCAAATAAATTAATTATGTATGCTCCAATAGATATGATTTTGCTAAAATTATTGATCGAATTATATATATAGATTTCAATTACAATTATAAAACGATATTAAGTTAACTATGAACTGACTATTGACGTCATATTGTCCGATAGCAATTTTATTTAATCTAATTTTCATAACTCAATCATGACGTTGTATCGTAATATAGGATTATATGTATGGCGTATACTTGCGTCTCTTAAAACGTCTCATCGCCCGCTACTATCGTACCGGTTTCCAGTTCCATCTGCAACGGCGGGCGAACCTTCTACAGAAAAACAAATGAAACAATTGATTGCTTGTTTTGTTTTCTTCATGCGGCTCTCTGAACCTGACAATCTTTTGCTTTGTTGCTGCTTCGATCCAAAGAATTATAATACAGATGATCATTTCGTGAATAGAAACTACCTTATGCCTCAAATATTTAAGTTTTTCGTGCAACCTAACCAAATGTAATTACTTAATCGGATTTCACATAAAAAGTTATTACATATATGTATGTAAACAATTCTGTGGAAATCGAATTAATAAATTTTATTACTTCTAGCTGTGAATAAAAACACAAATCAATAATTCATTAATTTACTCTATTTAAAAAATACCTAAGTACTTAATATACAAAAAATATCATATAATATAAGGTATTACTATATATAATATATAGTAATATTTTAAACATGATTTTGATGGTTGAAACTATTTACAATCAAAATAAGTACGTCTATATTACCAATTTTAACCTCACTATTACCATACTAAAAAAGTGCATCTTCTCATATTTTTCTCGCGTAGCGTAGTAGTCATAGAGCCTAGTGTCAAGACACTCTGTTTTCCGCCCGAAGCTTTATATCGACACTATTTGAAACATTTTCCTCAATTAATCTAATTTTCTGTTACAATTTCTTACGTACGTAAAATCTTCGTATCGGCTAGCATTATGAACTGGTAGAGATGATTCAGGAATATGAATTATTCAAATCAGCGGCGCCCCTCTTTGCCTCCTTACTGTGTAGTCTGAAGGTAAAAATTTTCAGTAAAGATTGCATTTTTTATTATATTTTAACTTTTTTATACAATTCCGTTTAATATTATTTTCCTTATGAACTAAAAACAAAAGTAATGGTGATATTAATTATCAATATATCGACAAAAACATAAGATTGCGAATTACATGTTTTTACATAGACTACTACTTATAACATATACAAGGAATGTGTACAAAAGAACTACGACCAGTAGGTATGACCAATACTATATAACAAATACTACCAGTATAACTTTCTGCGTACGAAATTCATACAGTTTTAGCAATATTCTCTACGAGCATCTTAGTTTCTCTATTCTTTACTGTACGATCAGTCTGGTAACGTAGATATTGTAAATTAATATATTTTAAACACTAACCCACAACAACCGCCTTTACTGCGCCCTATGACAACTAAATAAAATAAAAAACAAATATTATTACAAGTAAAGGGCAAAATTTAACCCTATTCACATATTCTTTGTTTTCTCTCAAATATACAAAATGTTCATGTCTATGAATAAACTTGTATCTGTGGACACAAGTTAACTTTGCGGGTGGTAACCATTGCTTATTTCAACTTCTTTTTTATAATTTACACATGTTTCAAAATGGATTTTTAAAAATGAATAATTTACTACTAAGCCATTTATTCCTCATTAGATATACATTACGGTCTTACCTTGAATAATATCGGTATTTCATTTTTAGAGATGAGCTCGTTCAACACAGCCAAGGCATTTTAAGGCGGAGGGTGCGCTTATCTCTCAAAGCGGGGTGAGGGCGGGCCTTACACTTTGTTCTACCTCCCTTGCGTGCCACATCTCACTACCACTTTGGAAATTGGTCGACTTTGTCTTTACGTTGTGCTTCTTCATGGGAAATGTATATTTATTTCTTATCTATTACTTACAAAAAAATCTTGAAATATAATAACTACAAATTACTAGACTTAGTAGACTAGTACTTAGTATTAGTGTCATAGTTGTTAAAGTAGAATACATACTAGAAATAATGCACATATATATTATTGTTTATACAAATAGGCGCCAATTAAATACATTAAAACCACCATGTATCTGCAAGGTAAATATCTTGTTGCATCAAATCACGTTGCACAGTGATGCGCGGTGTACTCGTACGTACATACAGGCGATACAACGTTAAAAGCCTACACGATTCTATGGTACGAAGGTTATGTTTAAATTGTTTTCGCCTTCATCATGTTGTTAAGTCCTATTGTGTGCCAATGTTCAGCCAAACATTCAATGACCTAGTTTCAGTATATTGTCAAACTTTTATTTCCTCGTTTAGACTTTCCTTTTTTCGTCATTAAATTCTATTGGAAATTATTGCGGCCTATTTCTACATCAATTCTCATTGATAACACAAATTACTTGTGGCAAACGTATTTAGATATAATTAATTGGCCATGATAGAGCGGCGTCTTGCTTGACTTACTGCAAAAGATAGAAGTAGATACACCTACTCAATGCAATTGTCGAAAAGGCGCTCAGTGGGAGTATTTATATTGGCTATTATGAGTCTTGTGAATATTTATTACGATCCATTCATTAAAAATTGTTGTTTAAATCCTTAAATAAAAACTGAACAGTGTATGAATTAGTAAATAACTACATTTCGTTTGTTTTCACTATGACAGTTATCACATATGCGCATATTAATTATGCTTAATACCAAAGAGTAATTAATTTGGTATTTAGGTTTTACCCTCATGACAAGATTATGTAGGCCTGATGCAGGCGTGGCGGCGAAAGCAGCGCTCCCTTGACACGCTACGGCGCGCGCGCATTGCAGTCAAGGCCCTCCGCTACCGGCGCGGCCGCATGCGCCCTAATGAACAAATAGTATCACCATACATAAACATAAACTATTACTCATGTACACATTGATACAAGAATTGCCCGTTTAAATATCAAATTGTTATGATATAACCTCTTCATACAAGAGGTTGATGACAGTGGACGAGGCGAAAGGAGTATGCAGGGACCGTAGCGTTTGGCGCTCCGTTCTCTCTGACTACCCCGCTAGGGATACCGCGTGAAGCTAAAAAAAAGTTATCATATGTCTTTTAAACTTTACGACAATAGGACAGTTTCGATTTCGGGAAAATTGAGGACACAGTGTCTTGACACTATGTTTTCTTTGACGACTCTTCTATGTTTTCTTTCTTCTCTGAGGGGAAAGCAGAAGCTGTATAACATCTTTTTCCTGTAACAATTATCTTATAAATTTATTACTTTTACGAAGTTTAATTTGGCTTGTAAAATCATAATTCCTTTGAGTACGATCGATATACTACTTTTGATTCGCTGTTGTGTGGCTTGAAACGTTAATTACTGTGTTTTTTTCTTTATTTGTTTACCTTATTTGTCTGCCTTTGTTACGTATATACATTGCAACTTACGACTTCCTTGCTAGATAGTTGACAGATAGATTGCGTGTGCGAAGAACAAAGTAAATAATTATTTTTTAACAAATGCTATTTTAGTTTCTATTTTAAATGTGGAATTGACACAAGATTATCTTTGTTTTAAAAATAGGATTGTTTTTAACAAATATTAACAGATGAATCTATAGAAAAAATGTTGGATATTTATTGAAATTTTAGGTAAACCCAACGATCGACAACAACGTAATCAAGCTAAGCGCAATAATAATGTAACAAACGCTCAGAATTCCTTTTTTTGCTAAGTTACAAAAAAATTGTAATGATAACCTTCTAACCGATAAACTAGTTCACCATAATCTTTCACAGAACTGAATAATATGAGAGTGAAATTATAAAACAAGTATTCTACGTTTTTACTACTAAAATACTAGACATAGTTATTTTCAAAGAAAAAAACGAACCGTGGAATATAATAATTTTAATATTATGTTCGTAAATTTTAATTGCTTATAGTTTTTGTAAGAACAAAACTTCCTGAACAACCAGTTTTTCTTTAAAAGGTATTGGCTATTGACCACAAAGTACATTGACATCTAATTATTATCTCAGCGGCACACACTAGCGATAAAAGTTTAGAGCTTAGACCTTTCCTCGGGTTAAGAAACGTTTACGCATTAATGAAAACTTTTATATTGGAATTTATAATATTATAGAAATACTATAGTAATATTTTAAAAATATTTTAAGAAAACGTTTAAAAATTAGAATGCAGTAGGATTCGAACCCGCGCCTCTTGAAATCCATGCAAAAACTGACGAAGGTCTACATCCGACTGCATCGAAATTCTTATACACTTATTACAACTTATTTTTAAAGAATATATCTCTGTAAAGAGATTTTTGCAAATTTTTGCTTCTCAAAAATTATTGTACGTTGTTGTTTTCTATAAATGTTTCTATATGTGTGAATAGCACTTTAAAACATAAAAAATACTTAGATTAGTACAACTTGAAGTTAGTTATCGTTTTTAAAACATCGTTTGAATAAAACGTAGTTGACGCATCCTTGACATGTTCAACGACAGCCATGCGCACGCGTCACTGCCGCGTTATGCAACCACCCGTATAATAGGCAAGTGGCAACGTTTCTTATATCATTTGATCATATGCTGCTGAATACCTAATAGTGCTATATGATATGTCATGTTTTGACAACGAAGTGTTGAGTGTGCTGTTCATATGAATAGCGCTCGATACTTGGTTATGATAATTCGTTGATTTTTTTTAATAGTTTTTCTACTACTACTTTTCTTCGTTGTCTTATGTATGAATGTTTTTGATTTTAAGTAGGTACATAATACGTGTTGACCTTATATTGTGTTTTTTATCATGAGGGGTGTGTGTGTATATTTATAGGATTTGATGTGCTTATTATTATTATATATATTTTTATTAATTCGATTAGTTATATATTATAGTTTGATATTTTTCGATCGAGCCACGACAGATAGGAGAAACGTAGTGTAACGACGACCCGTCTCACGACACATTTCGTCTTATTTTGAGACAAGTGCTGAACAGCGGAAATACTGCGATTTTTCTTACATGAGATTCAAAAGTTAAATAATTAAAATTCATTCTGAGGATGGAGTAAATATTTAAACTGCCACCACATTGAAACCACAAATTATTATATTAATTGGTAATTAATAAATAAAATTATGTAATTTCATACCATATAGTATAAAGCGTGCAATAATTACGCTTATTCACAATTGACCAGTAAGTATAAATAAATATATTACAAATTCATAAACTAAATTGATTTATCGCAATCTTAAAACATAAGTGACCATATAAGAATATATATTTATTATATATACATATCCATATATTAGTAATATATAAGTTTGTATAGATGTTACAATGAGTCAATGAAACTTAATAAATATATAATTTACTTTATTTTTCAACGCGTAATAGAAAAATGTCTTGCGAAAATTCAGTTGACAAGTGGTCGTTCAGGGCCAGGGAAACTGCTAAGTAGATTTTTCCTTGACACAAGGCCTGTTGCAACGCGGCAACGGATACAAGGTTGTTGCGACACGCCCTAGCGATTATTTAATTGTTATTTAAACAAGAGATAGTGCATCGGCTAATTTCATTTAAAAATCAATGAGCTCACGAACGCGGCATCTAATTTTTGTACTAAAGCGAACTAATCAAAATGTGCTAAGATTGCTTGAAAAATTATAAAATGAATCGATCCACCTCAAATTTCATCTTCCTCTTTATTCAAGGGCTTCTGGTATAGATCTCTTTTTTGGGGATTTTTGTTTTATTTTTATTCGATTCTGCCATTAATCACGCAATGTATCAATTGGAAGGCTAACGCGCGTTGTTATGATTTCTGGCAGAAAGTGAAGGAAGGAGTTACTTGACATTAGGTTCTCTCTCAATATCCGCTGCATAGCTTCAAGCATTTGAAGCTGCATATTTTGCTATGTGGTACATAAATAAATATAAAAAAATGGATCATTGGATTGAATAAGGTGATTAAATTTCAAGACGATATATATTCATTAAATATTTTTTTAAAGTTTAAAGTTCGCCGATAAGCAGTTAAAGGCGTATAAGCCGTTAAATAATAAATATTTGAAGCGCGATAAGTACATCACAGTCGCACAGCTTATCTACTTGAAGATAATACTGGCAAAGTTTCGAATGCAAAATTTTAACGAATTCACAAGGTGATGGGAATTTTAACTCTAAAAATATAAATCTTGATTGTGTTATCTTAAGAATTATTTTTTATATTGTTTTAAAATCTTGTTAATAAAATTACTATAGACGACATATTTCTTCTATATTGATTTCTATCGTATCTTTAAATATTAAAGCTGTATGTATGTATACTCGTTTCACAGATGATGCACACGACCAAATTTGTAATAACTTTATCAAAATATAGATTGAAAATATCAACATACAACCTATTTTAATGGTTCAAAATAGTTTAATACCTAACCGATATAAGTAATTAAAATAAATAAAATCAAAGTATGATTTTATATGACAAATTTTAAGATTTGCAATCAATTGACCTTTCAAGTCAATTCTTAATACAACCCTTGTAAAGAAAGCCTTAAGTATGATAAGACACCTTAATCTCAATACATATATTTAGTGCCGAAAGTTTACGTCGAATTTTTTCATTACTCGTGTCCCCTTATATGGTGTGGGCCAAAGTTCTTGAAGATCTTTCGCAAGGCGGCCCTCCTTCCGTCGACACTTTCTCCGAGCGTTTCGAATTGTGCGAAATGTGCGACAATACTTGCTGTAATTTAACTCTTGAACTTTCCATGCTCATTATGAAGGCTTTACAAACATTCGCTGTGTACTTAGCGTTAACATTATCTTTAAATCTTTTGAAGAATAGTAACATAACAAAACCGACAAGTTGTAAATTTTCATATGAATATGCCAACAAGTATTAATTAGAACAAAGTTAAACCAACTAAAGATTTTACCTGCTTTCTAAATTTATATACATTAAAATGTACAAATAAATATTTTCCTGACTAGCCGTCCGTTAGCGGCTTCACCTGCGCGAACTACAACTAAGTGTTTTCGATGGCCTGCGTTTCCGCCTAAGTTAAGCTAAGTTTTATATTTTTATACAATTTTTAACCGTCTTTTTAAGGCCCTTAGGGATTTATTTTAGTAAGAAACGGGTTTTGAACTAACTGAAAGAGTAAGGGGGTGTTGAACTATTTCGTTCCGAAACTAATCAGACCAGTAGGTTAGAAATGGGAGCGTAACAGACAAACAGACACACTTTCGCATTTATAATATTATTCTGACATTCAACAATTAGAATTGTATTTAAAGTAGAAATAATAATTTACAATCCGCCGTGTTCCCATTTCAATTAATAATTAATCCTCTGCCGCTAGCTGTCCAGCGTTCAATTCAGTTTCACGTCGTTTCAATTTCGCGTTGTGAGTTGTGTTTTTATTTGTGTTACAAATGAAACGATTGCCAATCAACGTGTAGTCCTATAACGCTAGCTTCCTATCTAATATTTTACATTCATTTACCTCATAGATTATTATTAAATTTGATCACGGAAAATAACTATACACCCTTTTACTGAGAACTTATATTATGATCTATATTGTTGTTCTAAGAACTCGTGTTGAAATTATGACTCACGTAGTTAAGCATTCGTATTATAATATATAGTTTTTTGTATAATAAAACTTCTGAGACACCAATAAGTTCCAATTTGTGTAGATTGGCCAAATATATATGTCTATTAATTTTATATACATGTTTATTATTTGATTTATATATTCTGTTCAACTACAATTGTCATGGATTATACCAATATGTCAAGTGTGAACGATTTATTAAGCAGTAGCGCGCCAAAGCCGTAAAGCACTCAATACTGTTAAGCTTTAATGCATTGATTTTCACTTTAGGTCAAGCTGTATCCCTAGCCTTGTCGTCTTAATACCAACTTATTTACTTGGCGTACTGATGAAAGTTGTTACATGAAATTCAATACTATTCATTTCAAATTAGCTTGCTTATGTAACATAAGTTAATTTCATGTGCATAGTATCTATAGCTAACCACCTTCTTGGCGAAATAAAATTTGAATGACATTAATATACTTGCCCCTTCAAATTTAGTAGACTTAATTGGCTTCAATGACATATATCTTGTTTTCGAATCTTTAAAAGTTATATAACTATCAATTATCCTCTATATTAACTATATTCTCTACAAAGGTATACACCTACTTTGTTAGGGCAATAATTATTGAAATATTATCTTTTCTCATCACACAATTTCTGAAATTCAAAAAGGCAGCTTTCATCTTTTTCTGGCATAGAAATCTTAAATGAAAATAATTTGAATACAATCATTCCCCTAGGGGAAATCGAACCCACGACCAATCGCGTTTAAAGTCAGACTCTGTCCCACTGCGCTACGACGGATTTTTATAGCTTTTGAATAACAATAATTAATGATCATTTAATATTTTTTACTTAATATGTGATAAGGTACCCATAGATGCCATATTGCTTTATTGTTTAGTATTTGTTTTGTATTAATTTCAAAAATGTCTTAAAGTTAATCAAATGTATCTACTAAATTGGATATACGTTTAAAGCCATGACTGTTTTCAAAATACGTCACTTGTCTAGTTCATTGTTCGGGCGCGCTGGCACACGCTAATGTAGTCGGCCTAGCAACATTCAATTCCATTCACCTCTCACCGAGCGTGAACGGTTATGCTGAACACAATCACACTTGGTCTTGTATTTATTTTTACACTCTTAAAACAAATATTTGCATTCTGATTTCTTAGATTATCTCGCTGACTGTTGTAGCTGATGCTTATTACAGCGTTCCCACGAAGCAACTTAAAGAATTACGTTTGATTAATGTTCTATTCTTCATCTACCTGTTAATGATCTTAAGTTTATAAGAAAAATTAAGATGTGACCACTAATTATGTAGCGCAATATTTTTACAATTATAGAAGTATTTCCTAAGAAGTTAAAATATCTATATATTTGTTCAATCACTTTTTGCATATCATTTTAACTATATTTTTAATTTTCTAAATATAAATCTAAATTTCATAGAAACATTTTCGCAGTTCGTACGTAATAGTACAATAAATAAAGAAATTTAGAAAATCCTTTATTTATGGGTATAATATAATGGCACAATTTAGTATATTGAAAGGTTACTACGGTCGGAGGTGACACGACGGGAGGGGACACATTCACTGCCTTTCACTTCCCGCTTTTGTTATACCACCGTTGTAGGCGACGCAAAGGCAGACGACCTTGTAGCTTGTGAGCCTTCTTACCGTCCCTTCCCATCAAACATTTTATGACGCAGACCTACATAATAATATTAGCCATTGATTAAACTGTGCAATTATTTAGACTTTGACATGATAACCTAGAACAGATGGCCAGTCAGTCGGGTTTAAACACACCCGAGCGCGTCTTACAAGCAACAACTTTGCTGCTCAATTACATGACATCATTGCTGAGGAAAAAATAAATATACATTATTATAAAACTTGGTAGATGCGGTTATGTAGGCAACATTTGCGTGTGTTGTTAGAGCCAGGCTCCAGGGCCATGTTAACCTTGGCTTTTGAACGGCGACTTTCACGGTTAGACGGTCGCTGCGTTACATAAGATGCGCGTTCTATGCCACCACGCCGCCAACGCCCGCTGGCATCTGCTGCTGTGATGAAATCGCAACCATTCTAATCACTCAGTAACCAGTTTCACGACCAAAGAAATGAAGTAACTAACGTAACGTACACAATTACGTTGCATTGCGCAATTAGTGAATCGTGATCTGAAAAACCATCATCAGTAGTTCAAAAAATATGACAATGCTTTTTTATGTTATTTTTATATTTTTATTTACTTTTACTCGTTATACAAATATTATGCAACTAAAGCTAGTTAAAAAAAACTAGCCATTCTTTGTGAAGATATTCTGGCCCCAATAAAGATTCTTGTGGTTTGCAAACTAAATTTATGTCACAAGTGAAAAAGTTAACAGATTTTAAATCATCCTTGTGATTTGATTAGTCTTACATCTCTTAAAATAACAATTTACTATAGCAGGAAATATATTAATTGTTTAAAACTTAAACAATAACATTTTATCTTTTATAATCTAGCTATATCGCTTTCACCGCAGCTGCAGATTTAAAGAAAAACATTCTTAACGTATAATATTATCGTTTCAGGTACAAGAGCGGGGTGCGCTCAGTGAGGGGCGGGGGCGGGGGTGGGGGCGGCGGCGGCGGCGGCGCAGAGGAGGCTAGGCGTAGCGGCCTCAAGGCGTTGCCGAAGCGCGCCCGCACTCGCTGCAGGGGCATGAACATGGGGCAAAAGCTCTCCGGCGGTGTCAAGTCGGTGTCGCGAGAGTGCCCGGCCCCCTTCAAAGCGGTGGTGGCGCGCGAACTGGCCCCCGAGCCGCCGCGGCCGGCGCGCCTCGACGCGCTGCTTGATGCGCCGCCCGCGCATCCTGATACGCAGCTCAAACATGCATGGAATCCAGATGATAGGTTTGTGTTTGCTAGCTCTTTTGGGTTTATCTGTCTGTGCGTGGTACAGGGTAGGCAGAGAGAATATAGTAGTAAGGCATTTTGCTTTCCATTTTGTCTAATTCTTGAGGTATTGGGTGTTAAGTGGCGAAACTTAACGCGCTTTGCCTCGGTACCAGAGTGGAGAAGATGGAAATATTACGTTTACATTCACATTTTATGCCCCTGGCCACGGCTGGCCTTTACTATTTTATATTTTCTTGCTAACTATTTAATTTATCATCAGGATGTTTTAAAGTAGCAATTTGCTTCATTTAGTTTGAACTATCAGTTGATGACCATTGACCTTTACACAATAGAAATTATAGATAAAAGTTAAGATGACTTACAAAATATAATAATATAAATCATCAACTTAATGTTAATTGATAGTAGTTCTATTTTTTGATTGTGGTTAATCGATTTCGCCTAAAGTGAACGGCTGATGTCAAAATATCAGCCAAATGTAGACGATTAACATATCGCCTTATTCAATTAGAGACCCCAAGGATTTCAAATGGAATTGTTGCCGATTATTGACAAAAACTAGTTGTAAAAGCAATCTTATGGCTGGTTAACCTTCGCAGAGATGTCCTTGTTGTTTGCCATTTTCGGAGTAAATCGAATCAAAGTCGTACATATTTGACGCAGCAAGGTTATTATATCTATAAAACTACAGGTCAATAGGTCTTCGTAATTAAATACTTTAAAACAACCCTGACGTCACACTGTATAATTTTAAGTGCATGTAAGACTTTTGTGGGTACGAAGGTCACCTTATAACAAAACATTAATCATATAATCTGTGCGAGCAATTACTTCTCGAGGCATCTCATTGCTAGCGTTGATTGTAATAATTAAAAACAAAAGAAAAGCAGCTTCATGGATATTAGAGTAGTCATTTTACAATTAAATTTGAGGAGTTGAGTGGTATTGAACTCAACGCCAGGATATTTAAAAATGTATAAATAGTTGTGTTTTACCTTCACGCTATATCCCTTACACCGCATTAACCTAACCTTTTCGTCGAACTCTGGGGACATTGCGTGTTAAGTGGCAGAACTTAACTCTTTGCCTCGACATCGGAGCGAAGAAAATGGAAATATTAATCATTTCCACTCCTGAAGTGAGGATTGAACCCACAACCAGTCATTTTAAAGTCACACTTTGTACCTCTATTAACATTATCGTTATTTTATTATAAAAGATCAAAGTTATATCTCACTTGATCTTATAGTTAAAAATTGTAATTTACCAGCACAAAACTTAGAAAGAACCTTATTTTAAACGAATACGATTTTTTAATAAAATCATATAAAAACATTTTCAGATCACTAAACATATTCGTAAAAGAGGAAGACGCGTTAACATTCCACCGTCACCCAGTCGCCCAGAGCACGGACTGCATCCGCGGGCGCGTGGGCTACGCCCGCGGGCTCCACTGCTGGGAGGTGGTGTGGCCGGCGCGGCAACGCGGCACGCACGCGGTCGTCGGCGTGGCCACCTCGCACGCGCCGCTCCACTCGGTCGGCTACCAGAGCCTGGTCGGCGCTACCGATCAGAGCTGGGGATGGGACCTGGGCAGAAATAAGGTCAGCTGTGTAAGCATTTTTTGGTTATTTTTATTTTTTTGTTTTTTATGTTGTAGTTTTTGTGTTTGTGGTAGATTTTCTTTATGTGGGAAATGGATCCCACTTTTCGTCGAATTCGGAGGTATTGCGTGCTAAGTAGTGGAACTTATCGCCGTCCTCTTTGCCTTGATACCAAAGCGATGAAAATGGAAATATAAAATATTTTCACTCCTCAAATTGGAATCGAAATCACAACCAGTCGCTATACAGTCAAAATTTGCGCCGTAGGACGTCGGAACAAAGTGTCTTAACACTAAGTTCCCTCTGTCTACGCTGCTGTGTGTGGGATACGACGTAAAACTAAAAAAACTATATGTATGATTGATTTGGAGAGGAAGCTGGTGAACGTGTGATGATAGCGTTACGAAAAGTGTAATCAGGCAAGGCGAACGCCCTGATGGATATACAAAGATAGAAAGAGAGAGTCACGTTACGTATATTACCGTAAGCAGAGAACAAGGTGCAAGCACCCATTTTTTTCTCTTTCTCTCATAGCCAGAAAGTTTTACTTTAGTCGTCAGTTTTTAAAGCGTCCGGATAAAGTCTAGGACATAGTCAGGCCTTTTTGTTGCGTGTCTAGCCAAAATAAACGGTTTCCGACTGGCTCGGTTTTTGTTAGCCTTAATTAATAATAAAGTACCTAGACTGATTTAACATTCGATTTTATTTATATTTCATTAGAATTCAGGAAGGTTTTGGTAAATAATTATGACGCTTGGTTTTAGGTACAACTTTTTGTCGTATTAATACTTAGATACATAATCCTCAATGATAAGAGATATCCAGTTATTTGTCAAATGTCTGACTGTTAGGGCTGACGCCCTGGCAACCCTTCATATACAATAGTTAATTTATAAACTAAAATCATGTACTACAATCGTATCTAAATTATTTGGTTATTGTTAAAGATATAAAGTTATTTGATCAGAACTGAAAGTCCGGTTAGTTGCGAATTCCAAAGTATGATTTATTAAATAACTTGTAGCTATATCGGAAGACATTTTAAACTGACTAACTGTGGCTAGTCGTGGCGCAGAAGCACAAAGTGTTACTGTAAAACTACTAGTTTTGAGTTCGATTCTCACTCGAGGAGTGGAAATATTTAATATTTCCATTTCCAGGGCTCTGGTGTCGACGCAAAGGCGCGGCGTTGAGTTCCGCTACTTAACACGCAATGCAAAAAAAAATGTCAGTCACAATTATATTAAAACTTTCTTTTTTATTTTACGGACATAAGGTCTGTACCTTTTTTTAACAATATTCTTCTTTTTTCATGTAGAATACAATTCTTTTTTAACATTTCAGTACTTTAACTAAGGCTTAGGTAGAATATACCCTAAGAGAGTCCAGTTATTTCAAATTGAATATTAAATATAACCTAATTATATATTAAAACTTTAACTTTTATAATTTCCAGGTGTTCCACAACGCGAAAGGCACAGGTGGCAGTGGTACCACGTATCCGGCGTTACTCCGACCTGATGAGCAGTTCCTAGTGCCGGACCGGCTTCTCGTGGTCCTCGACATGGACGAAGGCACGCTGGCGTTCTGCGCCGACGGCCGTTACCTCGGCGTGGCGGCGCGGGGTTTGCGCGGTAAAACGCTGTATCCCATTGTGTCGGCGGTGTGGGGACACGCCGAGATTACTATGAAGTATATTGGTGGACTTGATCGTGAGTGTTTTGTTTTTTTTGAACACATTTTTAGAAAATAGATATATTTTGTTTAAGGCGCCGGGATTCGAACCAGCGCTTCTCTTGGAAACCGTCGGGTTGTTCTGATTGCTAAGCTATACGAAGTGCGTGGTCGAAAGCGTTTTGTTATAAGTTTTCTATGTAAATGTTTTGTTTTATCGTGGATATTTTATTTTTTACATTTTTAAAGTGTTATTCGTATACTTAGGGAATTGTAGTACATTTTTAAAAAATTATGTAATCTTTTATGAACGTAGCGCGGGATTCGAATCCACTAGCCTAATCTTTTCGAAACCGTCCAAGCGCTATGACCTATCAGACATGCGAACTACACGGCGTTCAAAGATTTTTCATATATTTTTCAAAAAACATTTTCCCAAACATGAATACATGGAACGTGTTCAATGACATAATTGATGAGTTTATTTTGGAGCACTGAATTGTTTATATACATATGTATTCAAAACAACGCACAGTGCATATTAATACTAGTTCTTTGTCTTCTATAATATTTAAATAAAACTGCATATAGTTACTATGTACGTATTATAAATAATATTTTGATACTAAAATTTGCTGACATTACATAATACACTACATTAAATAATAGGCCGTCGTGGTGCAGTTGGACAGTGTCTGACTGTGAACGCGATGATAGTGGGTTCGATTCCTAATTAGAATAATGATAATATTGAGGCTATTTAATTACTTCGCACTGGCATGTAAGACAAATAGGGACAATTAATTTCGCCACTCAAACCGCAACGTTTTGATTTCGGACGGAACGTGAGAAGTGAAGTGACAAAACTTCTTTCTGACCTGACCTTTCTGAAGCTGTATACAATTGATATAATAAAAATTTGCATAGTACATAGTAAATATAATGGTTTTATTAATTTTTTTGTCGTCTTCCACAGCGGAACCTCTCCCCCTAATGGAGCTATGCAGACGCGTGATCCGCCAGCGCGTGGGGCGCACGCGCCTGCGCGCCGCCGCCTCGCGCCTCGCGCTGCCGCCCGCCCTCACCGCCTACCTGCTGTACCGCGCGCCCTAGCCGCCGCCCACGCCGCCCTAGCCGCCCACGCCGCCCCAGCCACCGCCCGCCCTCACACTACAACAGTATAAGCGAGCTATGTACACTAGCCAGCAGCGCCGCCCTAGCCGCCCCAGCCCGCCCTGACAGAACATACAACACTATATACTAAACGTTATGTATAGTATATTCGAGCTATATACACTAACCAGCAACTACGAAATATAAAGTGACAGTTGTGTCTAATATACACTTGTCAGATAAAATATATGAATCTCAAACGCTATAGACAGTAATAGATTTAATAAATGTGGTATACATGCAAACGTAAAGCTTATATTTGCGGAGTATTGTACGCTAGATAGATCACACGATGCAATTTAGCAGTGCCGATGTGCCGGCTGCTATGACAGCTTATTATTTGCTCTGATTCAAATCAATTAGTACAAATGTTATCTTATGATGCAGTAAAATGACACCATTATGTCTAACTAATGAAGAAATATTTCAATAAACACGCAAGTATTCTTATCATCAGGTCACTCCATTCCTATCGCTTTATATTGAACACAAATCTTTACTATTCTCAAGCAACTGTTACATAAAAGCTATAACGTTAACGCTAGTTTAAAGTAATCTAGCAAAATCGTACAAAATTTTAATCAACTAGCTTTACTATATAATATAGAGATAATATCGACGCTGAATAAGTTAATAGAGTGCAACTAATACTTCTTTTTTTATTGTATTGTGTTTTTTGTTTGACACACCCACATTTTTTTCCAATGAGGTACATATACTTTTTGTTTTATTTTTACACTATCTGTGATATTTATGTGTTTTATGCATCACCATTGTCAAATATTGTTCATCAGTTGCATTTTAAATCATATTGTAATAATTATGTGAACGATTACAAATGATTCTACATTATTATTATAGAAGAGTATATCATTAAATAGTAATAATATACGCATTACATAAAACGTATAATAGTTAACCGAAGTTAACTCAAGTTACGTCGCTGATTTTAATAAATAATAAGAATCATTTTTAATCGTCAAGCGGCAAGCAAATTGACTGTATTTAGATATCCCCTTACGGTTAGGCTTTATTTGAATTTAAAGATATGTCATTCTTGTGGTGGGCGAGTATGGTACGATTCCGTTACCGATATTATCGACTTGTGGACATTTTATAAAAGATAATATTTATAAGTTAGACGTGGCAGTAAAACATTACCAAAATTTGTGTTAAATCCGATCTGTACGCAAAATGCACGTTATTAAAGCCATATTGATCTCTTATAGGATACGATGCACGTCTGTTGCGGGCGATGTGTCGTTTACTCGCTAAGAAATATTTTAGAAGATCAACCGCAAGTGAACAGACCCCGAGCAGTGTTGGGTTAAATTTAATTGCAATTAATATTCAAATATTAATAATAGATCATTTGTTTGTGCGAAATCACAATTAACAATTAATTCCTTTGTTAATTGAAGTGTAAAAAATAAAAACTAATTAATTTTTAATCTTTTTATGGTTTTTATGTGATTTCCTCACAAACAAATAATGAATTGTTAATATTAAATTGTTAATTGCAATTAACTTTTGCCCAACATTGACCCCGAGTCGCCGGACTCGCGTCCTAGGCCAGTGTTACGTTGGCAATCTTACGTTACTATACGTATATTATAGTTCTTTAAGTGACTGGTTTATTTTTTAGTTTAGGATATTAATTCCTATTGTAAAAACGTGTGACTGTGTGATGTATATATCTATGACACGCATTTTATTTGGATATATGAATTGTGAATGTCACTAGAGATCGAGATGTACTATTGACTATGAGAGCGCTAGACGCCCCGTTTTCTATCCACCTTCTTCTTCTTATCCTCTTTAGTATTCTTCGGTGACATTAGATTGTTAGGTGTAACGCAATAAATTATGAGAATATAGTATTTTCAGGGCACTGTTTTCTAACGAATATGTCAGCCATTTTTAAAGCAAATTAGTTTTTATCGAATCGATGTAAAATAAGTACTTCCATTTCAATAAGATTTTTATGTTTTCGTATTTAGAATGTATGGCATGTAGACATCGTGTGAAGCTCACTTTTGTGCTGTCGATATTCACATTTTACCTCCCGCTTTATAATAATAATTCTTGTTGCGTTATATTTTTGGCGCTTAATTTTTAAATAGAATGAGTTTTATGTGAATATCGACGTGTATAAGTAACTATGGTAACTGCCAAATGCGACGTGCGAGTGAGAGAGAGAGAGAGAGAGAGAGTGGAGTGAACGAGACGGATGACTGACGACGGAGAGATGCGTGTTCAAGTGTTTTCCTTGTTTAAGAGAATATTATAATCATGGTAACATAAAATACACCAAACTCGATGTATTGTTGACGCGCTCCTTTAGAATAAGCCCCCGGATACGTTTTATTTTTGTCATGTATTCTTTTATGCCCAAATTAGTTTTAATTTATTCCTATATCGAATAGGGGCTCGTTCCGAAGGGCACATACGATTAATGATTAGTGAAAAATATCGATTTTAATTTTGTGAACCGTCAGATTTTAGTCCTGTATATAAAATATCATTTTTGCGGCGTACGATGACTTTTTTATTATAAGTGAAATGCATTTTAGTTTTATAAGTAGTAGGCAATATTTTTAAAGAGTCATTTCTAACAGACAACTGCGATCGACAGCGGAATCTCTTAGATACAATGATTTAAAAAAAATAGGAAAACGATTGGAATATACTGGTTAAGAAAATAATAAATAATATGAAATAAAATAATGCTTTTTATTTTTACTTTTATGCAAGACTTACACTAATTAAAGGTACATCATATTCAAATATTAAAATAATAACATAGGGAGAGTTACTGAAAGTTTTGTAATGTTTTCAGTTTACAGAATTACTGTTCTAGAAAATGGTTGTACATACGGACGGAAAATAATTTAAGTACACCAGCACATACCACTGAGCAAATATGTTTATAACTTACAAATAAAATATAATAAAAGAAGCTAAGACCTATTCCCAGTAGTATTAAATAGATATATATTTCCTTCCCAACAGACCCACCCACCCTCACTAGTTAAAGATTTTTTCTAGGGAATAATGAATATCTATAATGAACATAAATTATATCAATAAAATTATTAGGTATGCATATTAATATTCATTTGGTTAACAGTTATATATATTGGATTAAAATTCCCGATAATTCTATTTAAAGTATAATAGTAATACCACTGTTAAGACTACTGGGTATTGGCTAAAACTAAACCTCAATCATTTAAGTACATAACTATAACTAAATTAAGAAATATATTAAAATTAATTTGTTATATTAAAGATTAAATACAATAATAATACTTGGCCAGTCAATAGAATTAATCACATAACGTGTGGTGTTCAACCACTGTGTCATCACTTATAAGTATTGTGTTATCTTCTTCAAAGTCTTGTGGAACATCGATTTGTGCTGTGAGCTCGTGTATACCTTCTATCAGCTCGTTCAGACATGTCTAGACAGAAAAAAAAAATTTTAATAAATTTATACACATAATTAAAATGTATCTGTTCCCTGTCTGTATGGAAGATATGAGTAAATTATTGGTGGCTTTTATCCTATACAATAGAACCCAAAATCATGATTCTTAATTATTTCTGTTTGTCTGCGGCTGACTTAAATGTTGTTTTGATTTATTGTTTTGACTTATTTTATTTCAACTGGGTCGTAAATTAAACTGTTATAACAATTTATATAAAATAATTATATTTCGTTCGACAAAATCGATATAAAATAATTGTTTTATTAAATTGGCTGAAACTTTTATTTACGAAGCTGTGAGCGAATCGCTAGTTGTTTTACATTTTTTGTCTGTGACCAGTACCAAAATATTTAAAATAAAAATTATAGTCCAAATACTTATTGTGAAAGATAAATTTGAATACATATTAATCACAATTTACAATTGCTAAAACAACTTATCTGTTTTAACTTTTGTTACCATTATACAACTTCAAATTACCTTGCTTTCACTAAAGTTTTCTAATTGAGCATCTATAGCAGGGTCTTCTCCTTCAAATGGATCAGCCAACGCTCGCAAGTGTTCAGGCAATAAGGAAAGATCCAGCTCTCCTGTTCTGTCGTCTCTAAGTATTCTGTCAGAACAAAAAGATACCTTTAACTAAAGTAATAATAATAAAGTTTTTCTTTACAAAGTCTCAATTAAGATTAATCGCAACAAAATGTAACTTTGTATTAAGTTATTATTTTCTTCATTTCTGTAAGGATTTTGAGAACCATTTACGAGAACCTTTAGTACGAGGAGTCCTACAATAACCGTTTATGGAAAGAAACTAGCGTTTTATGTCCAGTAGTTACAGCTGAGTGTCATTTGTCATCTCTGTAGAGATTTGCAAATGCAAATAAACGTTTGACAAGAGAGAATGCTAATCATAAATATTTCAATTTCCTAAGTGTGTGAATAATATTTTAAGTTTTTTTTTTGAAGCTTTACGTTTTTCCCGCATAGTTAGACAAGACATAGTGTCAAGACACTCCATCCTCGTATGGAATTCAGAATGAAAATAACTTAAGAACCAGGGTCAAATATATATTTTTTTATTGAATAAGGGAGGCAAACGAGTAGAAGGATCACCTGATGGTAAGTTACCTTCGCGTTGCCGGTTTTGGGGGTAAGGGAGGAAAGCAGGGAAGAATGGGGATAGTTGGAACAGGAAGAGCTGGCTTACAAGCCATCGAGCCAGAACACATCATCAAGTGTTTGGGGGTTCGTCCTTGACATGATAGTGGTCGCGAGCCAATCGGAGAACAAATCTCCTACTACCAAACGAAATATAGGTTATTTTTTTTTAAATCGTCTCTTAATGAGGTGACAGTTAGTATTTAACCTTATACCTCTCACATACCTAATCAACCTCCGTCTAGTAATCTCAGGTCCAGTGAGCACGGCGACGGTGGCGAGCGCGCAGGCGTCGCCCGCTCGCGCGCGGCGCTCCAGGCGCGGCCACGGCACGCGCAGGGAGACGGCGTGGTGCGCGCGACGGGTTATTATGCGATTGGCGCCCGTTAGTGCCGCTTCTGAGGCTAGGAACCTGTATTGTACTGTGGGATATGTGGAAATTTAATAGGAACTTAGTCGTTAAGGAGATGGCTTTTAGAAAACTTGTAAATATAATAATAATAATAAATATATATAAAAAAAAAACGATTATTAAAAGTGTTTTTTTTTCAACTTCCTATGTATGCGAATATCATTTAAAATGTTAATTAAAAATGTATAAAAAATTTGAACACAATAGGACTCATACCAGCGCTGCTTTTAAACGACCAAAGGGATTTTTATATCGTTATTGTTTATTAGCACTTGAAAAATGTTAAAATGCTTTGCGATATGTTAGTAAAAATTAGAAATCTGACAAAATGTGAAAACAGAACAATAATATTTAATCTATTATATTAAGCTCTTATAGCATTGGGTAATTTTTTAAAGCCGTCATTTAATTCTGTTGCTCATGAAATTAAAAAATCCTAAACTCTGATTATCAAGAAAACTTTTCTTTGTTATATTACACATATTACCAAATATAGTTTATCGATTAAATTCAATATTAAAAAAGTTTCAACTAAATTATACAGATTTATACTTTCAAAATTATTTCAATATTAATACAAGCAAATTTGAATGTCTCTGATTAATCCTAAATAATATAATATAAATACAATAAAGCACCATGCTTTTTCTGCATAGCAGGGTAGTCAGAAAATTAATAAGACACCCCCTTTACTTTTCGCTCTAAAATCGAGACATTGCGTATTGAGTAGCGCAGCTAAACGCAACCTATATAGTACCAGAGCGAAGAAATGAAAATTTAAATCATTTCCTCTATTAGGAATCGAGCCCACAACCGTCACGTTTACAGTCAGACGTTGACTCACTGCGCTACGGTGGTCAGAAAAAAAGAAACAGAATCCCAACTCACAATTAAACTGCAACCGCGCACACACAAACACAGACGTGGCACTCTTATTGTACAGCGTCAATGAAACGGGAGCGCGAGGCGTCGCACGTAACAACGCAGTACGCCCGTACGTCACGAGGCCCGACCAGCGAGCTCCGCCAGTGCCACCGTCGAAACCGTGTAGTTTTATCTGTAAAATGTAAATGTGGATTATTGTTTGGATCTTTTTACCATCAAAACCCTATAATCCATACTTATCGATATGAATGAAATCGATCGATATGAATGAAATTTGGAATAGAAGTAGTAAAAATAACTGGGTCAAACATAAGCTATTAATTTTTTCAAAAATAAACCTCTAAAGAGTTGAAATAGAGGATGAAAGTTTGTATGAAAAATCTACACCGCTTGACCGATTGTAATGGAATTTGGCATAAATATAGTTGATAAACCAAGGTTAAACATATGCTACTTTATTTTTCAAAATTCCACCCCCGAGGGTTGCAATTTAATGTAACAGCTATGGAGTAAACGCGGCGTAGCCGCAAACGCGCAACTATGATGTTATTACGTTATAACTGGTTTTTCAGGCGAATTATAATATATTTTCAATCTTTGTGATAAATTCTTAAAACATAAATATATGCTGCTTATTTTTAAGAAATATTATATAATATAATAATTCCATGAGAAAACTCATACTCTTTTTATTACATTGTTAATTGTAATCTCATTAGATGAGTGATATCACAAAAAGACAGATTGTAGGATTTTTTATTCTTAATTTAATATAATGTTTTGGCTTCACGCTGTATCCCCCACACAGGAGGGTAGGCAGAGGAAACCTAGTGTTAAGACACTCCGTTCCCCACTTTCCGCCGAATTCGGATTCATTGCGTATTAAGTGGCGGAACTTAACGCCGCGCTTTACCTCGGCACCAGAGCGAAGAAAATGGAAATATTAAATATTTCCACTCCTCGAGTGGGAATCGAACCCACAACCAGTCGTTTAGTCACACGCTTGTGCCACTGGGCCACGACTGGCCACATATAATGTTTTAAATACATTTTATATTTCATCATAACATTTCTAATCGACTTCTTGAAATATTGTCGTCAACAAACAGCTGTTTCATTATCCGCTAGTGTTTCACCACTTACTTCATAATTAGTTTACCACTTTAACTATTTATTTAAGAAACAAACAAAAACACTCAACTCACCTTTCTAGAAAAATCGCTGCTTTTATCAAATACTAGATGCAAAGCGGCCGCATACGGCATACACGCATTAGGCGAAAATATTATGGGCAGTGGTCTACATTCACAGGGACCAAATGACAATATAAACGTTCCTCTTTGTTCAGCGCCCGGAGCATCTATCATAAACCCTTCCCCCACAATCTGGCATCGAATCTGGACTTTTCTGTCGGTGGAGTTCTTTAAACTGAGCTCTTTCCTCCCAGCTCTGACCCATGACATGTTGTTATAATTGGTTTTTATTGGGAATGTCTTTGGCTTTTCGGAACCGCCAATCACCTCTATGGTTGTTATACTGCCGGTCGCTGTATCTTCTAGTATTAACGTTCTAAAAGTAAATTGAAAATGTTATTTTATAATACTTACCATTTGTTGTTTGTTAAGTATTAATGAACACTACCATTTAAATATTATTTCTTACAGCAGTCAATAAATAAAATAACCTTATGCACTAATTATTAACAAAATAGCACCGGCATATTTCTATTAAAATTAATTTTAGAGAACATATCAAAATTTTAAGTGTGACTGTAAGCGCAACTGTTTGTGGGTTCAATTCCCCATCGGGTAATTGAAATATTCAATATTTCTTTTCCCTCGCTCTGGTGTCGAGGCAAAATGCGACATTGCGCTCAACCACTCACACATACACAATGCCTCCAGAATTCTGCAGAAAATGGGGAATGTAGTCAGTGTCTTAACACTAGGTTCCTTCTACCTACCCTACTGTATACGGGGTACAGTCTGAAGCTGAAAAAATAAATAAAAAATTAATAAAGTTAACTTACCCCTCGCTAACAACTTCAGATGGGCCTGTGTAAACTAAACTCATCTCTTTACCAGTACCAGCTGGTATGTCGAGTTTAGTGGCAGATACTTTGAATGGGAAATGGCCATCTTTTCCGGAATTGCTCTTAAATTTCACCGCCCACGTCCCGCCGATAGTACCAGTGTTGCACAAATTTATTTTTGTTGCTTCTACAAAGAATAAAAAATATTATAATTATTAATTAAAATATTTTCATAAACAAAATTTACCAAAATCGATCAAAACATGATCATTGGATAATATATGTTCATATTTTTTTTAGCTTCAAGCTGTATCCTGTACAGAGCAGGCAGAGGGAACCTAATATTAAGACTCTCCGTTCCCTATTTTCCGCCGATACCTAGAGGCATTACGTGTTTAGTGGAGGAACTTAAAGCCGCGCTTTAAACGCCAGAATGAAAAAAAAGTTATTTTATATGTTTCCGCTCCTCGAGTGGCAATCGAACCCACAACCAGTCGAGTTTACAGTTGTCACACTTTGTTGCCCTCGCCACGACTGGGCCTCTTGTTATTACCATAATTACAAAAATCGAAGAAAGAAATTTGCATACCACATGTAAGATGTAACTTGTTCGAAGATGACTGAAGCACTAGGTTAACACTGCCGACTGTACCCACAAGACTAACCGTCTTCAATACTGTGTCAATTCCTATTAAATTTATATTTAATGTTCCTTTAAACGTAGCTCTCCTTTCATCTGTAAACAAAATTAAAAAAAATAACATTTACTTCAAAAGAAAAATACCCAACCTTATTGCTATTTCGATCTACATACCTACTTGTTAAATTAAAATGTCAAAATATACTTTACAAGTGAATAAAAAGAAAAAAAAATCAAAATAAATTAACGGTTTTTTAATCACATTTTATTCTAAGGCTATCATGGTGTATTGTGCAGCGTCCTACTGTATACGCGATTATTGTAGGTTTGAATCCCAAAACTCAAAAGTAAACTCATACTCAAGCTCTGGGGAAAAATAATACTTAAATTGTTTTCATTTCTCTGCTCTGGTGATAAAACAAAGCGGTGTTGAGTGCTGCAATCGAAAATATCGGCAGCGAAGAACCATGTCTTGACACTTTCTCTCTCTGTAGCTACAAAGTTATATATAATTCTAAACTTACCTAATTCCAGTTCCGACAGCTTAGGCGCATTAAAGACAATAGTTACTTTAATAGCATTGCCATTACTCAGTCTGCATAATTGTTTACTAGTAACTTTTGCCTTCTTTGTAAGAGCATCATCAGACGAGCCTTGTCTCTCCATCAGCACCTTACTAACATCACTCTTTCTAATTTCTTGCACTGATTTGATTACAAACATGCTATCTCCCTCAGCTATAGCCAATTCCAATTGCAGATCAACTGGACAATCGCTTAAAAGGACAAAATATTTCGTCATAGATGATTTTTCTTGTATCGGTGGGAAATTTACTATATTAACCCCATCACACGATAAAGCTTGAATCGTTGGCATTTTGATGCTAATCTCGACATGCCCCTTCTGTATAATTTCATCATCTATGGACGTGTCCTTTAAGTACATTGTGAATGGCAAGTATGAATCAAATTCGATATTAGAAGTTAAATGTACTAAGATTTTCTCTGTCTTTCCTGGTGATAATAGAAGTGGCAAACGAGGCAGTTCTATGGTGAAGTCTTTTTTGTTAGATATATTGTCGAATTCGAATTTTGCTGTTAACCAGCTGTTTGTGAGTGTTGTTACTGTTATTATTACTGCTGTAGTTACACCTAGAAGAACAATGTTTTACTTTTAGTATCTAGATATGATAAGTTATATTTAGAGAACAAGGACAAATCATAATAATTATTATTTAAATTTAATTCTTATAATCATAAAAAATATTAAAGTTTTATTTTTGCATATAAAAATAATGGGCAAGCCAGAGAAAGTAATGAAAGATTATTCTTTTTTTAATAATATTGCAGTTTTACAGTTATTAATACAAAAGTTCACCTGGTGCGGATGTTAGCAATTGAATTGTAAGCTTAATTTCTTTAGAGCTTAGACAGTATAAGCTAGTGTACCTACACTTTTTTTGACAAAGAAACTCAATAACTTACCTACAAAGCCTTCGACCGGTCCAACAACTATTTCCGCCCATTGTTCTGTAAATGTTGAATTAATTATTAGTTTTATAATGAATTTTAAAACAAATATGTTTTACGACATGTACCTATACATAAATGGCGATTCGTAGGTAACAGTGTTTTCTTAGACTTACATATAGAAATTTCTCGACATTTGAGAATATAGTGGTCACTTAACAGCTCAATTCAGCTTTAAAGTCAATATCAAATTTAGAAATAGTAACAATAAATAAAAGGTAAATGTTTTAAATACTAAAATCAGACAGAGAATGATTTTTATAACTACAATGATATATACAATACAAATTTTCAAAATATCTTCATCAAATCTACATAAAGCATATGTTTAAATATAAATAAAATCTATTTCAATAAATAAATATAATCATTGCCATATCAACCAGAGGTGGGTACCTGCGGCTAGCGAGCCACACGCAGATCTTTGGCAGAATTAATTTTTCTTATCTCTATAAATGTACTCCAGTTTATCATAAATTTGGAATATGTTTTAAATTGCTTGAAAAGTTATATTTAAAAAAACCGCTTGGACCATCACAGAACTTAACCACCCCCGACTATACACTAATATGTAACAAAAATATGCTTTAAATATAAACTTAAATCAGTACGGTAAGTATCCAAATTAAACAAAGAAAAAAATATACCAAATAGTTGTTAAATCGATTAGAACTTGTTAATATTGTTAAAATACAAATGTTTTTAAAATGAATGATGAATGAATGAACTGAATAGTTAGCCATTTTAATAAGAAATGAGTTATTTTAGTGCTGAAGCGAGGCCCACAAACCTTTAGCAAAGCTCTCCTGTCTTAACTGTTTTTGCTGTAAGACCTCGTGCCAATCTACTGACTTATCTAATTCTTTATATTCTAAGTTTTGAGAGGGGACATATGGTGAACTATCGCCTGAAAATACACTATATGTTACTAACACCCTGTTTGATGATTTTTTTTTCAAGTAAAATGATCAGAAAATAATAATATATTACACATATATTTTAGAAGAGTATACGAAATATACAAAATACATAGCTTTATTCATAAAATTGTTTGATAAGAAAAAAAACAATATAATTTACAGCTAAAATTTAACGAAACTCTACAAGAAATGTACATATCTAATTACATGAAATCTGTATATTAATTAAACAAAAGAAATAAAAAGCTACACAAAAAATAATTTCTTAAACCCACCTTTGCTAGAGTGTAACGGACTATCACTGGATTTGAAGCTTGTCACTTCTTGCACAGTACTAAGTGTGGAACGACTTTTTGTTGACGGAGTATGTGATTGAGCGACTCCATACATTTTCAAATCATTTTCAGCATTTTCAGAATCCAAAGAATGTCGAGTCACTATCACAGATGGCACCTCTTTTTTATCATTACAAATTTTTAATTTTTCTAAAGAAATAACAGTATCTACTGTTCCTGAAGAACTGCCTGTTTCCATATTTTTTGTATCTTTTAAATGTGTTACATATACTTCTTTGGCTGGCATCTTGTTATCTAAGATATTCATATGAAGCTCCGTTAGAGGTTGCTTTCTATTTAGTTGTTTCGTTTGGTTGTTTAGTTGTAAGATATCTGTCACACTGATATTGGATTGTTTCCCTGAAATTAATTTAGCTTGTTGATTTATTTATTTACATCTTTATTGTATGTACACAATTTAACAAATTTATTTATTATATTAATAAATAATTTATTTCTTTGTACACATTTATTGTATACAATTTAAATCTGTACAAAGGCGGACGTAACGCGCAAAAGCATATTGGTGTAAAATATTTTTAAATATATAAGGCCATTGTGTTGCAGTGGTACAGCAACTGCTCAAATAATCATATGTATATCATCTTGTAATAACAGAAATTTCGTTGTTTAGCTCCGCTTCTCACTTTCTCTACTTAATATGACAAACTTACTACGCAATGTCACAAACTCGGAAGACAAAGAACAAGCATAACATATTGTTACTATAAAAAGCCATTGTGCAGCAGTGCGACAGTGTGCGACTGCTGAAGCGAATAGTTATGGGTTCGATCCCCCTCGGGCAAATCACTGTATAATTTTCATTCCAGGGCCTCTGATAAAAAAAATCTCTGCGTTATTCAAGCCTTTTTCTTTAATATCTGCTATCAGTCTGACTATCTGCTATCAGTTTTAATATCTGCTATCAGTCTGACTAAGACTATCATCAGATGTGTTGCGATGAAGTGATTTTAATTTCAAGCCTTTTAACACACAATAAATGTCTTGACACTAGGTTCTCACTAACTACCACACTATTCGGAAATAGTATGAAACTAACTACAAGTTTACTTGTAACGTAATGCTTCTACTTCGTCCAAGCTTCTATCATTTAAGTTTGCAAGTAATATTCTTACCTAAGTAATCTGCAATCTTTGAAATACTTAAAGAATTTTCAGTGGAACACTCTGTATCATCAGCAATCGGGCGGAATGACGACTGAAGGTTCCTAAGGAGTATGTCAGTTGGTTTTGAAGTTGTGAACTTTTGATTTGTTTGATTTAAACATTTTGATGTATTAACTGGGCCTTTATTAATAGTACTTTTATCTTGTTTAGTTCTAGAAATCTCCATAGCTTGTGGCTTAACTAAATTGCTGACTTCGTTCACATTACTGGAGAACAAGTTAGCGACAACTGGCTTCTCATATGTCCTTTCAGCTTTAGGTTGCCTTACAGGTATGCTATCTAATGTTTGATCCACTTGATAAGTGTGGTTACCATTGTTCTGAGTGATATCTTGTGGAGCTATTGAGGATACTGAAATGATGATGATGAAATTCATTAATATAATATATATAAATAAAAATATAATAAAAATTAACTAATTAGCTTCACGCTATATCCCGCACACAGCAGGGTAGGCAGAGGGAACCTATTGTTAAGACACTCCGTTCCCCACTTTCCGCCGAATTCGGAGGCATTGCGTGTTAAGTGGCGGAACTTAACGCCGCGCTTTACCTCGACACCAGAGCGACGAAAATGGAAATATTAAATATTTCCACTCCTCGAGTGGGAATCGAACCCACAACCAGTCGTTTACAGTCACACGCTTGTGCCACTGGGCCACGACTGGCCACCACATACATAAACATAATACAATAAAAATTAACTAATTAAATTTTACTATTATATTTTTTGTAACTTCACTCTAAAATTTAAAGTTTATTTTATTGCAATCAACGTATAAATAAAAAAATACAATTATTTAAATGATAAAATCAAGCAAAGATTATGATGATTTCAGTAAAGAGGAACGGGGCAGCCGAAAAAAACAAAGTTTTAGTCGTAAGTTTAGTAGTTATAGGCAAAGCTGCAAGCTAGTCGCTACTATTAAATCATCACGCTTACATAAGTTTTTTTTCACTATTAATGCTCTGCAGATTTTTTTTTATATAGGTTCCAATTTTTTATCATTTTGATACATTTGTTTCAGAAAAAACTTATTACTATAAAAACAATTATTTTTACCTTCTGTAATGCTAGGTCTATCTGGACTGTCCGTTTGTCCAAGTATTCTTCCAAATTCTGGGCATCTATTTTTAAAATATGCTCCAACTGACATATTTAAACCAGTCATGCTGTAATAAAAAAAAATATAAACATTCAAATTAATTATTATTAACTACAAAAAACTCAATCTCTCAATCACTCTCAATTAAAAACTAGTAGCTATTTCTAAAACTTATTGTTGCGCAGTTTGTCACATATGACCAAACACATGATAGTTGGGGGTTTGATTCCTACTCGGGAAAATGATTATATTTAAATTCTTTTCATTTCTCCTACCGTGAAATTTCACTTTTTTATGTGTGGAATTTTGCTTTTCCAAGAGTGTTCCTCCAAGGGTGTCATTGTTCACTAGAGGGTGATAAGTCAAAAGAGCAGTGTAAAGTTGCCATTGAACATATAATGTCTTTAGTATGCGCAGAAAGTGAACTCTGCCTAACAAATATCTAAAAAAAGATGAAGCAGATACGAAAACAAGAATTGTTTTTCTCTGTATCATTGTTACTTCTCCATTATTGAAGAAAGATGACAGTAAATAATATAAGTCTATAAATAATATAATATACTATTTATGTTATTTTTACTATTATTTGTTTACATCTGTGTTAGTTTGTTCAACAAAATAAATATTGGGGTCTATACCGTATACTATCCTGAAAGTTCACTTGTGTGCTGTGTTGTATAGGTAATGGTGCTTCTCGTAATACTAAGGATGCCTCATCAGCTGTCAGGTCTCTCTACAACATACAATAATTAAAATTTGGCATTGTAGTGACATGATAAAAGTGTAATTGAAGAATTGAACATTGAAGCTATTCTGTAAATTATTATACTTTTGCTGATAATTAATACATTTTTAAATATATCATTCAAAGTATTAAAGTAATTTTAGTGATATTTTTTGATAAGCCACTTCTATTTTAAAGGTATAAAATATTTTAACCATATTTATAATAGCCCTTAAATATGTATTTAATTTTTACTAATTTCAATTCTTTTTATTTATTTAGATATCAGTTAAATTATTTATGTATATAATATGAGTATATAAATATAAATAATAAATATACCTTAGAATGAAATGAATAGTTAGTAGCAATGGAATGTCTCATAATATCATTAATTTCAGAGGTTTGTTTGTCCATATGACTGGTAAGGCTGTCTAGAGCCATGGAATGTCTTCCATACTCTTCAAAGGCTCTAGATGCACCAATTACTGCTTTGACGTCTGCATCGTCAGCTCCTGTAGATCTGCCTGTCATTTCACCTGGATTAAAGGCAGTCTAGAAGAAAATAGAAAGTTTCTAGACTATTCTTTAGAATTAATATATTTATATAATTTCATAAGTATAATAATCACACATATCAATGAAAATATATTTTTTATACTTTTACAACTTACAGATTTGCTGAAAGATATATTACTGATGCCCGATTCACCAAAACCTGGAATGAAATAAAATAAATTATTATTACAAAACTCAAATTCGATAACGAAGCAATACTAAAAAACTATACAATATAATACCTTCTACACGTTCTAAGTCTAAAATTCCCGACGAAGATTCATAATTAGTGCCAGTTCTATTAAACGTTAGTTGACTTGTGGCTACGCTGCTGAAAAGCCATGAGAAAATATATAATTTGTAATAGTTATTCACATATCCTTACTATATTAATTATTTAACTTTCAATATTAACCCACAAAGTAATTTGTTATCATAACAGTTACCTTTTCATGTCGTCGTTTTTTTGAGTCCGTCTAGGCAAATTGAAAGACTTGTCTTCTGCTAAATGCATGAGTCTCTGGATTTTATTTGGTGTTAAGGGATTATCCATTATTTCTATTTATTTAAAGCTTTTTAATAAAAACATTAACAAAGGCAAAACACATTAACTTTCCAACTCTGATATTTTGTTTCGTTAAAATTCAAATGTTTAAACCATATGACGTTTATTAAATTCTCTGTCACTTCATGTACGCTTCTCTTTGGTTTTTGGCTATAGACATTGACAATTTATATTTTTATACGTAAAATTAGTAATTTCTAATTACCTACTTTACTACATTTTTTCGATAACTATTAGGAATCTAATATTAGAATTTAGAAGTAAACAATTTTTGACGAAAAAAACGCATTTCTATAACGTAAAGCGTTTGAAATATCGTAAATCATATACTCATAATTATATTTTAGATTATATTGAATTTAAAAGAATATAAATATTCTATTCAATGTTAGATGCTTAAACTGAAGTTCCTGAAAATTTATTGAGGAGTATATATTTTGTTTTATTTTACAAATGTAGTTATGGGACACATAAGATTAGCGAATTAAAACTATTTTTTTCCAAGCGCAGTCGGAAGTAATAAATAAATTCTATTTTTGTTATATCAAGTTGATTTGATCTGATATTCTGTTCAAAAGTAACTAATTTAACGATATTATATCTAACCTTTTAGCGTTACCAAAAAGTTATCTTATTAATGAATTATGGGCCATCTATCGATAGGATAGGTATGTTGACAGTTAAAATATTTAACACAATACATACGGGCTATAGCGAAATATAGTTAGGCGGCAAAATTAAATGTACTTTTTTATATTTTAGAACGCTAAAATTTTAAAATAAAGGGAAACACTTATTAAACTCTTCAGTTTTGTTTCTTGTTAGTTATATAAAGTTAATGTAATTATAGCCTTTTATTTAATATCGAATGACTTCTATATGTATTAGTCCATGTTTATTCTATGATTTGATGTTAATAGAATATTGTTTTTTCTTTACTAAATTCAAATTATGAAATTAAAATAACAACTAAAGATATTGTAAGGTTTTGGCACTTTAAGTTATTCTTTGTAATGTATAAATTGGCAACGACAATTTAAATTTAAATGTTATAATATTAAGTAATATTCTCAAGTAAGTGGCTTAGGTCTTATTGAGAAATAAATGTCTATAAACCTATAGAATAAAATATTCTAACATATTCTAGTAACATAACTAGAATAAATGTTGTGTATACCACATTTAATAATAAATACATGAATTATTGTGGGTTGTAACATCTTGAAATTAAATATATTTGATAATATAAAAAAATAAGTAACTTTGTGCCTGTATAGAAACTGGTTGTAGGTTCGACTCCCACTCAAGGAATGGTAATATTTAATATTTCCATTTTCTTCACTGTGGTGTCGAGGTAAAGCGCGGCGTTATGTTCCGCCACTTAACACGCCGAATTCAGCGGAAAATGGGGAATGGAGTTAACACTAGGTTCTCCCTGCCTACCCTGCTGTGAGAGGGATACAGCGTGAAGCTAAAAAAAAATAATGTTGAAAAAATGAGACTTTAATTTGCACATATAAGTATCAGGTTGACTCTGCCACATGTAATTATCACAATAGCATAAAGGTTGAATAAAATGATAAAAAACAGAAAGTATACATTAGAATCAACATTTATTTCTATGACCAAGCTCTTAAATGACAATAATAATTGATTAAATGAAGTAAACATCTTAGTTTATACAAGTTAGCTTGAATTTGGACCTGTTAATGGTAAGCCACTTATTTCCTTATTTAGTCTTATTTGCTCATTAATAGCCCTCCAAGCATCCTCTTTCTCTTTCTTAGTGATAGGGCGTTTCTTTTGCTTGGCAGCTACCATTTTTTTATATGTATCAATACACTCCATATCCACCTGATCAAGCTGTTTCTTCAAATTCAGTCTTATCATTTCTTGTTTGCATAAACCTATTAAATTTTTAAGGTTCCTGCAATTTTCTTTTCTAACTGCAGTAAGTTCAGTCTGGCATTTTTTAATTTCAGCTAATATTTCATCATCAGCTGGATTAGTGAGCGGTGGTAAATCTTCTGGATCTAATATTCCTTGCTCAACCAACTCTTTCCTCAGACATTTTTCCAAGGTTAATGAATTTTTATAGCTATTTTTTGTATTTGTAGTTTGCTTAAGTTTAATATCAGACACATCATATGGCATTACATTTTCCTCCATCAAAGCTGAGACAAGTCTTTGGGTTAAAGGCCCAGTAATCATGTTTTCCGAAGATTTCTCCATTTTTTTTCTTAAATTAGAGGCATCTGGAGAAATATTGGATGATTTTTGCTTATTGGGATTTGAAGCATTTTGATCTTCTGTAATGTGCTCATCGGCCCACACTTCAGAATAGTGTCGTCCTAGTGGTGGAATGGGAGGAAGTGTAGTGTTGCTGCTTTGTACTAACAGAGATTCAAGGAATTTAATGTCATCAAGTGTTACAGGTGCGCAATATGGGTCTACTGAATTCCAGAACTTATATGGAATGTTATTCTTTGGCAAAGATAATTGAGACAGCTCTAGTTTTACAGAATTATCAGAATTAACTGTATTATCATTAAGATAATTATGGGATGTACTCGAAGAAGTATTACTAAAATTTTTCAGTTTTGGTACCTTTGGTTGATTTGATATTTTTGCATAATCTTTGGTTTTTGATAATTTATCTTCAGGGAATTTTCTCTTCATGGAGTATTGTAGTTGTTTTCCAGCAGCTTTTCCTTTCTTTTCTCGTTTAGATTCATTTGTGTCAATACTTTCTATTTCTCCCTGGAAATATCTTATGCGAAGTGCTGTGTTACACAATAGGGATTCCAACTCTAATTGTAAAGCATCAAGTTCATCCATCCCTATGAGCTCATCGGCGGGTCTTGCTGCAACAGCAGACAACCTTGGCAAGCTAATAGCATTATCTTGTTGCCTTATGTAGGGTATAGGACACATATCTACTTTTGTTTTGCCAACAGATACAACACCTGGTATTTTTGCTGGTTTAGTATATGGTGAAATACCAGGACTAGATGGTTTACCATTATCATGACCTTTACTACCTAATCTCCCCTTACTGTTATGGTGCATCCTTTTACCCATCATTTTCTGACAAACGAATTTACCCGCGCAAAAACAAATTAACTCATCTAAATTAGGTGTTGACAATTACCGTCAAGTTAATAAAGATATTTTAACACTTAACCCAGATCCAGTTGCAGATGATTTTGTTATCGTTGTAACTATTACATATATATTAAGATTATTAAATATCTTACTTCTTAAACGCTACCCTTAACATTAACATTAATTAACAAAGAAAAATAAGCAATAACATTAATAACTGAACAAGATGGAGACTATAACAGATTAATAAAATTGCATTTTTAACCATAGAGCACAGAGTGTATGTGCATAATGCATGTATGTTTATGTTTACATTGGAATGTTTAGTCAGTATTTCAATTAGACAACCAGTTAATTTAAATTATAGTAATTTGATTACCTATCTATTTTCGTATTTTTTTTTAGTTTTTTTGCAAGTAAGATATTACGACGAGTACTAACTCTAACATTTAAAATTAATGATTTATGTATTATACATATAATAAATAATATTAACTTATACATGTCATCAGTATAAATCTTAAAATATTTGGACATTTTGGACAAAGTCTGATATTTTGTCTGTACTTCATGACAATAGTTGCCAAAGCCAGTTTTATCTATTTACAATTGTCTATGAGTTAACTCATCACTTCTGTCTGATATCTGTGTGGTGCTTTGCTTTCTGTAAATTGGTGTGAAGTTCTTCAAAAATGGACTTGTATTGATAATTTAGATACACTCAAACTAAACGTCACTTAGCTACGGTGAAGTGATAGCCAAATGTTTACAAAATAATGCACATATTTTGATGTATTTTACATGTTAATTTTTTTCAATCCCTTTAAACGCTATTATTTTATACGAATGAATGTTCACAATGGGAGGACCGATAATTTATTGTCCACTTTGTTGCAACGATACCTTTACGTCGAAACAAGCACTTTATGATCATTTACTTAATATATCATCTAATTTAGTTTGCTCTATATGTACTAAAACATATTCCACATTGGAACAGCTATTAAGTCACTTAAAATCTGATAATTGCGCATTAGTAAATCCTGTTCAAACCAATGTTAGTTTTGACGAGAACTCAGAACCTGAGAATAATGAAAGCTCTTTAGATAACACAACTTTAAAGCTAGAGTTACATAATGGTAAGAACCAATAAATGAGAATTGAATTCAGTTAGGAAAAACTTTGTCTAATTCAATAATTATTTGATTTAAATTTTGATAGGTGATATTCCAATTAATGATGTGGAAGAACAAATAGATTCTCATACTATAAAAGCAAATACTGACCAAGGTTCCGAAGTAGGCAAAATGTATGTAGAATTGCTTAGTAAGCAGTTGATGAAACCATGTTTACAAACTCAAGAGCTTAAATTAGTAAAAGAAGATGGGGAAAGCCGCTATGTGATTTTGACAAATGAAGATTCTATTTTAAATTCAGGTGTGGCCATTGTAACAAAGCAGAATAATGATGGGACAATATCATTAACTACATTAAAAGGTAATTGTTAACATTTTACATTTAGAAACATTTTAATGAATACTCACCAAGGTTAAACAGTAGCTTTTTAAAAAAGCTTATAAGTATTGCATACATTTCTTATAGTAATGTAAAGAAAGGCGACATAATATATGTTGTATAAACATGTTTCTTTATTTTAGATACACAAGCTATTGCAAACAAAAATGATATTGCAAACTTCCTTAAAACAGAGAGCGAAAACATTATATCTTTTGAGACTGTACAAGAAGCAGAACCTGAAAAAACCCAAGAAGAAATCTACAGTTGCAACACTTGTGGGGTATCATTTTCATCTGTATTGGAGCACATACAAAATTATCACAATAACCAAGATGTTGTACTTGAGGTATATATTTCAGTTATAGAGTGAAGTGACATTAATATAGTCATGATTAAATGTAAGTAGAAGTACAAAGATAGATAAAAAGATCCAATAAAAAAGCACCTTTCTTTCTCTATTTTCAGGAACCTTTTGATGAAAATAACAGTAGTACAGTAGAAATAGAGCAAATTGCAACTGAAGAAGTTTCAGATAAGCAAACTTCAAGACGAATGATTACTGAAACTGGTGATATAATAGAAACCCCTTTGATAGAAGGCAACACAACTAGTGAGGGTAATATTAATAAACATATAAGCTTTACAAAATTTATTATTAACTAGCTAAGCCTGTGACTTAGTCTTCATTTTAAAAAATATACTTATTAGAAACTTTAATTCTAAGATACATTGTATAATATAATATGTATTTCTTGATATTACTCATACCCATACAAACATTATTTAAAATTTAAATTTTAGCACCAAATAAGACCATGAAGCTTTTAATTCCTATGAAGGACGAAGTTCAAGAAAAGAAACTGCGCACTTTTACAAGACGATATGTCCAAATAGATAAATTTTGTAACAGTATAATTAAGGATATTAAGCCAAACAATGGTGAGAATTGTTTATATTTAATTTATTTTTTAATAAATCTCCTAAAAAGGCAACTTATATAAATCTAATGATTGGCCTAAAAATAATAATGTGCTTTATAACTTAATATCCCATTTTATTACAGTAAAAGATGGTCCATACCACAAAGTGGTTGTAAAAGAAATGCAAACAGTAGATGGTGAAAAAATGAAAGTGTATAATTGCATGTCCTGCAATGTTTATGTTTCTAGTCTATTGGAATTCAATCAACATCCTTGTAAAGTTTGTAAGTTTTAATAATATTATTGTTTGTGAAGACATTAAATAGATGTTGTAAATTGTGACATAAGATATTTTTAATAAGTTTCTTATTAAAAACATCTTGGCTCACAATTTTCATATTGGTATTTCCATTGATAGTGTCATATCCATATTAGGCAGAGAGAAGCAAGAGTCAGAACTCATTGTTTTCCACTTTCTGTCGGAAATAGCGTTATGAGTGGTGAAACTCTACTCTATGATTCGTCTTGTTTCCAAAAAATGTATTTGTTGAATAAATGGACTTAACAGTAGATTCTCTTTTCCTATATAGTATGTAAGGGAAATGCGTGAAACTTTAAAAGATTTACATTTTAATGTTATTAATGATTTAAAACCATACATATATTGAAATTAATTATAAATAATAAAAGAATTATTATGATTACACAAAATTTAATAGACAAGCATTCTAGCGCCTTCATGTGTAATCCAAAAATTGCTAGGTTATATAACTTATAATTTTCTTCTGCTTTAAAAATTTTCATAAAGAATTAAATTCAAAGTGAAAAAATTAAAAAGGTTATTGTTTTATTGTTTGTTTCAGTGAAATACCCATGCTCGCAATGTCCTGTAGCCTACGAAAATTCTAAATCATTATGTGCCCATATGAAAGTGCATAAAGCAAGAATAGGTAGGTATAAGCTACTTAAAAATAAAAATAAACTGTAAAAAAGAAAAGATTTGAATAATCCTGTATTTTTATGAAATAGTATGTTAGCTAATTATGTTTCATAAATTACCATATGTTCTAGTATTTCATTGACAATCATTAGAATATTCTAATATAAATTGCTATATTTAGTTTCAAGGGCAATATAATTGTGGCTAAAGATTTTATATTCTTCAATCTATTTTGTATTTGTACCATTCAAATATAAGCTTTTTCATCTTTTAATAGAAACCATTCAGTTAGTGTATAAGGTGTATACTGTCAAGGCCAATATGGTCATAAAATTAACCACAAGTTTGAACAAAATAGATAAAAAATATAATTGAAATATCTCTACTTGTAGAAACAAATAAGTTACCTTATCTTTAAATAGCGACTACTCGCAGATTTGCTTACGTAATTAGACAACCGTTCAAACATAATATCATTCCCTATTTCAACTCTAAAGAGTTACAATCAAAAAAGTAGCCTATATTTGACCCTCAGTCTTCAACGATTCTCATTGCGAATTTTATCCAAATCGGGATAGATTAGCTACGAAAATATAACATGAGACAGACATGCAAACTTTCACATTTATAATAATAGGATGGATTATATTGCAAGTATCAAATTTTAATAGAAATATTTTTTTTATATAGAATACAATGCGGAAAACACCTACAGACTACCAGAGAAGTTTGAATGTGAAATATGCTCCACAGTGTTCCTTACAAGCAAGTCATTGAAACTTCACAAGAGAATGCACGATCCTATCAAGTTTGTATTTATTTATTTTTAACAATTGACAGTGTTATTTCAACTTATGTTGAAAAAGAGAAATTTTCATATGCTTTCTTAAAATGTCTTAAAATAGTACGTCAAAGCAGTTAGCAACGTTTTTTAGCAATTTCTTAGTTAACTTTTGTTTTTTTTAGCGGGCCAAAATCACACTTGTTTATTACTATTTAAAACGTAAAAAATGTTCTTTATATAATATAATTCATCTGCTTATCAGCCCGCAATAAATTATTAAGCGGGCCGCGAGTTGCTCACCCCTGCTCTAATTAGTTGAAAGTAAGGGCGATGATTGAGATATATTTATAATAGGTTCTCTTATACCCTTCTATATATGTAAAGATAAATAAACGTACATATAGTGTTCAGCTTTACGTCCTTTTTTTATTAGCCTTTGTTTAGTCTTAAGTTCTACAAAATGCATGTAATATTTAGTGTAAAAATAAAGAGTTTTATCCATACGAGTATATATATATATATTTTTTCCGGCATAACAGCTCTTTGACTACCCAAAGAGAACCTAGTGGCAAGACACTTCGTTCTGTATCTGAAATCGAGACATTGGGTTTTAAAAGGCGGAACTTAACGCCGTGCTTTGTCTTAGGTCAGTAGCGTATATTATTAAGTATATTTTTAAATTTATTACAGAAGTCGCCCTATAGAACCTCCAGTAGAGACGTCAGACGGCACGGCAGGGAGCGGCGACAAGTTCTTCTGTTCCGTATGCGACAAGCTAATACCTATAGACTATAGAACTATACATCAGAATTCACACAAAACGAACACTACAATAAATTGTGATATATGTAACAAGAAATTTGTTTCCAAGGAATTTTTAGATATGCATATGAGTGTACATAATATGGAGAAGGTAATTATTTTTTTAATTACTTTTATTAGCAATTAGCGGCCCGCTCGCGACTTCGTTTTATTACAACCCTCGTGGGTGGATTTTTTTTGAAAAATAAATCGCTTATGTTTAACCTTGGATTATCAATTATATTTATGCCAAAATTCATTACAATCGGTCAAGCGGTTTACATTTTTAATATAAACTTCCATCCCCTATTTCTACCCTTTAGAGGTTGATTTTTAAAATAATAAGGGGCCTATATTTGTCCCTGGATCTTGAACTACATTCATTCAGAATTTCATGCAAATCGGATCGCCAGATTAGCCGTGAAAGCGTCACAGACAAACAGACAGACTTTCGCAGTTATAATATAAATATCAATTATTTGTACTTATTTTTAATTAATTTTAAGATATATTAAAAAACTTTAAAATATATATATATAGTGTGTTTATTATAAAAAATAATTATGGTTTTGATCGCCACTAGACGACACGATTATATTTATATTATATCCATTTTCTCGCTTTGGCAAAATAAATTGAGTTTTACATTTTGCTACCCAATACGCAACATCTGGAATTCATGAAGAATACAGAGATTACAGTGTCTTGACACTAGATTTTCTTTGTCAACTGGCTTTCGACTATAGATATAGATGGAATATTAAAGTCATATTTTAAACAATGGCTGTATTATCGTAATAATTGTTAACTTTAATAGATGTTAAATGTCTATTTTGTAGTTATACGGCTAAATTAAAAGTACTGCCCATTTTTATTATTGAACGGTAATTACCAGTCAACTAGTTTTTTGTACTTTATTTAATTAAAAATATATAGTATACTTCTTTTTTTAGATAACAGTAGACAAACAGGACAAATCCCTCCCATACACGTGCCTTTACTGTAATAGGAAATTTGCAAGACCACACGAAAAAGTCAAACATGAAAGAATACATACAGGTTTGTTCTTATATAGCATGTATTTTTAATTCGCAGTGGGATCTGGCCTGTCTGGTTTTGGATTCGAATCCCGGTTGGGGAAAAGATCATATTTTAAAAAAATTGAAAAATTTAAAGTTGAAAAACATTTTTTAAAGAAATGTTTAAGTTACTTTATAAATAAAATGCAACCTCTATATATCAAATCAATAATCAAAGAAAAAGTTCATTAATTACAAGTTTTTTTTGATAGTCGAGTTTTTTTTTATTTACATTTTTTTGATAATAGAGATTTCGTTAAAAAAGAGTGTTTCTAATAAAACCGTGATGTAAATGTTAATTTTACATTAACTCTTATCAATTCAAGGGGATTACGAAAAAGTGGTTAAAACGAGGAAGTCGCTATATTGAAGTTTATTATATTAAATACTTTTAAAAAGTTTAAAACATTTGTGTTATTCCACACTTAGTAAAATTGAAAAAATCTGAATGTCTTTTTGTTATATTCAAGTTGCACAGTATTCAAGTTATTTTAAATTCCCCACTGTGGTAAGGCAAAGGCCCCTTAATTTGGGACGTAAGTCACAATGCAAAAATAATTATGTATGAAAACATAAAATCAAGTAGGTAACTTCCAAATTTCTTACTATTTTAACTTCCTTAGTAAATTGTTATAAAGATATGTTATAAAAAATTGAACATAATTGGACGCGAAGTCGAACCTAGCCTAGCTCTAGGTTCTGACTACCCATCCGTTCATAAGTATTATGTAGTAGTATGGACTCATAGCCTAGTGGTCATAGTGCCTAGAGGTCTCGATCCCTTAGGCTGTATTTTTTTTTAAATTTTAACATAATTAAGGTGTGTATTTTTTAAAATTTAATTAAATTGAATGGTGTGCAGGTGAGAAGCCCCACTCGTGCGGCATCTGCGGCAAGGCGTTCCGCGTGTCGTACTGTCTCACGCTGCACATGCGCACGCACACCGGCGCGCGCCCCTACGCCTGCCAGCACTGCGGGAAGAGGTACACCCCCCACCACTGGCTACCACCCGCTACCACTTTCCTACCACTCCTTTACCACCCGGTACCACCTCTATCACCCCGCTACCACTTCCCTACCACCACATTACCACCCGGTACCACCTCTCTATCATCCCGCTGCCACGTGTTACCACTGGCTACCACTTCCCTACCACCTCGCTACTACCCGCTACTACTCGTCTACCACCCGCTGCCACCCCCATACAACCCCCTAGCATGCGGGCCCGATGAACTGGACAACTTTTTTATCGTTAGGCAGTCAGATATGTACTTGAAAATCCAAATAAAAAAAGGCATGATAAAAATCGTTTTTTGTACATATTATAGTACTAGTGAAATGCACTTTACTTGCGTGGGATAAAATTTTCATTACCTAATTTAGCCCCATAAGGGTTCGTTTTAAAGAAAAATAGAATAAATGATAGGCTATGGACAACATATCCTCTTTTTTTAAAAAAACGTATCCTGTGTCAATAATTTAATCTTCCTGAGAAAATTCGTTAAAGTCGGTCAAGTAAGTGAATTAAATTAATAAATGATCAGAAGATAACATATTTTTTTATATTACTAAAATACTACAATGTTAATCTTGAAAAAGACATTTAAAGAAAAGGTATTAAAATTTGAACGCAGCAGGATTCGAACCCGCGCCTCCTGAATACCGTTCAGGCGCTACGTACGTTTTCTTTAAATGTCTTTTTCAATTTTCCTTTTAAAAATGTTAATCTTAATAGTATTTTTTACTATTACTTTGGCAAAAATGAAATAAAATGCATACATATATATTTAATTCTAAGATTTAAAATATTTGATAATTATTATTTAGTATTCTTATTATTTGAGCGGGGTTGCTGGTCCGGATTATCGCTAATCCGTATAACTAGAGTCCGGATAATCGAGTTTCTGCTGTAATTATATTTTAAATGTATATTATATTTATCAATAATTGTTGTATATTTCATGTTTTTGTTATAAATTTATTAGTTTAAAGTCTAAACTAATAAATTTAACATACATCTTAATTTTTTTGTTGAGTAAGAATTAGCGATAAGCTCACTGTATAATCCTATACAGTGAGATTATTACTAATTCTTACATAACGTAAAATTTAAGTTAAAATTCTTATTATTACATTTGCAAATTGTTAATTTACTGTTTTAACATACGATAATACCACTTTACATAATAATATCACAGTATAGCAGTAACTTTTAAAACAAATATTTAAAAAATGATTTCGTTTCAATTATACAGAGTAATTTAAAATCATTGTAAAAAATACTTTAATAAGTAAAGCTTATTACTCTGTAGTATATTTGTGTGTATTTAAAGGATAAAAATGCGTGGAATTAATCTGAATTAGTCCAATGCCGTTTAGCTACCATTGTATCAAATAATAAAACTGTAATTTATATATTTCAAAAGAGCAACTTTTGAGTTTCTGGTCGGCTTTTCTCAGACTGCAGAACTGTCTTCCGAGTCGATGGTAGCTTTACGTACATTTGACGATTCAAAAGTGCTTACAAAAGTATTTGAATAAAGATATTTTGAATTTAAATTTGCATTATATAATTAATTTACAAATATTACACAGGTTCAAAGCGCACAGTGTATACAATCATCATTTGCTGACACATTCGGAAGTTCGCGCGTACAAATGTCCTTTCTGCCCCAAAGCGTTCAAAACATCTGTACAGCTCGCCGGACACAAGTACTCGCATACTAAACCGTTTTCCTGCCAACAGTGTAACAGGTATGTTGAATACTTTATTATATTGTAGCTTCACGCTGTATCCCGCACACAGCAGGGTAGGCAGAGGGCACCTAGTGTTAAGACACTCCTTTCCCTCACTTTTCACCGAGGCATTGCGCGTTAAGTGGCGGAAGTTAACACCGCGCTTTGCCTCTACCACCAGAGCCAGAGAAAAAAACCCACTTGAAGAGTGGAAATATCAAATATTTCCACTCCTCGAGTGGGAATCGAACCCACAACCAGTCGTTTACAGTCACAAGTTTGTGCCACTGCGCCACGACTGGCCTGGTATGTTTAAGACTTAGGCTTTTTTCTTGTAGCACGGTAGTCTAAAACCTAGAAATAATATTAATATTTATTTATTCCTCCGAATGGGAATCGAACCTACAATTTAATTTATAGTTTTAATCTAATTTGTAATTTTATTTTTTAATTGAATTATGAATTTATCAATTTATAGCCTTTCTGATGTATATAAATGATTTATTATGTCAAAATAAAAAATATCACGACCAAGATCTACTATTTATGAGGGAGGGCCCTTTCTCTCATAGTAAGGTAGATAGAATTTATTGTCAAGACATTTTATTCCAATTTCTCCACATGAATGATACATATGACAAAAATATGTCCAAAAAAAATATCCAATACCCATTAACCATTCTCTCGAGCTTAAAACAACCGAGTTTACAATCAGACGCTGTCCCACTGCCGCTTCCCATTATGTTATTGAAAATCTACATATATTATAAGATATAATATCATAATTAAAACGGATTTCTTCATGTCTGGATACAGACTTTTTTGTCTAAAAAAATGATTCACGCTTTTTCCGCAAAGCGGGGAGTGATCAGAGGCCCTGATAAGAAACCTCACTCTGCACTTTCTACCTAAAATTCCGTGTTGAGTGGCAAAACTCAATGCTTTGCTTTGTGTATGGTGCCACGAAAAATTGAAAATTTAAACATGATCATTTCAACAAAGTATGACTGTAACCGCGACTGGTTGTAGATTGCATTCCCACTCGAGGAGTGGAAATATTTAATATTTTCATTTCCTTCGCTCTGTTATCGAGGCAAAACGCGGCGTAAAGTTCTGCCACGTCACACGCTTCCAGAATTCGGCGATACGTGGGGAACGGACTTGACCCTAGGTTCCCTCTGCCTGTCCCGCTATCTCCCACACATACACCGTGAAGCTAAGAAAAAATCATTTCCCGAATCAAACCCACAACCATCTGTAAGAAACACCTGACTTAGGAGAATAAATTAAACACCATCCTCAATATTTAATTTTGAATATATAGCACTTCTAGCTACAAACATGTCCATCTGACTTGCATTTTACGTTAACAATCCCGTCCGCACTTTATCGAGACTCCGACCAGACAGTCCCCGGTCCTTCCCTCCTTTTTGCCCACAATGTTGCTAGTATTTTGTGCTTAACTATGTTAACATATTTGTGACACTTTAATAATTATTTTAAATGATTCGTTTCTTGACTAATTATTTACAGATTTAATTAAAATCAATTTAAAGAACATACTTTTGCTTGGTGGTAGGAGATTCGTTCTCTGACTGGCTCGCGACCACTATCGTGTCAAAGACGAACCGCTAAACATCAGATGATGTGTTCCGGTTCGATGGCATGTAAGCCAGCTCTCTCTATTCCCAGCATTCCCATCCTTCCTCCCTCCTTCTATCCTACATCCCTGAGGCTGGCAACGCATTCATAACTAATGTTGTAGATGTCTATAGGCGAAGGTCACTCACTTAACACTAGCCTTCTGCTCGTTTGCCTGCTTTATTCCATAAAAAAAAAGATACTAAGCTTAACATATTTTAACATAACCTTGCACATCTAATATATTCTAATGTAATATCACCAGGCCATTCGCATCGCTATACGCAGTGCGCATGCACATGGAAGTGCATACAAGACAAAATAACTTGAAGTTCGCGTGTACGTTATGCGGTGCGAGCTATGCGCGCGCCTTCGCGTTGAAGGATCATGTGAAACAGGTTCACAAACGAGATATCGATACTAAGGATATGGTAAGTGGTTCGATTTCTTATTTAATTTGGTTTATAGTGATGGTTATGTTAGGTATAAAAAAGTTTTTTTTTTTTTATAAAATTTTCTAGCTGATTATTGTTATTATAAAAGTAAAGTATAAAAAATTTAAAATTAAATTTCATTCTTCGGAATCGAAACGTTGCATGCTAAGGGGCGGAAATCAAAGCCGCTCTTTATCTTAGGTACTGAAGCGAAAATATAAAAAAAACACAGGCGCTTTCATAGTGCATCACGATGGGCTCTGCCATGACAAATAAATGTTATTATTCAAAGTCAATGAAAAAAAGCAAAATTAAAAATTTTGAAAAAACCCACGACGGTTTAATTGTAATTGTAAAAGGATAAAATAACTATAAATCCCCCGCCTAAAAGAATATATGTAACGAGATGATAGGGACGGCTTCGTCGGGGCTGCCATTACTTTAAGTTTGCAAAAACCTTCTCATAGGTTTTCTTGCTGTTAAAACAGGTTTGGCAAAAAATTAAATATTAATATGAATTTACAGTTTTGATAACTGGTATTTTAAAGACTTTAAAACGAAATCTATACTGTTAGCTACTATATTTAAAGTAGAGGTCGTGGGTTTTTTCAAAATTTTTAATTTTGCTTTTTATTTTAAACTTTTTAAAGTGAATAGATACACATTATATATTATTACATAATATCGAAATACTTTATATTAATGTTCATGCAAACCCAAAAGAAATTATAAATCCAATGCTTTCTGGTTATCAAATGCTTATTGCAGCGCCTGGGAGATTGTCACCGTAACATTTTCACGAAACTTAAGTCTAACCAAATCAGTGAAAATCACAAAACCCACTAGTAGTTTTGATTTTGAACAAACTAATATATACTGGAGCGCCCCGTGGTAGTTCGTGATATGGCAAATAAAAACACGCAGCAATTAAATCAGAACCTATCACAGAAAACCGCATCAAAATAGGTTTTACACAAAAAATACGAGCAAATGACACGCGCTAATTAAGCCTGATCCTATCTTTGATAACTGCTTCCAAATCGGACTTGTAGTTTTAGCTTTGCATAATTAAATGTTTAATGCAGCGCCCCTTGGTGAATTCTTGACGTAAAAAAAAACCTAAAAACTTACACCAAGTAAAGGCAACTCTAATACTAAAAATTCTGCCCAATCGGACTAGTAGTTGTGGTTTTGCATTAAATATTACAAACAAATGTTTACTGCAGCGCCCTCTGGTGAGTTAACACGATAAAACATATCCAAGAACATGCACTAATTAAACTTGAGCTTATCATTGAAACTGCACCCAAACCAAATTCGTCATTTTATCTTTGCACAAACAATATTTTACTGCAGCGCCCCCTGGTGACTTGTCACCGTAATATAAATTTAAAACATGCTCTAAGTAAAGCGGAATCTAATACTGAAAACTCTTGACAATCGTATTAGTCGTTTTGGTTTTACACAAAAAAATAAAAGCAGCTACTTACTGCAGCGCCCCCTAGAAAGTTGACACATACATGAAAATATGCACTAAGTAAACATACATGACACATATATGAATATATGCACTAAGTAAACTTGAATCTATTATTGAAAACTGAATTCAAATCGGACTCGTAGTTTTAGTTTTACACAAACAAATGTACTTACTGCAGCGCCCCCTGGTGAGTGATCACCTTAACGTATATATGAAAAGAAGCACCAATTAAACTTGAATCTATCATTGAAAGTTTCATCTAATTCGGACTAGTAGTTTTTACTCTGCATAAACAAATGTTTACTGCAGCGCCCCCTGGTGAATTTTCATCGTAACAAAAAAACAAAAATCTTAAAATATGCAGCAAGCAAAGTTGAATCTAATTCTGAAAACTCTAGCCAATCGGATAAGTAATTTCGGTTTTAGACAAATGAATACAAGAAAAATTTTGGTTTTACACAAAAAAATACAAGCAAATGCTTACTACAGCGCCCCCTGATGAGTGGTCACCATAACATATATATGAAAAGACGCACCAATTAAGCCTGAACCTACCCTTGAAGGTTACATCTAAATTGGACTAGTAGTTTTTGATTTGCATAAACAAATGTTTACTGCAGCGCCCCCTAGTGAGTTTTCCCCGTAACAAAAAAAGAAAAATCTTAAAATATGCATCAAGCAAAGTTGAATCTTTTCCCGAAAACTCTTTTTAATCGGATCAGTAGTTTCGGTTTTAGATAAATAAATACAAAAAAAGTACAAACAAATGCTTACTGCAGCGCCCCCTGGTGGTTTAACACGACAAAACATAGCTAAGAACATTCACTAATTAAATCTGAATCTATCACTGAAAATCTATCGAAATCAGACTACTATTTTTTGAGATAATTGAAAACATTCGATTCCACGTTAAATGCTTACTGCAGCGCCCCCTGGTGAGTTAAGGCAATAAGACATATCTAAGAACATACGCCAATTGAACCTTAACCTATCATAGAAAACCGTATCAAAATCGGACTTATAGTTTTGGAAATAATTGACATAGTAATTTGCACAAACACACAAACAAACAAACAAACAAACAAACAAACAAACAACCTCTCACCCCAAACACATATACAGTCGCCGTTCCGTCGCGGGTAAAAATCGTATTAAATAAAACACTAAATTTGATTTTATGAAGGAGTTATTTGTATGGATGACTTAAAATAAATGGCTTAAAATGACCCTTAATATTGACAATTATTCATTTTACAACACATGTGTTTTATATAGAAGTGCCTAGTTTTATGTAAACCTAAAAGAGAATAATTTTATAAATATGTATTACAAAATCGAATTTTAACAATGATGGTCCATTTAACTATGAGCACGTTTATTTTTTTTTACTTTTAAACATTTTTAAAGTGTTATTCCACACTTAGGAAAATTGAAAAAGACTATTTTAAATGTCTTTTATTTTAAATGTCCTAGAGATTTTAAATGTCTTTCACGTTTTTGTTAATTTAAATAGATTTTTATGAGCAGTGTATTTTTCTTAGACGAAACTGAAAGAAGAAGCTTGGTTAGCACAAGAGACTGCGGACGCGGGATCTGATGGGATACATCTCAATAAAGAATTGCCACAAGAGGTCAGTATATAAAAAGGAAGTTATCATTATGCTATATATAGCATTAGAAGTTATCGTAATCTTATACAAAAATTATGGAAAAGAGGCCTTTCGTGTGACTGTAAATTCGACTGGTGGTAGTGATATTTAATATTTAATTTTGTCCGCTCTGTAGTCTAGGTAAAGCGCGGCGTTGATTTCCGCCACTCAATGCACAATGCCTTCAGGATTAGGCGGAAAGTGGGGAACGGAGTGTCTTAACATTACGTTCCTTCTGCCTACCCTGCTGTGTGTGGGTACTTAACGCCGCGCTTTGCAGTCATTTACAGTCACACGTTCGTGCCACTGCGCCACGACTGGGACCTAGCATTTCTTATTATTAGCATATAACATGCTGAATCTAAAATCATTCTTAACGGAATTTTATATTGATATACAGATATTTATTATATCACTATTTAACAATATAAATTTATTACTACTTGACTAATAATAAGCGTTTTCATCGATAAATAGTTTATTGATACATGTACCTAAGGAAAAACGCTCATCACGCTGAATTACTCTTTTAGGCGGCATTTCATTATTTGTTATAATTAACTAATCGATTATGAATCAACGTCAGGTGTTTTCAGTTTTTAAAATTTTCAATTACAGTCTAAGACCTATTTAGGTTTAAAAATTATACAGCAAAAAGATTGCATTCAAATTTGTCCAGTAGACCCATACCCAGCATACGCGCACATTTTCGGAACGTTTAAAAACGAATATTGAAACATTCTATTTTTACTGTTTTAATAAAATATAAATAAAATGGAAAAAAACGTTAGCAAAAAAAAGCCAATTAACAATATAACAAAATAAATAAATAAAACGAGACTTAGTTACTCTTTATTACATCAGCTGCATGGTTAGATGCTGCATAGCCGGTATAAGTTCCGAAGCTGTATAGCCAGTAAAAGTTTCGTCAAAATCGATCCAGCCATTAAAGAGATTAACTAGAACAAAGAGATTTACTACAACAGACAGACAGACAGGTACAGATTGTAAAAAATATTATTTTCATATATACCGTATATTATTTAGTACATATTGGATTTAATAAAAAAGATGGTTATTTTAATATTACAAATAAATAAAATTGGAGGGTCTAATTCCAATTTTTTTTTGGTTGGGGAGACACAAGTACAATTTAAAAATACTTTGTAAATATGGTGTCTATATAAATATAAACGGTGTGTAAAGTGGCAATTTTTTAATCTCATTTGTAAACTCAAGCTATTAAGGCAATTTCTATTGTATAATAATTTTGCACTATAAGAAATATCTTTACCGTCGGATACCATGCCTAACGCATTTTGCATTGAATGTTACTGTAATTATTATATTAACTTAGATAATTTATTGTTTATGTCATGAAAAGAAATATCAGTATGCCAGTAACTATTAGTTACAATTGACAAAAAATGTTTAGTATTAATACTTTTGTACTTTTTATATTAATAAAACATGAAAAAAAAAAAATGTTCTGTACCTCAATATATTTCCCTCTAATTAATGAAGGGGAAATAGATTAAGGTAAAGAACCTAGGATCAAAACACTCCGTTTTCCACTTTAACGGCTAGTCGTGCCTTTTAACATGCAATACTTTTTAAAAATTTTGGTAACTACACTTTCATGACATTGAAAATTTAAGACTTATCCCTCATCTCTGCATGTTGATGGAAAATAGTAATAAAGGCAAAAAGTAAAAAAGTAATCAAATGGTTCATCTATTATCTCTTTACTTACTATTTTCACTTACTGGTCAAAAGTGTGTTTCGTTGTGGTTTACCTCTTCCTTAGCTTATTTGTAGTAGACTTCTGAAATTTGGCAGGGATATCGAGCACAATGTCTTGTGTGCTGTGAAGTTTTTTGGTTACAATTGCAATTGTAGTTTTTGAATAAATGATAATCAAATGGTCAAAAGTGCCCATAGACTTAGGCTGTGGAACGTTAAGTGTTATGTTAGTGTTAAGTGTTTGCTTTTCAAACTTTTTTAACATGTAATAACATTAAATAGGTATGTACTTCGCTCAGCTATTCCTGACTTGACTGACCTGACCTGACTTGACTGACTTCCTTCTTCTTCCCTCGGTTTCGGGTGAAAAGTGTAGGACAAAGTGTCTTGACACTAGGTTCTCCCTGATTAAACTGTTATGCGAAAAAAATCTTGAAGCTGTCAAACTTACTACTTTTTACCGAGTTTATTCAATAACAATCTACTGTAGTGCAATTTATAATAATTATCAGTAATAAATAACTGAGAATATATTGAGCATTCTTTATTCCAATCAGTCAGTAGATTTTCTTTACTTTTTTTTAATACATTACATATATAAGAACAATTAAACGGTGTTAGATTTTTTATTTCATATGGAATCAAAGCAGTGATTCCATGAATATATGCCATTGTAAATCATGTTGGTGATTCAAAAATTTAGCTTCACGCTGTATCCCGCAAACAGCAGGATAGGCAGAGGGAATCTAGTGTTAAGACACTCGGTTTCCCACTTTCCGCCAAATTTGGAGGCATTGCGTGTTAAGAGGCGGAACTTAACGCCGCGCTTTGCCTCGACACCAGAGCGAAGAAAATGGAAATATTAAATATTGCCACTCCTCGAATGGGAAGCGAACACACAACCAGTCGTTTACAGTCACACGCTTGTGCCACTGCGCCCCGACGGGCCCCCTTGGAATTTTCATATTAAATGAAAATATTATTTATTAAGTAGAAGTAAGTACAATAGTATTTAAATTATTTTGTGTTGAAATCCACACTAGACGAAGCTCTCGCTTGACTTCCGTGACATAACACGAAATGTCTCGAATTTGAGCAAACACCAGAAAACTGAATGTTCAATATTTCAATACCTGACAGTTATATTAGTTATAAATATATATTGTACCAGTTGTGTGGCCAGTCGTGGCCCAGTGGCACAAGAGTGTGACTGTAAACGACTGGTTGTGGGTTCGATTCCCACTCGAGGAGTGGAAATTATATTTCCATTTTCTTCGCTCTGGGGTCGAGGTAAAAGCGCGGCGTTAAGTTCCGCCACTTAACACGCAAGCCTCCGAATTTGGCGGAAAGTGGGGAACGGAGTGTCTTAACACTAGGTTCCCTCTGCCTACCCTGCTGTGTGCGGGATATAGCGTGAAGCTATTAAAAATTTAAAAAAATATATATATTGTTTATACTATTTTTTTTTTATTCTGTGTATTTATTTTGAGTTTTACGTAATTAACAATGATAGTAGCCTACGAACAATGTTAGTGTGATAAAAACATGTGCAGCTAGTTGTAGCGGTAATTTAAACGTTTAAAGTGATTTCGCTCTCCTACCAAAGACAAAGGGCGGCGTTGAGTTCTGTGGTTCAACCATTGTTGAACCGCAGAACTCTGCCGCCTCGAGAAATGTCTCGATTTCGAGCAGAAAGTGAAAAACGAAGTGTCTTCACAGTAGGTTATTTATAACCATAATTATCTAATAATAATAATAAAAGGACTAAACTAAGCTTGATTTAATTACTTCATAGTGAATCACTTAAAATTTTCGTGTTTTTAATCTGCATGCGCTAGTTTGCATTACGGTTTACGATTATACAAAAAAAGCTTATATTTACATCAATATCTCATATATTTACATATATTTTTACAACCTAACGCTTTTCTCCGTATAGTAATCAAAGTAATAATAGAGAACCTAGACACTTGTTTTTTTATTACCTACTTCGAAATTGAGACATTGCATGTTAAGTAACTGATCATCGAACGAAAACCGCGTTTACTTACTGAATATTGAATTATATATGTCGTGGCCATATCGTATAATCGACGACTTCATGATATCGTTGACAATATCATGAAATGGTTGCAGTTCATGAAATGATCAACTGAAGTTGACGATATCGTCGATTCGTCAACGTTTAACATTACCTAAAAAATATTTTACGTAATTAGATTTATTTCGTGTGAAGATGCTTAAAATCAAACAAGATAGGTTAGGTTAGGTTTAACTTTTTCTATTTAACAGATTCTTTAGTATATAAAAGTACTTTTTACTATATAATTTCGTAAATTTATTATTATGATATCGCATATCTACTTGAATAAAATTAAAATGATTTTATATAAATAACAATATTTTATTAAGGACAATCTTATTACTTAAAATAAACGAACAATTATTTCCGCTTTTAATAAAAAAAACATTAAAACTAAAATGTTGGCTTTGTTACAAACAGCTGATATACGTGAAATCCGTTTCTAGCGCCTCTATCGGTCGTTTAAGTATTTATTTGACGATTTGATCAAACAATATCGACGAAATATAATAAATATCGTTAAACGTTAGGCTGTCATTGATTTCGTCAAACGACATCATGATCGGGCCAAACGATAATTGGTCATTTCATGAACTGCGACCATTTCATGATATAGTCAACGATTTCATAAAGTCGTCAATTTTACGATATGACCACGACAAATATATATACTTATGTTTTCATATTTAATATTTATATTTTTTAACGCCATTACTGCAATTAATAAATACTTAAGTTATGTTTAATTATAATTACTAATACTAAATATTATTTTCTTATTTTATCTTTCTCATTTCAGATGAACGGACTGGACATTGATTCAAACGAACTGATCATTCCATAGTTATGTTATAAGCGAAATGTTGATACTGTATAGTGTTTATAGTGTGTTAATTTGTATGTTTAGTAGTTAGTATATGACGGCTTACTTAAGTCACATTATATGTACATATTATATGTATGTGTATTATTGTAATTGTTGTCTTTACGTGCGTAATAATACCGCAGAAGAGCAGTTTGTAAATACCGTTTTTAGAACTTTAAAAGCCGAATATAATCGATATTTTGGTTACAAAAGTAGTATTCAATTGTTTTAATTGAAATATTTTTATTGACTAAATCGAATAGTGTGAACGGTAACAACGTCTCTTAACAAACAACAGGGCTTATGTCATTTTCACCATCCTTTATAGGAGACGGAATAAAATGACTATTTCAAGAAAAGTAAGCTTTATGGGTTCTAGATGACTTGATAAGTTATTCTTTTTTATGTCCTAAATAGGATCCTCGCAAGATGATAAAAGAATCTTGTAAGCACAAAATTTCAATGCACTTTTTTTTACTTTACGCGGTATTTACAGACTGCTCTTCCGCGATATTCTTCGCGCAACGGCGATATATCGGTATATGTATAATAAAAAATTGTATACTCTAAGAGCTAATGTACAATAATTGACTCTCACATTTTGTTCGTTTGTTCGTTTATTTAGTGCCTTATCATTAAAACAATTAGAAAAATATAAAAATATTATCATTGTTCATATTTACGCCATGAAATCGACATTGTATATAGAATCAATATTAATGTATATAATAAGGATATGTGTTTTTAATGTGACTATTTTGTTTAATTTCTAATGTTTATTAATAAATTTTTATATGTCTGCAGCCTAATGATTTTATTTTGTATTTTTTTTTAATGTTTGAATTCCTTTTATTACTAGACAAGTCTATGTTCTTAGGAAATTACTTTTGAACGTATAATAAAATCGCTCTTATTTATAATTATTCTAAGTGTTTAATTTAATAAATGTATTTCTTTTATTTGAAGTAGATAGATATTAATAAACTTTTGCAATAGGTAACTGATACCTCTTGTACTAATATATATAGTTATATATAGACGATATGCATGGATAAATGTAATATTTCGCAAAACGCACATTTAGAGATTCTATTAAAAATTGAGTTTTAAGTTTTGCATAAAAAAATAATTGGACATTAGCAAACTTGAACTGTTGAAATGTTAAAGCAAAAGTTGGTGTATTATTACAAAGCAACTGAATATTACTTTATTTTTATAGCAAATCATATCTAAATTACGTTTAGTAGATAATTTTAATACGAAAATTCATAATAAAATAGCCAAAAATTAGTGCTTTAATGTTTATTATATTGTAATTTACTAAGCACTCTTTGCTTTTTCATTTATGCATAGTATTGGGATATGTGACCGTCATTCATGGATGAGTTCAATTGTAAATAACACATTCTCAAAATTTGTGATGTATAACGTATATTTCATTGTATATAATAAAATCATTAAAGAAATTTATTTTATTGTTTCTTCAAAACATGTATACTATTTTATACAAATTTTGCGAAAAGTAAGAAGAATGTTGATGTTGTAAAATTTGCTTTATTAAGATATTTAGCAAAATAATATGAAATGATTGTAAACAAAATTATTTACATTTAGTTATTTGACTTATGAGCCTACTAGTCGTATCATCGCGTTGTTTCTTTATATTAACAAAATCCGATTTCGTATAAAAAATGTCGTTTAAAGTTCCTAGTTAATTAAATCAATTAACAAAATTTATTTATTTTAAATAATATTTCAATATACTTAGGTTTTTATACATATATTAATCTTTCGTTACTCTGCGAGTGTCGGATATAGAGCCTAAACTATTACACTACTACTATAGTTGTTGTAGGAAATCACTACATACTAAAAGATGATTTGCCGATTTTGTACGAAGTGGGATAAAAGGACTTTACGTTTTAGTGTCTAAAAGTGCGGAAGATAGGGAATTCAAATTTATAACGTTGATTTCTTTACCCACAAGGTCGTAAAGAAAGCAAATTATACTAAACAAGCATGATATATTTAACAATAAAATAATTATCTGTATTAATGCCAACTATTATTTAAAAGACATCAACATAAAAATCGGCCTACTTCATTAATGAAATATGTACGAACTAAAATGTCTATTCCTTTTGGTGCTCATGACTAATAATCTATGAGATGTTATGTTTATGGGAGATTTTAATAATATATTATTGTACGTATGTACGTATGTATATAATATAAAAACAATCGAGTAAGTAGGTAAATTGAAAAGAAGTTATATATTTCTGGGATAAATCGAATATAAAATATATGTACATATTTTAAACATGTTGTTATTGAACAAAAGTTGAAGATTTCGGTGAGAAATTACAATTTAAGCAAATAATTTAATCGTCCGATAACCTCAGCTTATTATAATGTGACTTAAGTGAGTCCGTTTCATTTTAGATAAACAATTTTACTAACTGTTCTTCGGTGGCATTACTATAAGGGACATGAAATCAAACTTGTAATATAAATATGTATACATATATTATATAGACAATAAATCAATTTTAAAAATATTGACTTTTATTCTATTTAATGATACCTAATATGAAAAAGAAATAGCGAAACCTAAACAAAAATACCCACATTTAAACTAAGAGGTGGTAATAAAAAGAAAAGAAGTAAATGTATATTACAGTTTTTATTGTTATATCTTTTATCCAATCAACATATTTTACACATTGGAACTTACATACATTTGAAAATACTTTTTTGGTATACAGCTGTATAGTTACGTTACTAATGTCCTATATTTCTAACTTACACCAATTCATTTAAATGAACAAATAAAGTTTTATTTCCTATTCTAATAAGTATCACATTTCCGTAGTGTCGCCTAAAATTAAGTAATTGATTATTCTAATTCATTAAACTTTATATCTTTACAAATAAACAAATATAAAATTATGGAATACAATAAGCGTCTTTAGGTCAGCGGAGTTATTTAAGTATCACGATTGTCCATTAGTCCACTCTCCTTCCATTCTCCACACAGAAAATGCATAGCTTAGTTTGTCTTGGGCCAGGTATTTCCCGTGCTCGCTTCCTGCGTCACTGCCGACGTCGCTGTTGGAAGTGGTCTCACTGTTTGACAGAATTTGATATAAGAATTCTATGTACTGAGTGGCCAACTGAAGAGTTTGTATTTTAGATAACTTATCACTTGGCAAAGACGGGATAATTTGACGTAAACTGGCAAACGCTTCGTTTAAACTCTGCGTGCGCTGCCTCTCTCTTACGTTCGCCATCACTCGCTGTATTTGCATTTCTTCAAAGGACTGAGTTTTCTTTCTTGAGGATTTTGATGAACGTTTTCGTGTTCTTCTTTGGTCTTCGTTCTCGTCGCTGCGCTCCTCCGTCGACGACCTGTATACCGGCTCACCTAATTTGGGAAGGTCAGTTTGTTCGTAATAACTATTTTCTCGGTCTTGGGAGTTTGAGTCGTCAAAATAGAAACTTCGTGAGAACTGCCTTTGTCGTTGATCTGCTATGTACATCTGATCGTACGGGGGATACTGTGGTTGTTGGTACTCTCTTTCGTCTCCGTCGAATATAACGCTCGTTGGCCACGACTGTTGAAGTTGTGGTCGCTCGGAACCATTACTGAGGTCCATTAGATGCGTGGGTGAAGATGGCGCGAACCCCTGCATCTCTGCATCTCTTTTCACTTCAATTGGTGTGTAGCCGTAAAACCGCTCCTCGTCGTCGATACACTCCGGATCCTCACGTTTGATGGGCACTCGATTATCACAATTTTCGTAATTCATAATTCGAGGTCCGAAAACCGGTAAGTTATAGTTGTATAACATGCACAGTGTGGACACAAACGCTTGCACAGACTGACTGAAGTCTCGAGGAGCGATCCGCCCCTTCATTGACAAGATACAAAAAAATAACCATTTCCACTGCGCGGGCACCGACGCGCCTCCCTCCAGCGCGCACCTCCTACCCGCCACAGCTTTGTGAGCGAGCGACAGAGACGGAGATATAAAGTTAAGTCGACCGTTTTGTGTTTATCTTGTCCGTCATCTCGGAATCGTATTTACTTGTTATACATAGACATCGACTTAGTCGCCATAGTTGATCGCATCGGTAAATGCGCATCCTGTCAGACTTATGGTGGATGCCGTTATAATATTACTGAAACTTACACAGAAAGCACTCTTCTTACACAACACGTACAATAGAAATTTAGCAGATTTTATAAAATATAACTTAATATTTATTTGAATTATGACTTAAGAATAATATTTTACTTCTTTTGACATATAAAAAAAAAAACAAAAATTTCGGCGCCACCCTTGCTTGTAAGTTTTTATGTCGTCTCGTCGCGCGGTCGCCTGCTAGGTACTAAAAATATCCTTGACGCAATCAAACCAAGGATCCCACGGGCAGACCCACTGCGATCATGCCTTTACAGGAATAATATAAATATTTAATATACATATTTGTCTAGCGCTCGACAGATTGCTCTGGCGGGAGTCTGGACAGTATCAAATGTGAGACGGTTAACTGAAACATCTATGGATTATGTTAATGTACATATTAATATTAAGAGTAGGTACGCTTTTTGTGTGTCTTGTTTCGTTTTACGAGTTTATTTTTTTATCCTTAAATCTTCCGATCTTGTTTTGTTTTATGTTAGGATTAGACACTCCATTCCTTAATTTTTGCAAATTTAGAGATGACAAAAGCTCGCCGCTTTGCCATTTTTAGTTAAACTAGGGAATATAAAACTAATTTAATATATAAGATTTAAGGGAGAGGGCCTGGCAGTTAGTTTGGACATGGCGAAAGCCTTTGATCGGGTGTGGCATCGGGCGCTCCTAGCGAAACTTCCATCCTATGGGCTTCCCGAGAATTTCTGCAAGTGGGTCGCTAGTTTTCTCACCGGGCGCAGCATTAAGGTCGCTGTTGACGGTTTTTGCTCTAACTACATGCTCGTGAATGCTGGCGTCCCGCAAGGCTGTGTGCTGTCCCCCACGCTATTTCTCCTGCATATCAATGACATGTTAGAGGATCCTGGCATTCATTGCTATGCGGATGATAGCACGGTGGACGCCGTATATACCGGCCGTGCAGGTCTTTCTCGGGATACCGTCGACGAGTGCCGAATAAAACTTGTGTCTTCTGTTGAGGCATCCCTCGTGAATGTCTCCTTATGGGGTGAAAGGAACCTGGTTCAATTCAACCCCAAGAAGACACAAGTTTGCGCGTTGACCACTAAAAAATCCCCATTTGTCGTATCACCAGTATTCGAGAACACTCCCCTTAAAGCCGAGCCCTATATCAGCTTATTGGGCCTTAAAGTTTCGAGTGAGTGCCAGTATCGCGATCATCTGGAAAGCAAGGCCAAATTGGCCTCGAAGAAGCTGGGTGTCATCGGCCGAGCTAGACAGTACTTCACGTCCAAACACCGATTGTCCCTGTATAGGGCCCAGGTGCGGCCTCATATGGAGTACTGTTCTCATCTCTGGGCCGGTGCCCCCCAGTATCAGCTTGAACCATTTGATCGCATACAACGCAGAGCCATTCGAATCATTGGGGACCCAGTAATCTGTGAAGGGCTAGACACTTTGGCATTGCGTAGAGACGTTTCTTCACTGTGCGTTCTCTATCGCATTTACAACGGGGAGTGTTCTGGAGAACTGTTTGACTTGATACCTGCCGCCGAATTCTCCAACCGCACAGTACGTTCCAAACTTAAATACCATCCACACCATCTGGATACTTGGCATTCGAGTACTGTGCGGTTTCGTAGGACTTTCCTTCCACACGCCACTCAACTGTGGAATGGCCTACCGGCGGCAGTGTTTCCAGGTCGATACGACATGAATACCTTCAAAAGGCGCGTTTACCTCCATCTCAAAGGCCGGCAACGTCCCTGTAGCTCCTCTGGTGTTACACGGGGCCGTGGGCGGCGGTGTTCACTTAACACCAGGTGACCCGAACGCTCGTTTGCCTTGTCCTTTCCAAAAAAAAAAAAAAAAAAAAAAAAACCCATATGAGGAAGAAACCTTCAACCACCGGGTGTACCTATATACAAAGCCAGATTTCTCTTAAGTGTGAAAAATAATATTAATATACCTATTAAATGCGCTTGTGGAGAACGGAATGTCTGGGCACTATGTTCTCACTGACAATTCCGTTATACCTACAGGAAAAATCGTAAATCTGTAAAAAAGTGGGTAGAACATATTTCTTATCCAAAATACTTCCTTTACATTTATGTTGAATAAGGAATAGAATTTATAGTAATTTGTACTGTATTTATAGTAACTACTACTGGTAGATAAGGTAAATATTTTTCTGAATTTCTATAAAAATAAATATTAACTAGGTACTAATAGACAAAATGCTAGTAGTATAGTACTCAGAGTAGTCCAAGAGAACCTGAAATCAAGACACTCCGCTCTCTATTTTCCGCCCAAAAATGAAAAAAATGTCCCAAACATTGCGTGTTAGGTTGCAGATATAAACACCGCGCTTTGTCTTTACTTAACTTACCAGAGCGGAATACACAAAATTATATATAATCATTCTCAGTGGGAACCCACAACCATTGCGTTTACAGTCAGACGCTGTCCAACTGCGCCGCGACGGCTTCTACCTACAATTTTATTTAAAAATCATTAACCATGCACAAAACCGATAGACATTTTTCCCAAGTTCAAGTTCTCGTCTATTTATAAATATATATAGATTTGTATATAATTAACTTGTTTTTGTTCAAGTTGAAGGGTTATTTAACTTTTGGTATATTTCGGGAATAATTACCAACCGCGGCAGTGACGAGCTCGATGAGATATTAATAGGATCATTATTCAATACATATTTTTAATTTTGGTTAGACAAGGATCTTGGTAACGATCGGTTGGTTTTTAAAAATTTTAATATTTATAAGACCGTATCTTTAGAAATCATTGAATACTTTATTACAGTAACTATTTACTAAGTAGGTACTAAGGCTATACCTAATAGTAGTATCAAGTATGTAACGTAAAGTTATGGCGCAGCGGGATAATATCGTAAACGCGATTGGGTGTGTTAGATTTCCACTCGATGTGATGATCACATTTAAACATTTTTATTTATTCGCTTTTGTATCTAAGGCAAAGCGTCACTTTAATAGTAAAATGAAGAAAGAAATGAGGCTACTAGGATATCTCTGACAACACAGGAAAGGGTTAAGCTGTATCTAATAAGTATTAAAAGTTTGTGTAAACTAATTGAAAATATGATTATATAAATATGATTATATTGAAAATATGATTATATTTTCAATTAAAATATACCTACTAATGGTATGAATTATGACAAATAAACATCAACTATAATAAGAGTAATTATTATACTTGTTATACCTATATCAAATAAAAATATTGAACGTATTTAATTGAACAAAATTTGATCTACTAAAACCAAACTATTAGGGAAATATAAATTACTAACAAAGCTTCTGTAGCTGAAAAAAAATGTCCCAGCGCAGCGCAGGTGAGATGTGTTTGATTATGGGTAAAAGTTTTGCCCGAAAGATATTTCTGTAAATATAAGGATACCATATTTCTATTCGGTGAAAATTAAGTGCAGTTCAAATCTTTCACTTTAAAAAGCAAAGAGTAACCATACGGAATTAAAAATGGAAAACTGTCTACCTGGTTCAAGGTAGAAAAGAAAAAAAGGACTATATTATTAGGCTAAATTGTATTATGTCATTCATTTTATGTAATAAGTGTGTAGAATCAATTAAAAAAACTCTAGATAAATTTTAAGTGGTTCACTAAACGCTCGTCTGCAGATTTATTAATATTTAGAGTTTGATTAACTCCGCATCTTACTATTACAATTTTTCGCCTAATTAGGTATATCGCAATATAATCTAAAAATAATAAGAATTTTCGGTAATTAGGTATTTAAAATTTTAGTAAAATGAATATTTTAAATTTCTGTTTAATGCGCATGACTCATATTTTCAACATCTGCCAAACACTCGGGGGAATCTCTTAAAGTATTTTGCTTCATTCATAAAATAAAATGCTCTTACCGTTATCTAAAAGTAAAGTTTCTCACGTTTTAAGTTTTATCCTGATAATGCTAATGAATGAACAGATGGTAAAAATATTTACTTAGGTGTTGTTTGTTGCTAATGCGGTAAGTGTCGTTAATACTGAACAAACTTCTACCATTTACCATTCTACATGCATTGGTATAATTTAAATATTTTAAGAGTTTTATTGAAGTATATATTAAATAACTTCAAACGTTAACCTTATTTAACGTAACGTGGGGGGACGGGTTAAGAATACAATTCCCCCCCGCCGCTGGGTAGCGTCCCGTAAAAGGCGGGTAACCCAGTAGTTTGGTGGTAGGAGATTCGTTCTCCGACTGGCTCGCGACCACTATCATGTCAAAGACGAACCGCCAAATATCTTAAGATGTGTTCCGGTTCGATGGCATGTAAGCCAGCTCTCCCTATTCCCACCATTCCCATCCTTCCTCCCTCCTTCTGTCCTATATTCCCAAGGCTGGCAACGCATCCATAACTTTATTGTTGTGGATGTCTATGGGCGAAGGTAACCATTTAACACCAGGTGGGCCTTCTGCTCGTTTGCCTCCTTTATTCCAAAAAAAAAAAAAAAAAAAAAACTCTTATGTAGGTAAATCTTGTATTTATCAGTTTAGGTAATTGATATATTAATCAAGTACCGAATGATTTCATGAAAAATTAATGATTATTGTATTGTCTATAGTATAATCATAGCTACAGTTTATAGTTAGAAGAAGTGCGAAGGCCAATATTTTTATAAGTAAATTAATTAAATAAAATATTAATATTAAATATACTATCATGTGATGGTTACTTTTGTATGAGGTGATATACACATTTAACGGGCAATGTCATAACGGATCTATTAGTCTACTAAAAGAGCTTAAAGCTCCTTATATTATAATGACTGAATATATATATAACTGTTCAATAACTTATGACATGAAATATTTTTGTATTTGAAATATTAAATAAGCAATATCTATTAAAATACTTTCCATTAATACGTATAAGTATTTTCCATTGATATTTTAAAAGAACAAGATATTTTAATAGAATAACTTGATTATGATGTTTTTTGACTTGAACCTGCCTACTATAAAATGGATCTTTATTTATTTCAAATATTATAATTTAATAATAATGAAAAACAATTCAAACTTTTTAAACTATCACCTAAATATCCATGTTGAAATGGTACTTACAGCCGTTTCATGATACCGGATTACCAGGTATCAGTGACTGTAATCCTTCTAATGTACTAACAGATAAGACGTCATCCCCTTGTTAAAAGTGGTACAGATGTTTTAACTAAGATTAACGCCTAGCAAGTTTATTTTGTTAAGAGTTTTACGACACCACCGTTTATTTTCAAGCTTTAGCAATTCCCTGTAGTAAGTGACACCTGCTTCAGATAGCTTGGTTAAGTATGTTTCAGTAAAAAGTGTCAATTTTTTTGAATATTTAAAATCTATTTGCCTGTATAAACAATAACCTTTAAAAATTACAATTATTTACAAATAATATATATAACAATGAGCAGTTTAAATAATTAGAACTTACTTATGAATTAGATCTTTGGAAGACAAGTAAAATAATATAATGTTGAGCGATTATAGTCCATCTAATCGGATTATCCCCAAAGTCTATAAAGTTAATAACTTATTTATAATAATTTACTTCTACTTATTTATCACTTTAAGTACCTATATAATAATAATATTGTCAATATTATACTAATTACTATTCAAATATGAATATTAAAATAAGCTTTTATTTATTAATTTTTTTTACTTCCCAATATTTCTAAGAAAGTAAAACAATATACTTAGGTATACATATAACGAAATACGGAAAGCACTCGTTCGGCATTCCCACGCAAAGTAACCCCACATCTGCGTGCAGTATGCCAAAAATAGTGACCGTGATGACCATTGTTTCATAATAAAAACGGAGATTAGGTTCTAAACGGCAATATCGTAATAAATAATAAAGCGTCTTGGAAATGTTCAGTGCCATAAAACATCTGTGAGGCTTCGGCAGCTGCGAAGGAAAATACGTCACACGTGTGCGCTATCCATAGACTAAGACCATTACCTGTTGCGCTGCACTGATAACACTCTTTTGTTTCTATTCTTCAATTGGCATTCATTATTGCGCTGACCATCTGTTGGACCTACATGAAAAGAATTAGCGGGTTCTTAAAGGAATTATACTAGAATAGGTTTATGTTTCATAGTCCGTATGCCAGATGGTGGAAAAAGTATTATGCTTTACTTAGTAACTAAATGGTAATAATATTATTTTTTAAAATTTTAATAGTCTTATTGTAATAGTTTTACTGTGAATAATAGCGTACTGTTTTATTAATAAAAATGTCTGTAACTATTAGTTATTTTTATGAAAGGTGTATTATCGGAAAGGTGTAATTAGCGAGTGGTTTACAATTTCTATTGCCGTTTTAAATAATAATATGTACAATATATTTTCAAATAATATTTATTATTAATCACACACAATACTTAATTCAGTATTAGGTAAAACTATTAGTTCACTATAATTTTTGATTGCATAGTGACAAATTTTAGTGATTAAATTTAAGTTATATGTATTTCCATATGATCGATTGGTCAATATGTCTAGTTGGAAAACTCTACAAGAAAATTTTTAGCATTTTTTAGAAGCTTGTGGCTATATTAAATAAAATGTTAACACAAACACTATTATTCATAAATTGTGTCATGTCTATGAGTTCGGCTTTCAGGGTACACCTCCAGCGAGTTGAACACAGATGCGTCCCATGTGTGGTGCTCTCTCTCGACGCCGACGACGCTGGACTACAAACTCCATACTTCACGTTTTACATAGATTGTCCTTTCATTTTATTCTATTATTCAAATTTAAAATATACGAATACACTTAAAATTCTTCCATTTTTTAATATAATATTCAATTTAAGGTTCATTTCACCATTCACAGTTGGGTCGTGGTACAGGGGCCCAGTGTGACTGTATACGCGACTGGTGGGTTCTATTCCTACTCAAGAAATTGAAATATTTAATGTTTCATGTTCTTCGCTCTGGTGTCGGGACAATGCCCAGCGTTAATTTTCGCCACCAAAATACGAATGCCTCCAAAAATTGGCGGAAAGTGTGGAAAGGAGGCTCTTAACAATAGGCTCCCTTTGCCTACCATGTTGCGCGCAGAAATTATAGCGTAAAGCTCAGTTCATTTAAAAACACAGGTTCTTGAAAGACAAAGATGTTTATATTAGTACAGACAATGTTTTAAATCGAACTAGCATTGCAACGATAGATACATAATTTCCTTTATAAAGGAAAACAATTTGCTAGAAGAAATCTTTATTCTATATATTACGGTAACCTAAGTTTTATACTAAGTTACATATGCCATAATTATTTGGTCTATCCTAATTAGAGCGGCGGTGTGTTCATCACAACCTCACCCTGCATTGTCCGGCGTTCACACGAATTGTTTTGTTTCAGCAGATGCATGTAACGCTAGCAGTCCCTACCTACTCGGAATCATGCCAACTACCTAATTACATGCCAGAGGCAATATAAACATGAAACTATTTGCTTATCGCTGTAGAACTAGCGTACAATCATTATGGGGGGCTAAAACAATATTTTAGAGGAATATTTATAATTTTGGTATTTTTTTAAATTTTTATGTAACAACTTTTCTAAAGATTATTTTGTAAGTATAAAGTCAGTCGGATATTAATAAAAAGTGTAAAAGATTACTTTTTAATAGTTTTTGTATTTATCTTTCAGCATTTTGTAGAAAGAGTATACAAAACTCGCATTGTCGGCGTCATGAAGTTCGAGACCTACCCACCGATACTATTTAATAAATCATATAATAATGCGAAAGACATAGCTTTATCTTTACGCCTTTTCTCACAAAACAAGGTTGTAAGAGAAAAACTAGTATTAAAACACTCCGTCTTACATTTCCCGCCCGCATTTCAATGAAAGATAGAGTATAGTTTAGTGTGTGGAGCGGGAGAATACAACGCTGCTTTTTATGTAGTTTACCAGAGTGTAGACATAAAACTAATTTAATTATAATAACTACACCGGGTAGGAAACGCACTCACAATGCATCCAGGTTACAGTGTGACACCATGCCACTGCTCCACGACGCTTTCAGTAAGTAATCGAACCGTGAACATAAATTGATTTGGCTTTATATTTTTGGTAAATTAATGTTTTAATAAACATTAATTTACCAAAAATATAAATAATTTGTTTTATTATTAAACTGTTATAAAAAATATTAAATTTTTAAATACTTCATTACACTACGTACGAATCTGCAATACCTAATATATGCAATGCAATATTCTGAAACAGTATTATAAAAATGTTACGTAATCTTATAGTCATTCTCTATTATGTTTATAACATTTTCATTCTCTATTGAGAGCAAGTTTTAATAGTAGCATAGCGTATGTCGCACAACAACACTGTAGGTACCCACACAAGGGAACGATTTGCTAATTCTGGATAATGCCAATGTGACTGTATCTGTTTCCTGAATGCATCTCTTTCATGTCCTACCGACGGAAAACTAGAATGCAATTAAGGAACTACAATGTGAATGTCTTGTAATTAAATGAATGTCAGTATTCCTAGCGTATTTAAATTTAGGTATTATGCGGTAGGTAGAAATGTTAATTTTCTTTTTGATTTCTTTTTTCAGCTTAACGTGATATGACAATGATAATTATAAGAAACGTACTTCTTTCTTAGTGTCAAAACAATCCGTTCTTTACCTGGCTTACGATTTCAAGACGTTCCACATTGAGAGGTGGATAGCAATGCTTTATCACGATAAAGAGTGGGAAAAATGAAAATAATATAAACTAGTATAACTATTCTCTGGGTAGCGATCGAATGCACAACCATGCACTTTTATTGTCAGACGCTGTGGGACAGCGTTACAATACTTTTAAACATTTTTAAAGTGTTATTCCACACTTAGGAAAATTGAAAAAGACATTTAAATGTCTTTAAGCGTTACAATAGCTTCATATTTTCTAAAGTTAATTAATTTAGGTTCTATGTTCTAATAACAATAGAATCATTAAAGTTTGGCAAAGGATTATATTAATTATAAACGGTAACAATTTCTTTGTGATTTAATAATAAAAAACACGGATAGATGATGAGAATTACGATGAAAAAAATTGAAGTTAGATTTCTGTTATTAAATGGCTAAAAAAATGTAGTTAGATGTGTTGAAAACTAGTACACGAAATAAGTAAGAGTAGTGGTAGAAAGACTTGGTGAAGAGTTTACTTTCATTTTTGTATTTGTAATACAATTATAAGGTTTCTGAGTGTGTAGGTAGGTACATCATTTGTGGATTCAAACTCCTTTTTCCGTACCAATCATGTTTATATGTGAAAATGAACCTCTTCTTTAGGGAATTTGCAATATTTTAACAAAGTTCTTATTATAAAGTGAGGAAGGTCAACTATGTAAATCTAGCTAAAACATTTCCTGCCATGTGTAAAAACAATAGACGGTGGGATATAGAACAGGAAGTGTTTTAAATTGTAACTTTTTCAAAGGAAACTTTTGAAGGTCAAAAATAAGTAGTAGTTAAATTGACAAAAAGATACTACATTTTTGTATTTTATTTTCGTATTTTAAATAATGCTACATGGTATAATTGTAGAAACGATTTCTATTTATCACAGTTTAAATATTACCAAATTAAATAAAATGTTATTTAATATGGTCTCTTAATATTTAAGAATAATATTAAGAAATTATTCAAATATAATATTTATTATAAGAGGCTATCGCGGCGCAATGTGACAGTATATAACTGTAAAAGCGATGGTTGTAAGTTCGACTCCCTTCGGGGAAGAGTTTGTGTTCTTTAGATTATTTAATTTAATTTTCCCCACTAAGGTTCAATAAGACATAGTGTAGTTACAATTCCGCCCCTGTACAGACACACAAACACATCTTTAAACTAGGTTTTCTCTGCCTATCCTGCTATGTGGAAAAAGACTGAAACAGTATAAAACATAATGAATTTGTAATTGTATAGATACATAATTACGTACTTGTTCAGGATAGTCTTTAGCGATTTGCTTGCTTGAAGCTATATTCACATCCGAGAAGTAAGTAAGTACCAGCTTATTGACTTTATTTCTTTCAACAATTTATAATTTCAAATGATCACCAAAATAAATATATTTGCTTTGGAAGCAAGGAGCGTTGATACGTTTAGTAGCCGCTTCCGTTCAGTTTTCGCATGATAATAAAATATTATTACTACGTTACGCGGCGACGCGACGCACCGAAATATCAGTAAATATATAGTCATATATAATACGTCTTTAATGTCTTTTATAAGTCATAAATGATTTTACAGTCAATTTATATACTTAAGTATTTTTAATAATGCATTTCCTGGTAATCGAGACATTAAATAATGCAAAGACAAAGGACCCACAGATAAATATAAAATGTTAATAGGCAGAACTCAAATATAGGTACACAAAGGTACACATATATAAATACTAAATAGCTTAACTAGGAAGTAAGCAAAAGGAACGAGGGGAATTAGAATCCACTACTCCTTCGACATTTTGCAGTTACATTAACAATGTCTGAATTAATCATGAAAAATGTTTATTTGTTTTTTAATTATTAGATCACATTATTACTGATGACTTGTTTTTAGCATATTGAATCCTCCACATATAATGTAGTAGCACCACTTTAAGAGACATTACGTGTTGAGTGGCTGAAAACTACACTGTGCTCCTTACCAGACTGAAATGAATGCGATATAATTTAAATATAATCTTGCCATACCAATTTAATTTCCTAATAACTACCCTGATAACATGAAGCGTGAAAATTAGTGTGTATATAATTTAAAGTTCGATCACAACTATATTTTTTTTGTTTTGTTCGCTTCTCGTTGTATCCGGCACACAGCAGCGTAGGCAGAGGGAACCTACTGTTAAGACACTCCATTCCCCACTTTCCGCCGAATACGGAGACATTGCGTGTTAAGTGGCGGAACGCCGTGATTTGCCTCGATACCAGAGCGAAGTAAATGGAAATGATAAATATTTCAATCTCCTCGAGTGGAAATCGAACTCACAACCTGTCGATTTACAGTCACACTTTGTGCCTCTGCTACAACTATAATTTAAATATAATCAAATCAGTAAATAGATTTTCATACAGTATGACGCTATTATATATGCCTACCTAATGTAGTGTACCGCGATGGCATTCGCAAGAATAGATAATTAAGTAGGCAATAACTGAGGCTTTTTTAATATTTATTTAAATTATGAAAAATATCTAATAGTGATCAATATTACCTAACTAAAAGATATTTACACTAAAGTGTTATTTATACTCAGCCACATTGTATTCTACCTAATGGGTAGATACGCTTTACAAATTTTCTAACAATACATTACACGAGCACACTGATGATCTCATATGTCATTTGGCATCGAGGATTGGTTAGTGTCACGGTAGGCTTTTGAAATATATCTTGTGTAATGAATTTCAGGAGCGTCTGGCGGTATGTTACGTCATGCAGTGGATGCGGATTTCTCAGCAGCCCGACCATATAAAACACTCTTTGTGATGCGATCGAATTTCGTATTTCAAGAATTATTGGATGGACCTACTTTGAGCAAATAAATAAAAGAAGTTTTGATCAGCGAATATGTGTACGTAGTATAGGCAGTTTCGTTATTAAATGGTTTTTCGTTTACACGTTTTAAATTTTATTTGTTGATAGGACGAAAGATTATATATTAATCTGTAAAGAATGATTATATTATTTTCATAGGTTCATGACGATCTATTTTTTAATGTTTGAAAGATAAAACGCAAGTTTTAGTGATAAATCTTAAAATCCGCATATTCAGTAGAACTAATTTCAAATTTAAGCTTCTTATATGTTTTAAGGAGCTTTATCCATCCAAATAATAAAGCACCTATAAAAACTCTATAAAGTATATTTGTCTTTAAATATGTTTAATGTTAAACAACAAAATTAAAACGTCGCCACGCTACGATGATATTATGATGATGTACAAATATGCGCTCCTAGCCCTTTATCGATCATTTCTGTAAATAATATATTTTACAATTTGGTCAAATTAGTAGCCGAGTGCTTAGTACCATATCATATGGTTACACGTTAGGTTACCTAGCCAAAGCATATCATGATGTTGCCAATTAATATTTGTGCATTTGATTTGAGATATAATTGATGAAAACATGTAATCATCATCCTATCATCTTATGCTATGCCATATGCCAGCTATGACATATACATTAATTGTGTATTCCACAATAAAACCTAATGCATTTACATTTGGAAATATATGGAGTATTTTGTTTACCTCTGACAGTGTGTTTATATTTAGACGCTTTTACGGGACGGCGATGAATTATTAGCTGTCCGCTAAATGACAGCTTGTCTCCGGCAATGAAATAAAATTATATTTAATTTCGAAGCTGTAAATTTAATTGAATTTATTTTGTTACCATTGTGTATACCTTGAAACGTTACGTACATAAATTGTTGGTATATTTTAATGTCGGTTAACAGCACATATTCCTTCGAAGAAGTATTAGAGACTCTAGTGTCTAGTCCTTAGTAATCTCTACTTATACCACACACTTGGGAAATTGTAAAAGTGGAAAAGTATATTTTTAGAAAAGGTATATTATATAATTTGAACCAACGGGATTTGAAGCCGTACGTCTTGGAAATGGTCCGCTAAGCCACGGGTTCTACTACCGGCTGCGTCTAAATGGTCATTCGATAGTCAAATATGGTTTCTTGACCATATTTGACATGTTTATTATATAGATACGCAATTTTTTTATTAGTCGCTAAATAATTGCAAATAAAAATAATAAAATAATGAGTATTAAATAGCATCTTCGTCAAGTCAAGTATGGAAAAATGTATATAAATAGATATATAATATTTAAAAAATGTATACATATATTTATAGCTATAAAGTAAGGATATGGGGCTAGCCATAAAGTAGGATAATGGAGAACGGAGCGTCTTCACACGGAGTTGGAGTGTGTGGGATACAGCGTAAAGCTAAAAAAAGTAAGGATATTAAAAAATTACAAAAGATATTAAAAATATTATTTTACAGAGCAAATAAATATATCATAAGCTAAGATCAAGTTCTTCTAATGAAATATGAGTAAAATCGCAACACGCACACATGAAAAATGTTGCAATATTTATATGTTTTAATGAGTAAAGATTACATATTAAAACAAACGAATTGAGTGGAGGGGATTCAGTTTTTAACATGAATGATCTACTCATTTTTAGTGACAGGGAACTTCATTAACTTCTATGTCGCACATTTGTTTGAAGTCGTTGTTGGACTTAAAACTTTAATACCATCATGCAGTCTACCACATGTAATGGGAAATTCGCAGTTTCTTTATTTTTTACTGTGTTTTCTACTCTAGAGACGTGCGCGCTTGTACTACGTTTTCAGCGTGACCGACAACAAACTTGTACAGACATGATATACATAGCAGTTCTGTTAGATTCAGAAATAAGGTTAATTTCAATTATCTAAACCAGGGATTCTTGAACTTATATCATTCATGATCCTATTTATGAATGCAAGCTTCTGGACGACCCTACTTACGATTGCGAGTTTCTGGACGACCCCATACAAATATAAAATCATTAAAAATAAATGAATATTTTTTGATGATTTATTTATTAGGTAACAATATAGATATACATATGAAAATATATAGTTTTAGAATTCGTTTTGAAGCATACAAAAATCTAAAATTAAAAATTGCACAAAAATCTCTCGATCCCAGAATTTTGCTACGCGACCCCTTTAGGGGTCGCGATCCACTGTTTAAGAAGCCCTGATCTAAAGGATAAAAAGCAAGATAACTATCTAATTATTGATAACTAAACTATAAATACACAATTCAACACATGAATTGAATTTCTGATAAGTATATTTTAGTTTAGTTTTATTTAAAGTTTCATAATTTTCCTTTTTATTAAATTAAATATTTAAACACTATATACACCGGGTTTCGTATATTTTCTTTCTTTAATATCATTTCATTATACTTCCTAAATCGCATTAAATTATAATGTTGTTCAAAAGTTTTGAGTGAAAAGTAAAGTCAATTGGTGATTTAAATTAAGCTAAGCGAGTTATTCTTTTTTATTAGAAGGTTACTTCCTAAAAGGTTCATATTGCTTGTATCTGAAAATATTGTAAACACAGAGTAATTCGAAGTCCTGTACAATTTTTCAAGCCTATCGAAAGTCAATAAATGAGTAGTTCCATAAATTCCACACGTTGATTGATTGATAAATAGATTCTGGTGACGCTACTGTAATACTACATATTAAATATATTAAAAAGAAGCCGTATCTATATATTCAGTAATTAAAGAAAAAAAATAATTTTGCAATTAAAGATAGAAAGAAGATATTTGTGAACGATGCTGTTATGCTTGTAGCTATTGTATTTTTTTATAATTTCTAAGTGGCAATATTTTAGTATAAACTTTAAAAAATCAAAAGTCAATGTCAAAAGATCTAACAGTTTATGCGCGCGCGCACCGAAGTATAAATATTTTAGTTTTAAAAATTATGAATTAAAGATAAATACTTTATAAAATGGAATCCGGAGAATCATTTTTATCTTGTGCAGTTACCTTAGAATGGATGAGTCCTCAAGGATCTATTACGAGGAAAGTCAATTACAAGACTGCTTCTATACGGTTAATTAGGAATGAGTTTCGTGAAATGTTTATGGAAATAACAAGCGAAAAACATGCTCCTATTCGATTAGCTTTAAAAAGTATTAATGTTTTCAAAAAGTTTATGATTGAAGGCAAAGCAAGTATTAAATTTCAAGAAGTCCATTGCACACTCTTCATATCTAATGCGCCGCCAACCAATTTAGTATCATTCTTAAGAACAATATTTGTTAAAATGACTGGAGACAAAGAAAAATCTATAGATAAAACTCCATCCAAGCAAACTATGCGAACTAAATTATTAAGTGGTAAAGCACAGGCATTTGAAGATATAAGTCCAGTTACTGTAGCTGATATTACTACTGCTAAAAGTAAGATAAGCAAATCATCTACAACGACTCCATCGCCGCCATGCAAGAAACGAAAATTAGATGATACTAACAGAGGACCCGCACCAAAAAAGCTTTATTCACCATCACCTTTAACAGCCACTAGCTCTCTAAACCCTGAACAGCAAAGAGTATTGGAAGCTTGTCTTGGTGGGAAAAATATATTTTTCACTGGGTCTGCAGGAACTGGAAAAAGTTTCTTATTGAAAAGAATTGTAGCTGCTTTACCTCCAGATGTAACAATGCCTACAGCCTCAACAGGTGTTGCTGCATGTCATATAGGTAGGTTGTCAATTACATAGGGAATTCTTTTAATTTTCATGCAGATTTTCTTACCTTTTTTTTTTTTAATAAATTCTATAATTTTATAGGTGGAACTACGTTGCATGCATTTGCTGGTATTGGAGATGGTAGTGGATCTTTAGAAAACTTGCGTGAAAGAGCTACAAAGTTGCCTTTAGTAGCACAAAAATGGAGAAAATGCAAACATTTAATAATTGATGAAATATCAATGGTGGATGGAATGTTTTTTGAGGTGGGCTTACCAATTATTTATTTGAAGTTTTTAAACACCTTTTATTAAACTTATTATAACTGTTGTTATTAACTTATTTTCAGAAAGTAGAAGCTGTTGCAAGGCATGTTCGTAAAAATGATAAGCCATTTGGTGGTATTCAGCTTATTCTTTGTGGTGATTTTCTACAGCTTCCACCTGTTGTAGACAAGGGAAAATCTGGCAAAAGATTTTGTTTTCAAACGTCTTGTTGGGAGAAATGTATTGAACTATGTTTTGAATTAAAAGAAGTTCACAGGCAAACAGATCAAGAATTTATTTCAATTCTTAACAACATTCGAATTGGTAGAGTGACTAAAGAAATAAGTGAACGTTTACTACAAACAGCAAGACAGAAAATCGAAAGTGATGGAATTTTAGCTACACGTCTTTGTTCACATACAAATGACTCTAAAATGATAAACATTTCAAAGCTTAATGATTTAAATGGTGAAGAGAAGTTATTTTCTGCTCAAGATAGTGAAAATGCAACAAACATCCTAGACATGCAAACAGTGGCACCATCAAAATTGCTTCTGAAAGTAGGAGCGCAGGTGATGTTGCTTAAAAACATAAATGTGAATGCAGGTTTAGTTAATGGAGCCAGAGGGGTTATTGTGAGATTTGAAGAAGGATTTCCTGTAGTTAGATTTAAAAATAAAAAAGAATACACTGCTCGAACTGAGCGTTGGTATGTCAAAAATGCCAATGGCACATTACTGTGTAGACGGCAAGTTCCTTTGAATTTGGCTTGGGCATTTTCTATACATAAATCACAAGGTTTGACATTAGATTGTGTAGAAATGTCACTATCTAAAATATTTGAAGCGGGGCAAGCATATGTTGCTCTTAGCAGAGCACAAAGTTTAGACACTTTAAGAGTTTTAGATTTTGATTCTCGACATGTGTGGGCAAATCCTGATGTATTGGAATTTTACCAGAGGTTTAGACGACGTTTGCAACAAATGGAAATAATTCCACTAGGAAGACCATTGTCTGATAAAACAAATAAAAGAGGTAAGCTACGAGAAATTTTAGAAAAACAATTGAAGAGAAAATAGAACCATTACAAGACTGAATAAAGGTGACCCTAGTATAATTTATATGAAAACTAGCAATTATATTGTAATTTATTTACTTTAGCCAATAATTATTTGACTTGGTTTATTTATATATTATGATATAATTAGGACCAATTTTTAATGTATGAATAAAATAATTTGAAACTTGATTTGGTATTCTTTTTAATATATTTTGATTGTAGGCAAGTAATAATACTATTAGCGTGATTCCACTGCAGTCAAAATTTCAATTTGTTCCTCTAAGGTTGCAAGTTTCTCCTGCAGACATTTGACAATATATTTATAAGTCTCCATATTTTGATCCATGTCTTGTTTTGAGGATTTTGTTTGTTCTACATTTTTTTGCAATACTTCAACATGTTTCTTGTTTTGTACAACATTATCTAGCAATCTAGAGTTTAGATGTTCTTGTTTTTTTATTATAAGCCATAATTGGGCTTCAGTTGTGGCATCTACTTTACACTTTAAATCTTCCGTGACCATACTTTCTAAATTTGCAGGTTCTTTAGCTCTTCTGATACTATTTTTTATATCAGATATAAGTTCTGACTGAGTTAGCTTATTAAGATGTCTGTCAATTTTAGATTTGTTCGGTGGGTTCTCAATCTGAAAGAAATAAACAATTTATTAGTAACAAATAACCCCCAACTCTTCCTAAGGAGGTCATGTTAATATTATTGTGCAACAACTTAACAAATTATTTTGGATGACATTTTTAATTTAAATCTCATATTTTACAAGAGAGAATCTAGTTAAACATGCTTTATATATTTGTTTAGAAGCTTGTATCTGCTACGAGCTAGGAATCTACTTTCACCAAACAGGCTAAGGTAATATCGTATTGTATTTACTGTATACTGATTCATAATATAATGTACTACATTCTATAATCTAATACAAAAACACTCACTTTTTGGGCTTTACTATTACTTGGAAACAAAGTAGGTATTGCATTGTCTTTTAATTTACGTTGGGAATCAAAATATTTATGTTCAAAGTGCTTAGAGCATATGCGACTTCTAGACCAGTCGAGCAGGGCACACCTATTTCTCAATGCGTGGAGCCATCTGTTCCTCATTTCATTAGATGCTGGACACCTGCCATAAGATAAATTTCAAAGCTGCTGAAAAGCTGACAATAAAAACATATTCTTTATTTGATCTAAATCTGATATAAGTTAAACTTACGAATAAAAAGACACTCCTATCGGTTTATTGTATATTGATATTTTACACCCTAATATAGCGCAATGTGTAGCAGACATGATTATAGAATACAATGAATGATGTATTTATGTCTTAATTAAAATGTAACACTTGTACGCAAAATAAACAATATATAAATACGTTAAATTAAGTGAATTTTAACTGACAGTTGACACTTGAAGGCAAACTTAGACTTTAAGAATACAGATTCTTAAATATTTAACACTATAGAAAAGAGTAGGGTGTAAAATTTTACATTGAACTAAAAAGTTCGCATGAAAATGAAATTAACACAACTAATCTACAATTATAATAAATATGGTCACGCTATTGTAGTGTTCGAATTTTACAAAGTTTGTTTCACCATATTAGGCCCATACTCTACACTTGAATGACGATATAAATCTAGGGAAATAAGTTTTCAGCTATCGCACTCTTCTACGGTTTCAGCCATGATAATCATGTAACAAGGGATAAGAAGGGTTAACTAATCAAAACTACAATAATATTAGACGCCGGCCATTTATGCAGCTTTAGAAAAGGCCACCACCAAACATTCCAACCCATTTATGATACACATAACCACAACTAACTCTAATTCTAACTAACGTAGTTTTTTTTTATGGAATAAAGGAAGCAAACGAGCAGAAGGCCCACCTGGTGGTAAGTGGTTACCTTCGCCCATAGACATCCGTGGTGGATGTCAGTGGTATGTCGTGGTTAGAGTTATGGATGCGTTGCCAGCCTTGGGAATGTAGGACAGAAGGAGGGAGAAAGGATGGGAATGGTGGGAAGAGGGGAGCTGGCTTACATGCCATCGAACCGGAATACATCATAAGATATTTGGCGGTTCGTCTTTGACATGATAGTGGTTGCGAGCCAGTCGGAGAACGAATCTCCTACCACCAAGCTACTGGGTTACCCGCCTTTTACGGGACGCTACCCAGCGGCGGGGGGGAATTGTATTCTTAACCCGGAAAACGTTGATACTAAAGCCGCATGAGGATGGCGAAAACTGTCTCGTACCAATACTGAATACGCTTTTCGTGGGTGAATTCAATGTTAAAGATAGTACAAGAGTATGGTGAAGCGAGAGTAGGTAACCTACCAAATTCTAGGAAGCTGGGGCTTATTTCACATGAAATCTTTTCTCGAAAAGTAGCAATAACGTCACTAAAAATGAGTTTCAATACATTATAAGATCTTAGGTGCTTATAATGTATTCAAACTCAAGCCAACAACTAACTATTCAGGCATATTTCTGGAATCAAGAGGGTTAATACGCTGATCGCAGTCTTGTAAAGAGGTAGTAAAATTATGAATGTCAGAATACCTATAAAGAAATGGTAAAAGGTGGAAGTGAATCACGCAGAATATTGACCACACCTATGCCGACGCCTATTGTGTGTCATCCACAAAGTGGAGTAAAAACATTTTCAACAAAGTAGATTTTGACGGTTGGTTCACGCGACGCCAAGGCGGGGACTTGCCTTAAGAATGATTTCGTCTTCGTTACGGCGACTGACAGTATCGTGGAAATGAGGCCTACGTACTGCCTGTTTGCAGCGGTATCGAAATTGTTAGAAGAACCGTTTGTCTGTGAGGTGCATAAATACATGTTTGGATTAACAGACATTCCTATCCAAATGGTAGGAATGTGCGCGTTTGTTGTAGCAAAGGTTTCCTTGCCTAAGCAAAGTATCTTTTTCGATTTTTATTCAAAATCTTTATGGGGTCCACGTTGCGCTCCTCGAGTTTGTTTTGTAGAGATTCTATCTCAGTGTGTAGCACTACTCCAGTGTAATGCAACGGGGAACCAATCACAGCTCCACTATACATACATGCATATATAATTATTAAAAGACACTACAAATTGCGAATATATAGTTCATATATTCACCAGAACTTTTATGCACTTTCATACCAGTTAGTAAAGACATCTTACTTTATTCTGTAATCGGAACCGGAAATCACTCAGCGCTCACGTCCATTGCTCATTTTACTAAAGCACCATGAAATTTATTAAAAAAAAAACAAAGTAATTAAATAAATGTTTATTTACTTAAAGTAAAATATGTTTACATATTTATAGCAGATATATTAAAATAAATAATAATTTTACAAACTGAGATACTATTTAATCAGTCACACTAATAGCTACAGGTGGTATGAAACGCCATACATGGCTGACTTCCCCCGCACAGGATTGCACTGGTTGGCTTGTCTCCTTTAGAATAGGTACATCATCTAATATGGGCTCTGTTGTCGAACATTGAATGTCAATTTTATATTCACCAGGTGTCAAAAATACTACTGTACATTCGTGATAAGCCTTTGCTGATTCTAATAGTGTTGATAAGACAACTCTAAAAGAAAAATATATATATTAGAACTTTTTCATAACAACATGCATAATTTTTTCTGTAAATTATAAAACAATGTTTATATTTTATATTTACTCAAATTAAAATTCATTTCAGAGAAAATATAAAACACTGTTTATTTAATGTCAAGTAATGAGAAAATTATGTATATATAACTAAAAAAAAATGAAAGAACATTTTTGAAAAGCATACTGATTATGCATTGGTTTCATCATTGTGAATGTGGCACAAGGTGGAGTGGGTCTTGGACAAATAGAGACCACTCTCTGATAATTGATGATAACCTGGGGGAATAATTATACTAGTAATATTTTATTTCACTTCCCCGATGTAGAGGGATAATAATCAGCAACTATTTATTTATTTAACTAAGAAAACACAATTATTTTTAAGCTTGTATTTGTAAATCAAAAAATTAAATCAAAACTAACTAGACATACTTATTATTTCCAGCAGTGGCCACTCTATTATCAAGTTTATAATTCAGAACTCCATTGTTATAGTCTTGATAGAATTGCACGGACAGGCACAGTTTATGTAGCGGCCTTGTTAAATGGTTCCACACAGCCACACCTAGGGAGAGACATTCACCCGCTGTGCAGTTGTACTCTTCTTGTGGTTTTATGCATTGCTTATTCACACTGACTTCTAAAATATTTTTAAGATTTTTAATTAGTTATAGTATGAAATGTACATAGTTTAGCATAAGCGTAATTGGTTGTGAGTCTGGTTCTTACTCAGAGGAACGCTTATATTTACATTATTTTCATTTCTGTACCCTGGTAAGACAAAGCGCGGCGTAGAGTTCCGCCAATCAACATATAATGCCTGGAATGCAGGTGGAATCTGACAGAGTATTTTGATTCCTAAGTTCCTTCTGACTGCACTGCCATGCAGGTAAAAGCATGAAGCTGAACAAGGTATGAAATTGTAATTAACAACTTACGACTCGACTATGATTATAGAATGTAAGGAATATAAAAAAAGGTATCAAGTATCTATCTTAAAACTAAGTTTTTTTTTTGAATACCTTAATATTTGTTAAAGAAATATTGAAACGGGCTAAATTAGAATATTTTCTATTAGTACACTAACTGCATATATTTAACTTACCCCAATTCAAAGGCGACATCCTCACAATGTCCATCATAGTCTGCGACAGAGTGATCCCCTTCACGGACGCCTTGCCGGTGATGTTAGACTGCATTAAATGCCATTTCAGATCCACATTCTTAGTCAAATGTTCTGAACACATCAATTCTAAGCTGTTGGTTGAATTGCCTGTACTTATAGATTTTGGTTCTCCTATGTCTGTGCCCGAAAAGAGCAAAATAAAAAAAAAGCAAATTGAATACTTTCAAATAAGTGGACACTAGATTTGATTCGAGATTTTAAAAGTATGTTTTTATTTTTTTTTCGTCGGTAGCGAAAGGTTAACCCTTTCGTCTTCGATTTCTCTGCTACAGTATTTTCGCTGAGCGTTCCACCGCGACTTTTATTCCTGATAAACAAATGATAAAAACAAAAGACTGGCATTATATTCCAGAGAATATAAATATATCCAATACGTGACATCTAATCCAGACTAACCAAAAACGCCCATAGTATGTCGATTGCATTTTATGAAAAGCGTGGTTGGTATTTTATTAAGAGCGACTTTAGTCGCCTATAGTAACGAAAGGGTTAACAAGCATTTTATATGCAGATATAGCTAGCTGCTGGTAGCTTGACTTATAACTGCAATGTACGATAACTTTGCCTGTTTTTAAGCCTTCTTGGTGTTTAATTTGGTTGAAAATTAGTTAGTTACGAAATTATGAGCGACTACTAATAATTGATATACCGCTAGATAAATAAATATTGAATATTATCGGAAAATATAGCATACCTTCATCAGTCTTATTACTATTATTAAACGGGCATCTGTCTAGAGGCACCGGCACTCTGCACGACTCCTTGCCTTCTATAAGAATATGCTTGCTTGGTGTGTAGTGGAAGTCCATTTCTTCGTTTGTAAGATTCGTTATGTCTAACACTAAATATAATTGGCTGGGACTGGAAGAACAAAAATTAATGAGAATCTAGAATCATTCCGTTCTCCACTTTTCGTAGGAATTTGAGAGCTTTCGTTTTGAGTGGCGGTACTCAAATGGAACTTAACTCATATTTTATCTTGTTCACCAGATCGGAGAAATGAAAATGATTAAATTCACTGAAAGTTGATCGAGTTGGCATCGAACTCATAACAATGGCGATTACAGATATACATTGTACCATTGCGCCCTTTCAATGTTGTATATGTTCACACTTCAGGATGAGCGGTATTTTTTAGGTATATTTAAAATATAAATACGAAATATATAATTATGAGAAAAGTATTTAAAACATCTCTTATGTATATTTTAAATTCAGTCTAATCTCAAGTAAAAGTAATAATATTATTTAAATTAGAATGAATTAAAAATAATTAAGTTTGAAACGAATGCACGCAGTATGTGTCCTAAATGCTAATAAAGTAACTTTAGCAGAATTTTAAAAATTAAGTTAATAATAAAACTTCCTTACATTTCAGCAGGTAAGACATCCCAATGTGTAATTGAAACGCTCGGCAACAGTTCTAAATTCATTTGGAGTGTTGACTGTCGGCAATGCATCTCTTTACCCATACCACCCGAGTAACGTATTAATATCTGTAGGATAAAAAGAGAAAGATATTTTGATTACCCTTAAATAGTATTTGCTAAATAAATTCAATCTTCAAAATTCAAAAATTAAATTCATATTGAAGGTTCTTGCCTTTGCCCCATATAGGGAGGTTTACAGAGAGGATCTAGTATCTAGATCAGTGAATCTCAACCACTGTGCCTCGGCACTTTTGTGTGTTAAATTTCAAAAGTGTGCCGCTAAATTTTGCAAATATATAATAATGTTAATATTATTAACATTGTGTGCCGCAAAATATTGAAATCGCTAAATATGTGCTGCAACAAAAAAAGAAAGGTTGAGAATCACTGGTCTATACACTCCAATTCCGCCCGAAATCGAAAATTGCGTGTAACTGCTGAATCAAGATACCAGAGCGAAGAAATGAAAATTTAAATATAATCATTGAGGATCGAACCCACAACCATCGCGTAAGACGTAAGGCGTTACGACGGCCCCTCATTTATAATATTACTAATTACAGCTTTTAATTTCTATTGAAACAAATTATATAATGAAAATCTCATTTATTTCTTATTAAACAAGCTTGCTTTTTTTAACAAGTATATATTTTACCTGCGTTTCTATTTGACGTCCTCGAGACGGCGGCATTATAGATATAGGCGCTGACCAGCTAGTAGTTTGCGAATTGGATGATCTAAACAAAATAAATTATCTTTTCAAAATGACAAAAGAAATATAATATAAAATATAAATAATTAAATAAAGTAATTAGGAATTTACAAAGAAATAAACAATAATTGTGATTTAGCACACGTTGGTTTGGAGTATTTGTTATTAAAAAAGTCAATAAGCTTATGAAAAAATAAAAACAAAAATATATTGAGACTCCATAATTTTATGAACTTAATTATTGGATTCTATTCTGATAAATTCTAATCTCCATATATTCGTAAAAATCTCGACAGAGACAATAACAGAAACAAGTCGTGGTAAAAAGGGTATTAAAATACGCACAGACGACGCAGCTGTTAGTAGAACACATAGCTTAGCGATTTCTGATCGTCGGACTTCAAGAGACACGGGTTCGGATCCCGTTGCATTAACATTTTTAAAAGTTTTCTAAAAATGTCTTTTCTCGTTTCCATTCCTTTATAAAAAAAATATCTGCTATTTTATCATAAAATTATAAAAACTCACCTAAAACTACCCGAAGTGCGGTTAACAACGAGACCACTGCTCAAAGAGTTCTGCGGATTTGAACCTTGAGTCGGCAACGAAGTCTGAGCGTTCGGTACCGGAGACCCGACTCTTGAGGGGTAATTAGAAGTCAAGCTATTAGGAAATAGGTTTTCCCCAACACCTCCCAAGTCAAGGAAATCAGCTTCTCCATATAACTTCATGACTATAGTTGCTATTTCACTTGGGTTAATTGGTAATTGTGATTGTATGTCTTCGTTCGACCATTGGAACACTTTTGTTTGTAACTGGCTGTCCATGTTTGACTGAAAAATAATTTTATTATGAGGACAAAATTTTATGTTTTATTTTATTATTAATATGTAAAGAAAATATATATTTTTAAGAATTTAATATATTTTTTATTTAGCAAGGTATTTAGCTGTACTAAGATTTAATTTATTTGGATTTGGAAAACTTTATGGATATATAGGACATCGTAGCGCTGTGGGCAGTATCTGACACGATTGGTTGTGGGTTCGAATCTCCCTCGATTTTTTTTATTAGCGATAGGACCGCCTTTTGTGCTTCACAATTGTTTTTATTTAGCTGAATTTTGTGTCGTTGTTATTTTTAAATACAATAAAGTGTTAATAAAGATATGTAAAACAAAGTTAAATAAAACTACTGGAAATAATTATTTTTTTACATATCACGAGAGAGTACAACTAAAAAATAAATGAAATTACCTGAATAGACAAATCCAGATATTCTATAGGCACATGACTCGTGTTAGTTATTTTTATAGTGCATTCCGTGCTTTCTCCATTATATAAAGAAATATTTGTTATGTTTCCAGAAATTTCCGGATTCGACAGATTAATGTTGCCAGATAGAGACAAAGTCGTTTCAATTGTTATAGTAGGCAGACTGGGTATTACTTCTATAGTATAAGAAGCTGGGAATTTGTGTGGCATTGGCATATTTTTAAGTCTACAATTCGACTTAACTCCCAACGTATGGGTAGAATAGCCTAAAATTTGCAATTCACCGACTTCTTTTGGTGTTCCGTGTAAATTAACTGTAGTAGGAGAGTCCGGGGGCAGTATTATGGTTTCTGGAATGGATTCGAACACCACACCTGATGTTAAGAGCCTCATGTTTGATACTTTCAGTTCAAACGGCAAAGGATTTGTTAGTTTCATTTGAACTTCGCATATGTCGTCCTCTACCCAGAGGTATTCTGAAAATAATTAAAAGATTTTTTAAATGATTATATATAAATATATTTTAAATAAATAACATAAAAGAGTTTATTGTGACACAGTGGGACATCTGAGTTTATATTTATTGGTTGGTGTGGATTCGATTCCCTCAGGGGAATGTGCATATTTAAATTATTTTCATTTCTGTATCTAAAATATAACGTAGTGTTGAGTTCCGACTCCGAAACATACATACTTGAAAATTCAAACTGAATTATAACAAACGCAATATGTACAAATGCATGTACAAATGCATGTACACACGCTCTCCCACACGCAGGTAATTGATTTATAATGTAAAGCAAATTGGGTCACTTTTATTACTTAAAAAAGTATAAAAAAAATATAGATTTTTTTTCCAACAGTAATTTTTAAACAACAACAATTTCAAGTTACTTTTTAATTACCAACTAAAACTACTACACAAAAACCAAAGCAACAAAAAACAATAAGCTATTCTTACCCATCTTCCCCTCATCTTTCTTACTCTTCCTTTCCAAGCTACCAAAATGTATGGGGGTAAAAATGAATGGTCCCGAATTCGATTTCGACTTGATTAAATGTGGTGTCCTGGCAGGCGGTAGGGGGCGAGGGGTGAAGAAAGAGCAACTGGGCACGTGAGTGAGGTTAGCTGGAGGTATCACTTCCCCCGTTTCTAGTACTAATGGTACGGGACCACCCTCGCATTGAGCGGAAAGTGCCTTTAAATTATATAAAAAAAATGTTAACAGTGATGTAAGTAAGATGTATATAAATACTGTAATAAATTCATTATTTTTTTGGCATATAAAATCTGCTTGTTGACCTATGATCCTGAAAATCTATGATGATGAAAATCTATATAAAAGATACATAACTTCGTCGATTATGTCGTGGCTTGTTGGCACAAACTGTAACTGTAAACAAGTCGACGACTGTAGACAACTGTAAACGACCTGATCAGTCATGGCGCAGAGGCATAAAGTGTGACTGTAAAGCGAATAGTGGTGGGTTCGATTCCTATTCGAGGAGTGGACATATTTAATATTTCCATTTTCTTCGCTCTGCAATTCGGCGAAAATCGACAACGGAGTGTTCTAACACTAGGTTCCCTTTACATGTGTGCGGAATACAGCGTATTGCTAAAAAAATAATTTCATTTCAAAATATGTAGTATTCGCGAACACAATAGATCTTATTACTTCTAAATTGCTTAATTTCTAATGCGTACTTGCAACTGTATCGCCATATCCCTATGCTCCTGTCGAGAGAGGTGCGGCCACATGGTTTGTAACAGGAAGGTCATATGCCTTGTGGCCAACGCGGGGTGTCCCATACGACGCGCCGCCACCACTAATTCCTGCAGCAACTGAATTTGCAATGCTGGCCAGCCTGAGCACAACATATGGACTAAATGGATTGCTTACTTAGTCGACTATTTGTATTTGTTTTTACAAAATGTTTGAAAATTTTGACAGATTTGAATCCGTGGAAATTACAGAAATTTGCAAATATCTCTCTACAGAGATGCTAACAACAAAATTAAATGTATAGAGATGTTTGTTAGTGTAACGGTGACGCATGTTCAAGAGACAAGGAATTCCGCTGCGTCCAATTTACAATGTCCTTAGTGTGCGAATAATATTTTAAAAATTTTAAAAATATGGCTTGATAAGAAAGTTTAGGTAGTCATATTATATTTAATATACTTATATATTAAAGTTTGTCCAAATCTTTTTAGATAGCCAATTTATTGAAAGACAAAATATTAAAAAAATAAAAAATCACGCCCCTAAAAAGAAGATCTCAGTAAATTTATATTAAAAAACTCACCAACTTGATGCTGTATAACATAATTAGGATCAAGGCTTAATTTGTGTCCAGGGAAGCTGTGGAGCATGAGATAGTAGCATCTTTGCCAATCCGGGTTAGGATTGTTGGCACTCACTTGTCTGGTAGCAGCTAAACGTTGACAGAACGCGGCTTTACGAAGGAATCCTAAAAATATGTGCGTTATTATTTATTTTTGCCAAAATTTGTATCTGTAGAATATTTGGCAAAATATTTAATGTACAAAACAAATTATAATGAACGCGGGGAAATCTTACTATATTTTTTTAACATGGTTTAACATAGTTTAAAAATCTAATGAGGTAAGTCATAAGATTAGAATAAACTACAATTTAAAACATATATAAACAAGTAGCTTTACACTTTTTTCGCAGGGCAGCCAGAGAAAACTTATATATTATACTTATACAGATTAATAATATATGAACATTTTTAAAAATGTCCTACGTGACTTAGATAATATCATTATCTGACACGCTCGAGTATGTCCATGACTCTTTTTTTTACATATTGAAAATCTATAGCCGCTCCCCCCACCGAAGAAAGGGTATGTATTATATGATATTTTTTTCTTCTCATCATCTAAGCTTCGCAACCTATTAAAACACTACGTTCGACTACGATTTAAATAAATTAATTTAAAAAATATAATTATTCTATATATAGTCAATATATGATTAGTATTCAGTAGTATCCTAAATTGTACACATAACATGTACTGGTAGTACCAATGTCTTTTAAGAAGTAAATGAAAAGTAAACCTTGCTTACCAATTTCCTTATACAACTCCGCCAATGTATCAAAACGCTGAATCTTCTCTTGCTCGCTGAGAGTTAAATTAATAAAAATAACATTTTGCAAGAAACTCGACGCATGCAAGCTATTATTTTGTTCGACCGCAATCCTAGCTGCCTTGAAGCATGCCTCAGTTTCAATTATGCCGGCGTTCTGGTACTTGCTATAATGTATTATAGCCTTACGGTATTTCTCAGCTATTTCCTCCCCATTTAATAGATATTGATTGTTTATTTGGGAAGGCGGCTGTCTCGGTATGGATGGGAGATCAGGGCTTAAATAAGACTTTTGACTTTGGTAGTCTATATCACTGGAAGATGCTATAGATTCAGAATCAGCATTATCAGTTTCAGATTGCCGGGAAGAAGTTTCTACGCTTTCGGAGGAAGATGGTGTGAGTTCACTGGGCGGGTTGATTGGGCTGGAAGTTTTAGAAGATCTTAAAGGGGAGGAGTGGATTTTGAACTTTTTGAACGGATCCGTACTAGGTTGGTATAGGGAAAGCGGTTTAGATTTGTTTGGTGAACTCTCTTGAAGACTCGCGTTGCGTTGTAGCGGTGTAGAGCTTCGTAGATTGGGGTATTGCAGAATAGCAGATGTTGCGCAGTGACCTGAATAAACGAAATTGACATTGAAAAAGAAATAATTGTTAATTTTCCTTATTTTTTTCTTGATATCATTTAAAAAACATATTTTGTTAAGTATTTTCTTACGTTCACAAGTAATGCTTAGTAAAATAAGCGGTTATTATTTTCAAAAAGTCACATATTATTATTGTGAATGAGATTCGAACTCATAAATTGATGTAATCAATCAGACAGTCAGTAATATTAAAATTTTTGTGCCAACATTTACAATTTCATAGCATCAAAGATATTTTATATTAAACACACTTTATTACCTTCCTTAGCAGCAGCAAGCCAAAGCCAGTCATTAACGGATTTAAGGATTTCCGCAGACGAATGATATAAGTTCAATGCTTCAGCGACTAGACCGGCTTGAAGCGTCAAATCGGCGAGGTTCTTAGTAACCCGACCCATACAACGTTTTTTATTATTACGGGATTCCATATCGAGTCCTGAAAGAGATAATATTTCATGAAATATTATAAAAACTGTATACAGTTTTGTTTTTTACATTTACACACATCAAGCTCTTTAAAGACTTAGGTTTAATAAAAATGTAAGCCAAAAAATTTGGAATCCAATTGGCACTTCTTGCTACAGGTATTTCAAACAAGAAGAGGAGAAATCCTTTTTGTGTTAGAATACAATACTTTATTCTACTTTATAGTTGTCATAAATAATTATAAAAAAATATATTTTTTTTATACAAATACTATATCATTTAAAAATAATACCTAAAGTTACACCAAACATGTATATTTTTTTCTTAGATTATTGCATGATTAACAGTTATGTTAAACAAGCAACAAGGGGGTAGATTTTTATTTTTTCTTACATACACAGAGAAGAAAGTGAAAAATGGTAGAAATTACCTTATATACTAAATGAAAAGTATATGCATATTATTACCACATTATTGTCAGTTAATGTCTAACATATTATATAAACTTACCTACAAAATCTCTTTTTTCAAAAGGTGCCAAAAGCAAAGATACCTTCTCCAGCTTTTCCCTTGACCTTTCTAACCTCTTAGACTCAACCACCCAGAACAAAGAATTAATGAGATCAGCAACATGCTGTTCAAGATCAGGTACAGGATCATTTTCGCCATAAAATAAAGCATGGGTTTTGAAATTTGAAGGTGTAGTGAAGTTATCTTCTTGTACTGGGTAAGAGGCATTAGAGGATGATGATCTAGGAAAGCTCTCAGAAGACGATAGACTATCTGCTTGTTCACTTGGTAGAGATATTCTGGTAAAAGAATGGATGTAATGAATAAAAATGTTTAGCAAATATTCTATACTTTGGTTGGTTAATAGTATTTCTATTTGGCAATCATAGTTGTTCAAGGTATTACAAACTCAAATAAGCAAGGTAACTTGGTCAAATGGTATCATATTTCGCTTTCAAAAATGTAAATGTAAGAATTAGTTAACTAAACTTTTCTTACCCAAATTTCAAATGTTTTTAAAACAAACTCTATATACATTATAGTTACAAATAATATTATTTAATAAATTTAGGACTACAACTAATAGCATTGTTATTCCAAACAAAAATACTACAAAGTAGAGAAATTAGTAAACACAATACATAAATATAAAATATTTTTTTAATTTTTATACAAATAATCCTAATGCCACTAATCCTATGCATGAGTATGGTCATTGATACATAGTTTTAAGACAGCCTAAATATTTTGTCCTTACCTGTCACTTAGATTAGTTTTTTCTTTTGGTTTGTCTTCTTCATAGATACTATAAGTTTCAGGTTCTTGTTCTGGTTTCTTTAGGTTGGTGCCAGGACCAAACATAAATGCTCGAGAGTCATATAATGTATTTGTATATTTTACTTTCAAAGATTCATGAACTCTGCAAACTTCATTCAGTTCTATCTGGTTGGTAAACTTACTAAGAGTTATCAGCCCCAACAATCTCCTAGAAATTAAAATAAAATAAGCAATATTTTTCATAAAGAATTAATGTGTTATTTTCTAACTTACTAAATTTTACCTGTGTGTTTGGAAGTCGCCCCAATCATTATTTTCTACAGGATAATCTCTAACATATCTCACCCAAATATCTCTTACTTGACCAGTAGAATCTTTAACAATAGAATTATTGAATTGAACATTTTATTCATCAATATATGTCATAAAGATATTTAAAAAAATACCAAAAATGTTATAACTTTAAAATATATTGCTAATATACTATAAAATACTTAATACTTTACCCTAATACAATGTGATTAAATTCACTACACATAAAATTATAGAGTAGGTAACATACCAGTAACTTTAATATTGTTGACTCGTTGTATACGCTCCCAAAGTTTATTAAAGTTTTTTAGCACGCCCCCAATTCCCTTTACCAAAACCAGTAAGCAAGCATGGTGCTGGGCATGTTGCGCGTAGTCTGGGTGCGACATCACAGACTCTCCTGGCGCGTGAGACAATATATAGCTCACTGATGAGCGCATTGATATCTTATTTAAAGTTGTTTAGTTGATGTGACCACTTAATATTGTGATTGCCATTTGACGTTGTTGAAAATATAATTAGTTTATAAAGTATAAAAAGATTTTATTTCAAACTACAGGGAGTTTGAATAATCACAAAGAATGGCAAACTGAATTAAAAATGATCAATATGCACACGAAAAATATATTCCATTTGATTTGTTATGAGTTGCGTGACGTATATAAATATATGTAGCAGCTGACAAGTGACAGTGACATTTGTAGTTCGGATATCCACATATTATTATCCAATATCCATCTTTATTTAAAATTAACCTGCTAATATGTAAAATGAATTAGAAGTTGTCAATAATTATGTTATGAAATATAATGTAATGACTGGAATAAAAAAATCAAAGTATTCACTTTTAACAATAATAACAAAATGTCAATGTCACTTGCAACTATCTATCGGGCATCGGCTATCTTAGTTTATGATTACTAATAACCTAAAATTTTGTGATTATTTTGATTTTGTTTTAGACGCATTTATAGAAATATATCTCCTTAATTTGTTTTTAACACAAATTTTACCAAGATGTCTTCAAAAGAAAGTGATAAAAATAAGGTTTGTAAATAGTAAACTACTTTATATTTTGGCGCCCGTTTCCTGTTTTCTTATAAGTTTTTAACGTTTAGGCCGCCCAAGGTGCCGGTGATAATAAAGAGAAACGCAGAAAAGAATCTATTTTAGACTTAAGCAAATATCTTGAGAAAAGTATACGTGTCAAATTTGCTGGCGGAAGGGAAGCAGCTGGAATATTAAAAGGATATGACCCATTATTAAATCTTGTTTTAGACAATACAACAGAGTTTTTGAGAGGTAAAAGCCCATACATGTTATTATTTTTAGCTCATACATTATATAATTTAAAAGTCAAAGATTCATTTTCTTGAGTTTTACATTTATTCTAGATCCAGATGACCCTTATAAACTTTTGGATGATACAAGAGCTCTAGGACTGGTTGTTTGCAGAGGAACATCTGTAGTATTGATTTGTCCAATGGATGGGATGGAAGCAATTAATAATCCATTCATTACTCAAGATTGATATTGATAATTTTCCTTAAGATATATAGATTTTAAGTAAATATTAAGTATTTTACTTTTTGTTTTTATTTCACATCTAATAATATTTAATATTTATTCATATGAAATCAAAGAGTTAACAAGAACATAAAATAAAACAAAAAATGTAACTAAAACATATTTATATATTAGGTTATAACTAAAAAAGTTTTGATTATTACAAAACAGTCAGTGACATCACAGTTAGCCCAGGTAAAGATTGTTAATGCTATATACCTAACAGCAAAGAATAAATTAAGATATTAATATTTTATATCAAGTAACACACCATGTGTAGTAAAATTTACAGGCCTTACAAATAGATGGTAACTTTAAAACTTAAATCTTAGTGATTTAAACTGTTTTTATTCAACACCAAATTCATTCCTAATCCAAGGATATGTTTTTGGACATTCCATGCAAGTAATCATATATTTATCATGTTCTAGTACTTTGGATGGCAATTTGCAAGTTTTTGGTTTTGCACAAGCAATTTCTGATTCATCAAATTGCCGATTTCTGCATTGCCAAGGTTGGAATTTCTTTAATTGCAGCACTGGTGTAGGTCTCTTTATCCAATCTATAACTTGCCTGTATGACACAAAGTAGACATCGGGGAGCTTCAGTAATTCATCAACAAATTTCTGAAAATAAAAAATGTTGAAAAAGACATTTAAAGAACTTTTTCAATTTTCCTAAATGTGAAATTACACTTTAAAAATGTTTAAAAGTATGAAAAATGTTATTTATAAAATGTTATATTAATAATCTTCTCATTCATATAGCAAGTTTATTGACAGACCTGTACTAGTATGGACAGGTGTACCTGTCCATACTAGTACAGGTGCTATAATAAGGAGAAAGTTTTTCAATCAGTTCACTCATTATTTTTTGAGCTTGTTCAGTTATGCAATTCATATGGCAAATGTATTTAGTGTCAATAATATTATTATGTAACTTATTGCTTTAATTTGTTCTTTAATGATTTACCTTGAGTGCCGACAAGTATTCGTTATTCTTTAGCCAAGTTGAATTAAGATGTATTCCGAATGGTGCTCTATTTGTTAAATAATGCCTTTTGAAATTGCTTAACAGTATGTCGTAAACAACTTCTCCGGTTATGTTAGATGGACAATAATCTAATGTAGCACAGGTGTGTTTCCCATTAACAAGTGGATTTATGACCATTTCCCATAAACCCGCATAGCTTCTCGTAGGGCATAACTGATTATTCCCTAAAAATAGAAAAAAAAATTGCAATACATTTTGATGATAAAACGTGGTTATGATTTTTAAATGAAACACATAAGGTACTTTCTTAGCTTTATAGATTTTAATTCTGTATTTATATTAATTCTCACCTTTGCATGGATGAGGCATTTTGTAATCTAATGTATAAGGCCAATAGGGTGGATCAGCTACAGGCGCTACCACGGTAGCGTCGTATACAAACCCAAACTCTTGCATCATCAAAAATTGTCTGTTCCATCCGACTGACAAATAGGGAACACGTAAACCTCTGAAAAAGAAACACTCTTTGAGTTTGATAATGTTATGCTAATTGTTTGTTTTATGATTTTACGATTTTTCCGAAAGGAAGCCAGACATAAAAGGTATATGTATTCAAGTCACTCTTCATCTTTCCTGTCCTGAATTAAAGACATTGCATATTCAGTGGCGGGACGTGACGTTTTGGTTTATATATCTGTATGGCATATTGCAATAAATTTTACGTTACCTGAAATCTTCCATCCAAACCTTTCCAAATCTGTTCATGATATTCGCTTGTCCAACCATTTCATCAAACCAGTCTTCAATTGTAGCATTCTTTGACCACCATTCTCCTGGTCCACGATGACTGCAATAATAAACATTTATAATAATCAACTAGCGACAAAATTAGCCTATGACCCTGGGCCGTCAACTAGTTTCATTCTGAATTCCGTCCAAATCTCCGTGAAAGCGTCAAAGACAGACAAACAGGCAGACAGACTTATGCATTTATAACATTGGATTGTATAATTTGAATTATGATATATTGTCCTCGAATCGATACATTTCTTTTTTATACCTACTTAGTCTACTTACTCCATTAGAGAACTATTAACAGGCATTAAAATTAACACTTCAGGCGCAGACCAAGCTTAGTCTAAATGCCAAGCGTAAAAATATTTTTCATATTTTTTCTGGGATTCAAATTCAGGTAGCATTGATCGTAATTATATTATTTCTCCAAAATATAAAATAAATAATTAACCTTTATTGAGAATATTTTTTTATTTATTGAAAATTACGGCGGCGAAATAAATCGTAATTAATTTTTCTTGGGCTGTAGTATGAACTATGAAATCGCGTAAATTTCTAATTTCGTTTCAATACACGTAATGTTAAGGGTGAAAGCTGCGGCTAATAGGTGAGCATATGTTTAAACATACTCTTTTGTTTGTCCACAAGACGCGACATTTTTAAATCATTAAAATAACCGTTCTAAACTATGAAGAGGGCAATTGTGTTAAACTTACGTTATAGAATGTACCGCAATCTCGTGTCCATCGTTCCATAATTTTTGCACATGCCTATAATTAGTATACGGATGTGATACGAAAAATGTTGCTTTTATGGGACAGCCATTTGGGTTTATTCTTTCTGTGAAAAGATGCTTCGTAAAAATGTCCCAGTTCTCGTGATTTACGGCACCATCAAACGTCAGGGTTATCATTTGTGGAGTCTGAAATATATTAATGTTTTAAAAGAGACTGTCTTTATGTAGCGTCTATCTAATTATGTAACAATACATATATCATTTAAAATTTTTAACTATTTTTTTCCCTGTGGATTTTTAAAAATATACAGAAAAATATAAATCACGCTTATTTTAGTAAGACGGCATATCTTTGAATTGAGGTCACGATGGCACAGTGGGACTGCGTCTGACTGCAAACGCGATGTTTGTGGATTCGATCCCTATTCATAGAAATACACAAAGTGTTCTCTGTCTGCAATACTCTGTGGGATAAAGTGTGAAGCTCAAAAAATATTGTTACCTGGCTGGCTACAAGGTTATTTGGGGTTTCATTTCCATTTTTCGTACAAAAGCATTCTGGTAAGAGACATAATCCAGGATCGCATGGCTCAGCAGCATTAGGATCGTAGCTCTCGTCACACCAGCCCTAGTTTAATAAAATTGTTTATTGAAAACTTTTTATACATTTTCTAAATACATAATATACGTGCTTTTAAGTTAACTGACATAAAAATAAATATCCTAAGTGTTAAAAATGCATTTATTTAATTATTTATAACATTATTTGTCTCAACTTTCACGTTTCCTTCTTATTGTCAGTCAAAGAGGTCGTAAAAAGCGGTGTGCATTAAATTGCTATAACTAACAAGTTAAATTGCTTAGGAAATATGATAATTCCGAAGCCAGTGAAAGTGTAGTCAAGTATTGCCTACGATTCAACGGTATTCAACGTCTGCCTTAGGTTTTCTGGTTAAATTTTTATCACTACGTATTTTTTAAAATTCTTTTCATTATTTAATGTATAACCATGTGTAAAAAATGCCAAAATTATAAAATGTAAAAATCAACTTGAATAAGTATAAAAGTATAAAATTACGCAAAATAAATATATAAATTTATGTATGTAGTTGAATTTGAGCCGGTTCATACACAGGTGTATCTACATGAGGACTATCTACACGATCCCTACTCGAGGAGTGGAAATATTTAATATTTCCATTTCCTTTGCTCTGGTGTCGAGATAAGTCGCGGAGTTAAGTTCCGCCACTTAATACGCAATGCCTCCAGAATTCGGTCGGGAACGGAGTGTCACTTGAAATGAAGTCCGGTATTGAGCTCCGCCACTCAACACACAATGTGTTGATTTCCGGATTTTTGTCTGACTACCGTGCTAGTGAGAGAAATAACGTAAAGATAAAAAGACAGGAAGCTACGTTAAAATTCTTAAACGGTTTTTACAACTCCATTGGTACAGTCAAATTTTTTTTTAAATTAAATGTGATTGTCTCTATAATTGTCAATGTACGAATAGTTTATTAAAGAATGTACGCATATATAATTTAGTTATAAGCAAATGTTACGTATATATTTTCTATCGATCAAAAAAATTATAAGTCCAAATAAGTTTTATATGAAAGTCGATGAACACGATAAAATTTAGTTCCTTTTCCTGTGTTTGCAAATTACGTTTTAATTTAATAGTTCACGCGGCCTATTTCCATATAATGTTCGCGTGATTCGATACAATTTGTGATTATGTAGGTTAGTGTGATGATGCAAGTCACTAGAATCCCGGAAAATAACGATATATCTTTATAGCACATCTATGTGGATGTTTCATACTAATTATATGTATACCTATGTATTTTACGGTATCTTGTTCAGTTTTGTAGATAGATTAGCGAATTCTAATTATATTTCTTCAGACTTTTATTTCTTTTGTAATATTTTTGGTATTTGTAAGATACTTCATTTTGTCGAACAGTTTTTCAGTAACGGAAGTTTGTAATGGTTCACGAATGACAAAACAGTAACTTGTCCAGTTCCTGTTTAAATATTAAAGTTGAATCATAAATTCAAGATTTTTAAGAACCGTCAAAATTATCTCTTTCACTAATTATGTGTTATTATTTTAATTCAACGAACCTCATCCGAAGAATCTGCACAATCTGGAGATCCATCACAGAAATATTGGGCAGAAATACATGTGTTGTCGGAACATCCCAAATGCGTGTCGTTTGCACATATTGCCATATCTAACAAAGGTTGGGGTATCACTATTTCTGTAAAAGAATGACAATTAAAGACATAGGCTTAGTGTGATATTTATATGAGAGTATGACGCCTGTAAAATTCATTGTCTACTTTAAAATCTTGACAAAATCCTAACTAGATATATAATTCAACTATTTATTTTTCGTGTAAAATTGAGTGAAATACATCTAAATATATTTGCCATTTTTAACAGTTTTAAATTGTTATTCACAAACTTGGGAAATTGAAAATGATTATAAAATTGCATGAATAGATGAGATATTATGTCCGACTGCGTATAACTTTTACGTTTATTTATTCTTTAATTAGAATAATTAGTAAGATGTAACAATAATAATTTATTTATTCAAAATATCTTTTTTTACCTGAAGTCAAATCGCAATTGTGAACATTTTGTGGCATGTCACAGAGTTGTCGACTAACATCGAATAGTAAGCCCTTCGAACACTGAAATTCGAACACGTCATTTTCTAAGCACAAATAGTAACGGGAGCATTCGTCGCTGGTCCACATAAAATCACGACTTCGATCAGGATTCCTATTTTCAAATAAAAAAATGAATTATTAATAAAATTTTAAATTACCTTTAGATATCAGTCGTTTCAAATGCACTAATAGCGCATTTCATTTCATTATGAATTTTAAATATCTATTTTATATAACTTTCATTTGGCATAATATCAAATTTTATATATTTTGTTTATTTATTTCTGCATTTGAGATAAATTATGGATATTAATACCTATAACTTTCATACCACCTACTGTTGGATAAATAATGTGGTAATAAATAGAATGTAAATATATAGTAGGAGCAATCTTGTCCATGTTTAATATTGAGGTTGCATCTATTATAGCGTCACGGAAAAACATTATAATAATAATGTTTAAGCTATCCATTACAAAAGATTTACAAATAAAGTTAGAAACGTGTAACTGTAATTGTAAAAGCATGTTTTTTTGTTTTATCATATGTAAAGATTTACAAACTGTAAGTTACATAAAAGCAGCGCTGGGTTCCGCTGTCCTGCACGCAATTTCTCTTTATAGGCGGAAAGAAGAGAATTAAATAAATTTTACTTATTTACCAGGGACTAGCTCGAGGGTTCGTTTGCGTAAAATAGTTTCAGCCAATTAAATAAAACAGCTTTTTCATAGGAATTTTGTCGAACATAATTTAAACTGTTGTATCTTTTTTATTTATGTACCAATTTAAATTAAATAGACACTAAATGTTGAAAGTAGCGATCAAATACATTTTTATTATATGTATTGTATAGATATAGATTACGCGAGCCCTGCCAGTAAATAATTATGTAGAAAATAAGTAAATACAAATAATATATTCGGATCAAGCATTATGTCAAGTATTTTTGGCGCTACAAGCTGATTTAATATCAGCGAAAGTGAATTTCTCGAGACGCGTCAGGAAATGATAATGTGATACGGTAGCTGACTAGCAGTCAAGGTTGGCGAAAGTGCCTGGGTCAATGTCCTGCTACGACGAATGGGAAATTATGACGCCCTCGTTGTAATATCGTGCGTTAATCGCTTGCGTGAGTAAGTTTGCATTTGCGGAACTTTTTTATATCAGTTTGTTGGTGTAGGCATCATTGTATGCAGTAGTTATGTGCGTTTTGTTCTTATAGTGCATGTACGATAGTATAATTGCTTCAGATTATTTCAACAACTCTTAAGTAATGTAATTTGCAAATGACATCTGTCAACACTTCGTCGACAATGCGATTCAGTTATTATATTGTGTAATGTTTTGCATTTTTCATGAGATTTTGCATATTCGCTTAAGATTATTTTATTTTATTTTTGTAATTTTGGTTAATAGTTATCTATTATATAGGTTATTTTATTGATAACTTTTAATGACGAATTAAAGTGAAAAATGATATAATTCTTAAAAATCAGAACATTTGTGTTTGTCCATGAGATTGAAAATTACGCTTTTGACAAGCTTTTACTTTCACTTTACTTACATTTAGATATATATTCAGGTATCGAACATATAAATTTAAATAAATTTAAATAACTTAAATGTTATTTCTGTAGATTTTTTTAAATAAAAAGTAATACGTAGAATAATATACAAAAATATATAGTACCTACGTACAAATAATATAGTAAATGATGCACGGAAACGTTTCTTTTAGTGGGACATTTCCCTGGCTGTTGATTAATATTACTGGTTACAAGTTCGATTCCAGAATGAAGCATAAAATTAAATTTAATAATGTAATGAATAACATGAAGAATCCAAAAATAATAAATATTTAAGAAAGTGCTTTATATTTAATAAATAGTTAAGCAAAGTTTAATGATGACCAGCATCTATTGTATAATTTCTAATCCATATTAAAATTAACTTAAATGGCAAGTAACATTTTCGAAGCTTAACAACTACATTGAGGTCATGACTCTCATTTTTATCGTACATTATTTACGATGACGTTTAGAAATCATCTCACACGCTTTTTATTTGACATAGTGTTAGGTAAGAATTGTCACTTGCGATACATTAGAAGTGAGGCTGACTTGGTTACGCTAGCCCGTTAACCAACTTTCCTAATTGAAAAGTAAAAGAAGTTTTTAACTGGATAAGCTGTTACGTGTTTGTACTTGGTAGGTATCCAAAGCTTTAAGTACAGTTTTAAGTACAGCTTTAATGAATGAAGTATCCACGATGACCTCCTAATATAGATAATCCTTAATAATATAAATGCGAAAGTAATTCTGTCTATCTGTTACTCAATCACGCCTAATCTACCAAACCGACTTAAATGAATTTTGGGTAATGGGTAAAATGGGCAATGGGTAAAGTTTTTGTATAATGATTTCTGTATACGGCTTACGGCTCAGGAAATAAAAATATAGAAGAAATACAGAGAATTATGGAGTTAACAAAAGTGTGAAATTGAAATTTACGCATGTAAGATACCAAGTGAAGCCGCGTGCCGATCACTAATATATTATATTTGAGGACATCTTGGTGCAGTGGAAAAGGTTCTATATGTAACCGTGATTGGGTGAGTTCGATTCCCACTCGGGAGAAATGAGCATATTTACAATAATTTAATAGAGAATAGGATATTTTAGATAGAAGATAAAAAAATTCTGCTCTGGTACTGAAGACAAATCACGACATTGATTTCCGCCACTCAACCTGCTGCCCGGAAACTAGAGAACAGCGTGTCTTGTCTGTAAATACTCAATTACTAAGCTTAAGCTTAAGCTGCCTTACAATATACTTAATACTTGAATTAATAAGGTGAGATAAAATAAAGGAAACAACTTTTATCACTGGATCGTTGATATTAACTTTAAAAATATTAAGAAAATTATCTATAGATATCATATGTATGATGCCGTATATTCAAAACGAATAATAATATTTCTACTATTTTTTAATAATTTTATAATTATAATATTAAATAAATATTTCCTATTGTTTTTGTACTGACAAAATTATAGATTATATAGTTTCACTTTCAATCTTATTAACTTAGTATAATATAATTGACCTTTATTTTAAATACGAAAAGATTTTTATTTTTCATTTACATAAATTTACTATGAATCATTGATTAGTGAACCAGAAATTAATACTAAACCTGTAAAATCTTCCACTCTCCTTGCACTTTATATCCTGTAAGCTTCTTTTATGAACAATTTTGCCATGTGTTCCTGAAATAAAATAATCACAATTTACACACCACATTTTACACGTTATTTGTTTTCTAATACTATAAAATTAAAATATTTTTAAAATGATTACCTATTATTACGAGCGTTAACGTAAACACGATACAAATATTTGAAAGGAGAGCCATGTTGCGGGCTCAGACTCCGTTTAAACACTGACTGGTTGACGTCGTATCAAATAACTTTCTTTAGTGATGACAGACCAGGAGAAAGAATAAAAAAATATTGTTTTTTGTTAATTATCTGTTTAAGTACCAATTTTGTACAGTTTACGATACATAGAATTGGGATTGAAGCTTTGATCGCGTTGAAGTCTTTTTAATAATGTACTCGGAAACTAATATAACAGTTTAATTGAGATATAATATAATAAAAATGTTTTTTTACATACTATGATAATAGCTAAGATTTTTATTTTTTTTTTATTGTAAAAACGAATGTGTATCGAAATAATTTTATATACCTACATAAATAGAACCTATAAAGTCAATGATAATGTACCCCACATTATATTAGCCAGACAATAAATACAAATAATTTACGTACTTTTATTTAAGTCCGTTAATACTATATATTTGATAATTATTATATCGCTTCCTTGGTGTTCACGTCCTTGAAATAGTGAAAGCTTACTTCGTAGGGTTCCGAGTCCCTACCTAACTCTTCGAATTCTTAACCTTTGGGTAGGTTACTCAAAGGTCATTTGACCTTTTATCGTATTTATATGTTACACAACAATAAAACTGATTTATTTTGTTTTCAACTATTTTTAAAAAAAGTGTTATTTAAAGATATCCCACTACGCATTTTTTATATATAGATCAAGTGGGAATACCGGCTCAGTCGGGTACATTGACTCATGCTTATTTTTCCGATACTAAGCAGTAATTTATATATGTTTCCTTTACGTATCGGAAGCATTCGAGACCTGAACACATCCAAACCAGTGATCCGCAATGCCTGAGGCTGCTTTGGTGAAGTATAAGCGTTTATATGTTTTTGTGATTGAAAAATTACTTTAAGGTAAACTCGATGAGTTTTCAGTCTTTAATATTTGGAGATTGATTGATTGTTATTATTTTAATAGAAAGTGATGTTAATACACTAGGCAGTGGCATAGATTCTATTACCTTTCGGAAAACTTGTACGTTTATATTTATATTATTTTTATTTCTTCGCTCTGGTAATCAGACGAAAGGCTGCGTTGGGCTCTGTCACTCAACACCCAATGATTCGAGCAGAAGCAGTTGCGCTATGCGGAAAAAATAGTGAAGCAGTTTCCTTAAAAGAAAATATTATTTTCTTTGAGCTGAAATTTCGTCACCGCTGAATAGTAAAAAAAAAAAAAAAATAAATATGGTTAATTAATGGTTCTTGTACGCTACTCACGTGAATTTTGATAATAAGATATTACAGTGCTTAAGTAAAATGAATATACTTACCGATAGATACTTGATGGTTGTTCATATACCTCATGTGAAACACTTTAAATCATTATCTTTTAACTATTTACAGAATACCGATTATAATGTAGTTGTGAAAAAGATTTAAATTTAATTATTGTATTAGTGGCTACTATTCGCCAGGTAATACGGTTAAGCCAAAAGTTTATATTTTCGTCATTTTTTTCTAAGCAAAACTTAACTTATTAACTTGACTCTCATCATAAATTAAAAGTATATAGGGAAGATTCGGGTAGCCCCGGACGGATGGTAGCCCCGGTCAATTCTATTTCTAAGTAACTAAACATAATACTTAGGCAAAGCGATATGATAAAGATAAGGTCCTTAAGAGTAAAAATAAATGCATATGAATGACGGCGTGGACGCGGAATAAATTAGTAGTGCCAGTGTGTTTTGTTCCCATCAGAAATGTTTCGTCGGTCCTTACATATTTTATTGAAGATTATTGAGTACAATAGTTAAGAGTTCCCACTTGAGTTTTATTTTAGAGTTTTAGAAAATTTAATAAATTTAAATATTATAATAGTTGTTGTATATTTTCAGAATTCCGTTAAAAATTGTGAACCGATATCCGTCGGGTAGCCTCGGACACTATAGTGTCGGGTACCCCTGGGCACGATGATGATATTGACTCCCAGACATGGTTCATCGTATTATTCATATATCGTAATATTATTAAGACACTCCAATCACTAAAACTGCAAATTGTTACATTTCAAACGTACTTTATTAAAACTTTTAAATATGTAATTAGTATCTTTGCAAAACGACTTAAGATATGTGAAAATTCCAGGGGAGAATCAGGAAAGGAGTAAAATAGAATGAAAATAAAAACATTTTTTTTTAAAAACAGCTATCACCATTTCTTTTTGCAATAACATTTTTTTACGCTGACATGAAAGTCGCAAAAAAGCAATACTATGACATTTTCACCTTATAAAAAAGAAGTGCAGGAAAACCGGAAAAAGAGTGGCATACAATAAAAAAGATCAAACAGAAATTTAAAAACATAAAATAGCTAAGAAGGCGTTGAACACCGCGAAAAATATCCAAAGTTTTTATGAAATACATCAAAAAATAGAGTATATGCGGGGAAACATTTAATGAGCCCTGAAAGAAAGTGAAAACTAGCCCATGAAGATTGTTTTCATATAGACGTATCGGATGGCTATTATAACTGATGTATGCAAAGCCAAAACCAGTTGGACTCTCATTTATTACTGTGTCCGGGGCTACACGTCACTTTTTTAGATGACAAAAAAACTAGGCTAACTTATTCGTAGTATATTTTATAGAAAAATGTGATATAGTCAAATATCACATTAAGTCAAATACTTGTAAGTATTTGATTAAAATGAGTACAGATTCTAATCTTATGTTAAATATCAAACAATACGAATAAAACCTTTTGTTTCTGTTATTTATTTGCATTTCATCTCAAGTGTGCGGGGACCCGAATCTCCCCTACATACCAGCGCTCCCGGCTTCGCCGTATGAACTTCTTAACTGTTTCGTTCTATTGCAACCATCGGGGGTGGATTTTTGAAAAATAAGGTAGACTATGTTGAATCTTGGATTATCAAATATACTTATGCCAAAATTAATTAGAATGGGTCAAGCGGTAAATTTTTCATATAAACTTTCACGCCCTATATCGAAACCCTTTACAGGGTGATATTTGGGAAAATAAGTAGCCTATGATTGACTTTGGGTTATTTATTACTTTCATTCTAAGTTTCATCGAAATCGGACCGGTAGATTAGTCGTGTAAGCATAATAGGCAAACAGGCAGATTTTCACATTTATAATATAAGTATGGACATAGCCGCATTCAAAAACATGTAATGGCTTTTTAAACTAACCTTAAACTTTTAAACTAACTTAACCATATTGTGTTTACTTTTTTAGTGTTTTTTAAACATTTTTTTAAACATTAAATGCTTTAGTTTTAAAGTAGAATATTAAAACATGCGAGTAACAATATCGATTAATAGTTTTGATTTTTGAATTTCTAAACGTAAAGATAATGTCAACATCTATGTCGGTTTACGGTTGTCGTATTGATGTATGATTGTATCTATTGAATTTGTAACTATCCTTTAGCCGGCTCTTAAATTATTTTTACTTTTGTAAATTCGATGACATCAATTAACGATAAATTATACATTGTAATATTTAAATTCATTTAACATGAAGTGTGTAACTGTATTAATACAGATTTTATTTATGTCAAATATTTGTCTCGGAACTCTATCTCCGCCGGTTGATAAAAAATTGCAAAAAGGGGTGAAACCTCAAGAAGGATCTCGAAAAAACAATGTTCTAGATCGAAAGTTGGTTGTGGAGACTCCATATGTTAAAGATATTCTTAAATACCATGCTACTTATCACCAAGATACATCTCTGAGAAATTTTAAGAACACAGTACTGGGTTATGTTACTCCGGTAAAAATTGGTTATTTTACTATTGTTTAATTTTTAATATAAATTTTTTGGTTTCATTTTAGATAAATTAAATTATTTCGTTTCAGTGGAATAGCAGAGGTTATGATGTAGCCAAAACATGGGCCCCTAAGTTTAATTATGTATCTCCAGTGTGGCTTCAGGTGAAAAGGCAAAGCCCTAATATTTATATTATTTCTGGATTACATGATGTGGACAATGGATGGATGAAATCTGTCAAACAAAAAGGAATTGAAAATAATTTAAGAAGTTAGTTATATTATTATAAATATTATTCCTTTCTTCTCAAAATGTTATGCTATACTTAATGAAATTATTTTAAAGGTTTACACTTAACATATTTTTGATTTTAGTTGTACCAAGGCTCTTATTTGAAAACTGGCAGCCAGCAGATTTAAAAGCTTTCTTCATGGAGCCATCATCTATGACTGAGCAAAAGGCATTAATTGCAGAAGTAAAGAAAGCATGCAAGTTATGGAAATTTAATGGAATAGTTTTGGAAATTCTATCACAAATTGGAAAGTATATTGACAAATCTGTTAAGTTTGTCCAACAATTTGGTAAGTTTTGACTAATAAAATAATACAATAGTTTACTTCTAAATGAATTGATAAGTCAAGCACATTATTAAACTGAAGAGTTGTTAATTTTTAGGTTTGGAAATGACTGAAGATGATCTCAGCCTTATTCTAGTCTATCCACCATTCAGAGGTTACCCAAGTGATGAATTTTTCATTCAAGCTTTCAATGAGATTTATCCCTACGTTGATGCTGTTTCTGTAATGACTTATGATTTTTCAAATCCACAGAAACCTGGTAAGTTCAGTTATTTATATTGATTATTTGAAATTAATTGTTTAGATATTAATTAATTGATAGAGATGAATTGATTTTGGTTAAAATTTTGCCTTGAGAATATTATATTTAAATAAGTAGATAATTTCTAAATCTATATATAGGTAGAGAAATTTTTTATATTATCTCTGAACATTTGCCATGTGTGTTCACTGAAAGATTGGGTTATGTTTTGATATAATTTAAGTGATTATAATTAAATTTATTGTACAATACACATTGCATAGATCAAAAGAGATAATGTATTAAAAAAAACATTTGGAAAACATAAAAATTGCAGAAAAAAAATGTGTAAAGAAAGCAGCGGGATTAAAACTGTTCAGGTGCAGTCAGAACTGCAATGCCATGTGTTCCGCTGCATTAAATTTTTTATACATTTTCTAAATGTCTTTTTCAGTTTTCTAAGTGAGTGACTAACACTTTAAAAATGTTGAAAGTAGATAATGTATTGTTTGGATCTGTTCTATTGTACCATATTATATTGCTTAAACTAGATTCATCTTTCAAGCAAAGACAACTTAATTTTTTGACAGGGTTATTTTTTATTTATGTTACTATCTAATTACAATTTCGGTTACAGGTCCTAATGCACCATTATATTGGGTTAGATTATGTGTCGAAAAGTTAATAGATAGTGAAGAAAATCCTTCAAAAAGGTCTAAAATCTTGTTAGGCTTGAATTTCTATGGTAATTCGTACACTGCGAATGGAGGAGGGCCAATTGTTGGAATGGAATATATTGAGTTATTGAAAAATGCTAAGGCAAATCAAGTTCTTACATATAACAATAATACTGCTGAAAACTATGTTGAAATTAGGTAAGATTTCCTTTTGGCCAATTGTGGGGCAGTGGCACAAAGTGTGACTGTAAAGCGACCGGTTGCGCGAAAGCAAATCTGGATGAAATTTAGAATGAAAGTATTAAAAATGACTGGGTCTAACATAGGCTACTTAGTTTTTCAAAAATCAACCTCAATAGGCTTGAAATAGGGGATACAAGTTCATATGAAAAACCTAAACCACTTGACTGATTGTAATGAATTTTGGAATAGATATAGTTGATAATCCAAGGTTAAACATAGGCTACTTTATTTTTAAAAAACACACCCCCAAGGTTGCAATATAACGAAACAATTAGGCAGACCACGCGACAACACCGCGAGCGGGTCGCTAGTTACTTCATATATGTGAAGGATGATTGGTAAAACAAATACAGTGTTCAGTTCCGTTGATCAATCACTTTAAAAAAATTAAGATGATGCTAATAAGGATTTGCATGTCCATTCAATTGCACATGTGTTTTATAAAACAAGAATATTTATTACCCAACCGAGGAAAGATTTTTTAACTAATAAGTAATAATCTGGTTATACAAAATGTGGTGTTATCTTTTCCCTTTTTAACATGCAATGTCGTTGCTAAGTCGTAAATAACATTAAAAATTAATTATTTTTATACAATATTTCCAGAACATCACAAGGCACGAAGAAGATATTTTTCCCTACATTGTACTCAATTCAGAAGCGACTGGAACTAGCCAAAGAGTATGGGATAGGAGTTGCAGTGTGGGAGTTAGGACAAGGATTGGACTACTTCTATGACCTACTTTAAGTTTTACGTGATATTATTTTTACGATAATAAATAACTTATTACACATTCTACTATTCTTTTTTCATCCTTCCTATAATATTGAATTAAAATATATGATATCTTAAACATTTTAAAAGTACTCAATAGGGTGGTCGTTAAAAATTAAATTTCTTGAGGCGCCCCCTAAAAAGCTTCCTTTTGATGAAAAAAGGCTGAGATTTTTTTTTATAATTTATTTAATCCGAGACAACACGTGCCTCAAGCGAAAAAGCTGGAAGAGTTGCTATTTTAAAATATAATTTTACAATCATCTCACATCAATAGCCTATCAAGTGAAAATTAACCATATAATAATATAAACGATTGCATATAAAGAAATAAAAAGAAGTATTTGTATGTTATATTAAATATATAATTAATCTAAATTTATAATTATCAACATAATAAATCATCTCTTTCAGTCTTCCGAACAATTTCGTTAGATGTTAACAAGTTAACAAACATAAATATTTTAATGTCTTTAAATTTAACAGTTCAGGCAGATCTATTTGGTTTCTTCTTTAACTCCATCATAGTTTGTGGCCCTTTCATTACTCGATACATTAAGTCCCAACACATTTTTGCTGGGAGTAAGCTGGAAAATAAAAAAGTATAATTTTAGTTTTCATTCATATATTTTGTATATATTGATATGTTATACAATATCTATTTATTTGTAGAAATATTAGTTATTGAAGCTATTAAATTAATTTGAAAATAGAGATATGGTAACTGGTGTTGGTTGATGATGTACCTACATCTTATTATATAGTACCAAAAATGTCTCGATATTAACTTTCGATATCTCATTACGTCATAAGTCTCTTTCTGGAACCAGTAGATAACTTAGTGACAAGGAAGGAGCTTCACAAAGAAATAACCACATTTTAAATATAAATATTGCTTGGAGTGGGAGTGAAATCGTGTAAAGTTTAACTTGTTAACTGTTAAAGCATAATCTGTCATATATAGTAGCTATAAGCCATTATGGTGCAATGTCACAGCGTCTGATTATCTACGCAATGGTTTTGAGTTTGATTTCGAAATGGGGAAATTATAACATTTACATATAATATTTTTTATAATATTTTCTTAATATAAACTACTATGATTATAATAATTTCATCGCTCTGGTATCAAGACAAGTAGTGTCGTTTTTGTTCCACTACTCAAAACGCCTTGTCACGGTTTCGGACAGAACGGAGTGTTCTGACACTTGGTTCTTTCTGATAGATAAAGAAAAAAAATGACGACTCACCATTTAAGAGGTAGCAGATACCTAACTGCACCAGGTATTACACAGTTGACCTCATTCTTTCTTATAGAATCGATCATAGTTTCCGCTACGTAGTCGGGCTCTAGCATAGATGTGAGACGCGGCGTGACCCCATCGAACATACCCGTGTTGATGTAGGACGGACATACGAGAGTTGCGTGAATACCGTTATGTCCATGTGCCTGAGATTATATCATATTTTTTAAATTATCTTTAAAAAGATTAAATACTTTCTCTAACACTGATTTCTATAATAATATTACTTAAAATATTTGAAAAATCATCTGACATTTTGTTACAATTTTTTATTAAATTTAAGAGATCACGGTCATCGACATCGAGTGATCAAAAATCTTTATCCAAAGGTTGAACGTTTCGATTTTGAATATTGTAAATGTGTTTATAATTTTTTTATCTATGATATACCTAAATATAAAATACTATTAATGTAAAACATACCCGTAATTCCGTGAATAGACTTTCATGGAAACCAACAGTGGCGAACTTGGTAGCGCTGTAGTCTGTACAGAGATATGTGCCAAGAAGACCCGTTATGGAACCCATTGTCACTATGTGACCTTTACCCGCACTAATCATATCGGGAAGGAACGCTTTTACCGTCTGAAAAAAGTAAAATGTATTAAATATTTCATGTTGGAAGAGAACGACCCTTGAGGCCATTCTTACGCAGTGTGATAGCTTCTGGCGATCTGTTGTGGGTTCAATTATTGGACAGGGAAGTTACTATGTTTAAATTGCTTTCATTATTCGCTCTGGTAAGGCAAACCGCGGCGTTGAGTTCCGCCACTTAGCACATAATGTCTCGATTTCGGGCAGAATGCACCACGACTGGACTCTACTACCATTAATATATAACAATATAGTCGATATTGATAGTCTATATATTGCTTAGTTTCGCGTTGTATCCCGCACACAGCAGGGCAGGCAGAGGGAACCTAGTGTTAAGACACTCCATACCCAACTTTCCGCCGAATACGGAGGCATTGCGTGTTAAGTGGCGGAACTTAACACCGCGCTTTGTCTCGACACCAGAGCCTATAAAATAGAAATATTAAATATTTCCACTCCTCCAGTGGAAATCGATCCCACAAACAATCGCTTTAAATTTACACTTTGTGCCACTGCGACATGACTGGCCCAGTTTATATGTGAAACACATAACCCGGTAGAAGAATTATGAAACATAGATAAATGACCATTTACTAAATATATTTTCTTATTTACTTATTTCATATTATAAAAAAAGGTCTTACCCAATAATGTGAGAGAATATTGACTTTATACGTGGTTTCGATGGCTGCGTCACTGAGTTCCAGCAAAGTTTCACCAAACACGACACCAGCATTGTTTATTAAAATATCTACTTTTCCTACCTGCACAAAAATGGCAGAAATAGGTTACAAAATATTAATAAATACACACACTCGATGCCTGTTAACACTTAGACTTTTTGTCGTCATTAATAAATTATGCTTCTTATTTTATTTAGGCGCAATAATGTCTACTTAAAATTTTATAATATTTGTAAGATGGTTACCTGCTTACATTGTATAATTGTCTTGGTAAGGGCTTTTTTCTTTTTGGAGGGGTTTAAAAGGAGATAACTAATGTGTTATGGTTTGTTTTCTTCTTCTCGCTCTTACTTTTGAAATAGGATTGTGACCATAAGTGCATTGTTCAAGAGTATATACGACTACACAGTACCTATCTAGTACTTTACTCTTTGGTATACACTGACCTATTCAACTCTTAATAACATAGCTATATTAATATTATGAAACCTACTTGAAATATACTTGAAAAAATGTCGATGAGTCATTACACTTTAAGTATTGTATGAGCTTTCTTAAGTTCTTTCGAAACATATTATTTTTTAAGGCCTTGGCTGATATTCAAAGATAGTTTACCAATAAAATGTAGCTTGAATGCATAATAATATTGAATGACACACAATATTTTTGTTGTTTATGTAGACAATTTTTGTTGTAAAGCATAATAATAGTGTCATTATTAAGCTTTACATCATCTACTATCACCATCTACCTTCGCCTAATTAATAATAACAAACGAATACTCATCGACTTTTAGATCAGGTTATTTTATACTAGACTCTCTAGGTAAATGAGTATCAGTTAAATATGGTATAATTTTTTGCTTATTAGTTACTTAACTTCTTATGGAATAAAGGAGGCAAACGAGCAGAAGGCCCACCTGGTGTTAAGTCGTACCTTCGCCCATAGACATCCACAACATTAGAGTTGTAGATGCGTTGCCAGCCTTAGTTACTTAACTTCTTAGTTAACTTAGCTTCGCTTGAACCTAAATATCAAAAAAGGCCTAATTTTTTAAGTCCCCACTGATATAGGTATTTTTAATCTACAACATTCTTTTATTGATTTATATTTCCAAAATTGGATACAATCGAACTCTAAAAATAACTGTCTACTGTTTAAATACCATCATCATCATCCATCTTACCTCTTTTTTCGCTTTTTCCGCAGTTTTGTACACACAATTGCGATCTGTTATATCAACTATATAACTGGCCACTTGGTATCCTTCATCTTTCAAAGAGTTGCAGGCCTTCTCTAAAGCTGGAAACATAATTTATATTATTAAAAAAATATCTGTTATATTGTTAAATATAATTTCAAATAACATACGAATTTTATATTACTTTATTTTATTGTTTGTCCTAATATTTTATTATATATTTGTTTGTTATTTTCTGGTTAACATGCATGTTTTAGTTATATATATTTTTTAAATAAGACACAACTGTACATGCAAATAAACATACATTACACAAATATTTGTATATTTAATGTACCGTAAAGTAATATTGTTTCGTGTTAAAAACCACTTATTGTATACGACGCTTTTGCAAGATACAATTAATTTAATTTATTACAGGTAATGTACTTGATGGGGTGTATAATGGCATAAATTGCTAATGTAGTTCGATGCTTAAAACTTATTTACAGCTAACATAATTAAATCTTAACTTCGCACTGTATCCCGTAGAGCTTTCGAATACCGGATTTTTTCAATACCGGTATTAATACCGTTCTTTTTTTTTCCAATACCGGGATTCCGGGATCCCGGTTTTAAAAAAGGATTTAATACTTTATTTACTAAAACGCAGTTAATTCTATATTTTTTGATGGAAACGACATAATAAAAACACCTTTAGCGAATATTTATAAAAAACATCTAGACAACAATCAGTTCACCTACTGTTTATAATTAAATAAAATTGTGCGTTGACGAAACTTGACAACAAATTCGACGAAACTTGACAATACCTACATGCTTTTATTTTTAAAAACCTACAAATAAAAATCAGTCAGTGTCTCTTTATGACTAAATCGTATTGTACGAGTACATAACTAATACAAAATATGGCAAAACTTAACAAATTAAATACTTAATTACTTTTATTTAGAAAAATCAAAAATAAGGTCAGTGTCTTATTATACAAAGTATGGAAAATGAACAAAATAAATATCTACTTTTATACAAGTACAAAAGAAACATATCGACAATAATCATAACTTATAGAATATTAGTTTAACCGTAAATTAATGTGTTTATACTTCTTGTCTTTGTCATTAATTGGTAAGTATGTCTAATACCGGTATTCCGGTATTAGACATTTCAATACCGGTATTGAAAAAAGGCGGAAAACATCCGGGATCCCGGTATTGACTAATACCGGGATCCCGGTATTGGAAGCCCTAGTATCCCGCACATAACAGGGTAGGCAGAGAGGAACCTAGTGTTAAGACATTCTATTCTCTCATTTTCCATCCAATTTTAGAACTATTGCGTGTTAAATGGCGGAACTTAACGCCGCGTTTTGCCTCGACACCAAAGAAAATGGAAATATTAAATATTTCCATTCCTCGAGTCCGAATCGAACCCACAACCCTTTGTGCAACTGCGCCAAGTCTGGCCTCAAAAATGAATTACCATTATACTTAAGTATTATGTCGGTTATAAAATTATTGCGGACACTGTCATAAAATAGTTAGAATAAGAATAATCTTAAAAACTTTGTAAATTAAAAAAAATGGTTTTCCAATTTCTAATGCGTATTTACTTTAAATAAAAGTTAAAAATTCTAGAATTCTATTTGAATAATGATAATCTTGAAATATTTTTATTTTAATTGGTAACTCTATAAAGCTTGAAAATATACGATATAAAAAGATTTTTCGGCTCTACAAACACATTGACAATTTTTATACCTGATAACTAATAAGTATTTTATGCCTATTAATTAGCCAGAAAGAACCTAATCTCCACTTTCCACCCGTAATTGAGACATAGAGAATTGCGAGGCGAAGCACTATGCCATGTTTTGTCTTAGGCACAATAAGGCAAGTGAAATATCAAGATACTCAATATGTACATGTAGAAAGTTGCAATAAATTATATATTTTTAAAAGAAACACTAACAACACTGGCAAAAAGTACTTAACTACACACAAGTCGCCATCGCCATTCAAATTGCCCTGTTATTATGTTGCATGGGTTACAAGAGTGCGTCGTTAACTTGAAAGTTTTGAAATTTTATATCGCAATACGATATAATAGTATTTTTATCACGAATTTGTGGATATTTTTAAGGATTAAAAGATCTGTATTTTTGTACAATGCGAAATCAGATATTAAATAAGATGTTTACATTGACCTAAAAATTGTCGAAAGGTGAAATCTAGAACTACATAAAGTAACTTGACTTGTCTAGACCAATTTGTGAGTGCAATAGTATTGAATGTCTAATATAGTCAAAAATAATTAATGTATAACATACACACATATAATAATGTGTATTTTATACATAAATAATAATATTATGTGTAACAAATAATTAAAGCCTTCATTTAAATAATATTAGAAAATGTAAAGAGACTAATTTAGCATATAGCTTCGCACTTTTCCTGTATAGTAGGGTCAGGGAGAATTTAGTGATATGCTCATGACTCTCTGTCTGCAGTTTCTGATACGAATGTCTCGATAATTGACTGTTGTTTTTCTTACCCGAGCGAGGAAATCGGAATACTATAAACAAGATCATTGTTCTGAATCGGGGCCGAAGCCATAGCCATCGCCTTTACAGCCAGGTTAAGCCACGATAGCTTTAATGAAATTAAGAATATTTTAATCGTTTTCTTGAGATTCTTACTAACACTAATTCAGTATGCACGTAACGTCCCAGCAGCGACATTTTGAAGCGAGAGTGACAAATTCAGATATTTACCTTCTTTATTAACATCCCATAAAACAACTTTCGCTCCGAGTCTCGCTAACTTGATTGCTAGTTGCTTTCCGACTCCACCAGCGCCGCCAGTTATCAAAATAACTTCATTTTTAAGACTTTTCATGGGCCTTATCATATTAGGCACTAAAGTCCAAAATATTGATTCTAATATATAGTAACATGATAAAAATAGGAATAAAACAGTATCTTTGGCTATATCGAATATGCTAGACACTTGCGATTGCTTGTTGAACTTTCTGGTCTCCAGCATGGTGTTTATTTATCTGTTAAAGAAAAATCAAAGATTAGCTACTTGACACTCTTACTTTATAACACTTTTATTTTTTGTACACATGTAGAGACCTTCGTGGCGAGGTTGGACAGCGCCTGACTTTAAACGCAACGATTGTAGATTAGCTTCCCACCCAGGAGAATTATTACATATTTTTTTAAATTTCTTCGCTCTGGTACCTAACCTAAAGACAAAGCGGAGCGTTAAGTTCCGCCACTTGACACTATAATAATGCCTTGACCCTCGGCCTCCCAGCCTTGACCCTCGCACAGTGGATAAGGGAGTGTCTTCATACTAGGTTCTCTCTGACTATCATAGCAGGATAGCAGCGTAAATCTGTTTTTATAAATTGCTTGTAAGTTTAAAATTGCTTTAACCTGAATAGATACATACATTTATTTTGTATTTTTCAAAGTATATTATATTTTTTGACATCAAATTAGTTTAAAGCTTGACATAGAGGCTTAACACGAGATCATCCTCGAAAACCGGATTCTGTTATAATGTTAGTCAGGCAACTGCACCATACCGATCATTGAATAGACAGCTAGAAAGTTATTGGCCTTTATTCATAAGGAAGTGGAACTAGATGTAATGACACAGACTGTAGCAATCTAGTTTATCAAATTACTTTTTATTACTTTTAAATATTACAGAGAAGTTTACAGAGTAATATTGTATACTATGGAAATGAAATATAAATGAGAAATTATCTGTAATTTTTGAGGTACGACGACATTTTAAAATATTTTTCACATATTTATCATATGGTTAACTTCACACTCTTTCTACATAGAAGGGTAGGCATAGAGAACCTAATGTCAAGGTACTCCGTACTCTATTTTTATGTAGAAGTTGGGTGTTGAGTAGCGGACCTCAACGCTACACTGAGAAAAAGCGTTTCCTAACAGAGTAAAGAAATTAGTAGGTATAGTATAGGATGTGAGATGCTATCCTAATGCCCCGCGTTGCCTAACTATATTATACACATTTCATAACAATATATATTCGGCTCTTACAATTCTTTAAAAATGAAAATCTCTGTTAGGAATGAGTTTAAAATTCAATACATATTTGTATAAATTTATATGAAAATTTGATACACGCTTATTAGAATCACCTTTAAGAGGAAGATTTGCGTAAAAAATCTGTTAATAGTATTTCTAAATTATAATTGTTTCATAACTCTAGCTTAATTTGTTACTCAGCATTATATTTTTTTTCCTTTTCCTTTTTGTTCACTGCATTTGCTAGTTGCAACTGCTAAGTGTCTATTACGTTATACGTACGGAGATCGTGTTTCATTAGTGTTACAATATATTTAGCCTAATGACTACTTTGAAATATCTTGTTTTTAAAACCTCTTGCACGTAATAATTATTAATTATATTATAATTAAGTAATGCAAAACATAAATTTATGGATAAAAGATTTTGTCATGTTGAGTGTCATAGCAACTGACTAAAAACGCGATGGTTTCGATAGGGATGGGTTCGATTTCCAAGGGGAATTATTATAATATCTAAATTCATTTTCTCCGTTGTGGTGGCCAGACAAAGCGCGGCGTTGAATTTCGTTACATAACACAATGTTTCGGAATCGGGAGGGAAGTCGAGATCAGAGTACCATAACAATATATGTCCATGTTTTGGTGTGCTATGCCGTGCATGAGGGAAAAAGCGTTAAACTCAAGTAATAAGATTTTTGCTAATATTAAAATTGACACGTTATTAAAATTATTGTAGTTTAAACTGCATAACTACTCCTTTGTACTCCTTATTAATAAAGAGAATATTCCTTAATTACAATTAGATAGACAATAATTCCAACATAATATTACGAAAATTTTGACAATTTGTCACACTCAAATTGATTTTATATGATTTTATTGTATTATTGACGTAATTAGTGTTTAATATCAACGTTGCCAAACAGTGAATGGTGGAAAGAATTTGTGTAGCCCTACTTTAAGAAGGCCAGTCTGGTCTTTACCCGAGTTCTAGTATTTACTTATATAGTATAAGCTTAACTTATATTACCTTCTACAACGAAAATTGTATAAGGAAATTTAGTTCTCTAATCTAGAATAATTAAAAAAAGTAGCTGATAAATACTGAATATATTTATGTGTGTAGGTTCTTTTTTAATAATTCAGAATTATTATCATTTTAAAAATCATATTCAATTATAGGTATTAAAATATTTTAAAATAACATTTTTTTAATATAGATATATAGATATTACATGTGTAAAAAGAAAGAGTATTGCTTTATTATACAAATCTATACGCCGTAAAGAAAGAACTGGATACATATATAAAGTTTACAAAGATATATTTAAATATGTATAAGTATATAAAATTATTAGTAATGAATAAGTACCTCTATCAGTTAAATTTCTTTTAAAGGTTACAAAACTCTTTAATCTCGTTTATTATGATGCTATTCAAAATCAAATAATACATGATTCGGTACATTCTATATGAAAAATAAAACACGCTGATACATTAAGTTACTTTATATATTTATAACTACCGGATAGAAATAAATAAAGTATATAAATGAATGAACGATATGTAGAATACTTTTCATTTTATTAGTCAAGGCGGTCCCCTTAAGACGGATAAGAAACTGACACAGTCAAATATGATTATTATTCACAAGTAAAGCTATTTTTTCTAATTTCACTAAATAATATGATTATAAAAAATATAACAAGCGAAAACTGAATATTATATATTTATAATAAGTATGTAATCTATTTTAGATTAATTATTTGACCATTGAACTATTCTATCACTTTATAATAACAAAACAATGAATGTAATCACAATAAAAATAATAATATATGTACGTGATAATAAATATTTCATAATAGGTTTATTTAAAGACCTTTTTTTTTGCGCGCTACAAAACACTACACATTAGTAAGGTAGCAGCGCTCGGACAGATTCCAAGAGGGACAGTTTCAATTCTGTCTCTATGCACCTCAATAACCTCTAAAAAAATCTGTTTTTATAACATACTCACATATAGAAAATAACAGAGATATTATGAATTTTGCTTGTTATATAGCTATTAAATGAATCCTCAGCAATTTACAGGTAAAATTATAAGTTTACAAAAATTATGATTTAAGCCAGGACGAACGAGGGCCAGGGAAAATACAAAATAAAGTTGAAGTGAAGTTCATGCTGACGAAGCTGTAAACAGATCGCTAGATACTAATATAATAAAGAGGTAAACTTTGTAACTTTATTTGTAAGGGATAATCTTCGGAAGTACTAAACCAAACATGAAAATTCTTTCACATTTAGAAAGAAGTGCTATAGACTATAGTTTATTATGATTAAACACAAAATTCAGAGAATCCTAAGAGGCTCGAATAGGGTATAAAAATTGCAGATCACGCGGTGAAGCCGCGAGTGGGTCGCTAGTAAGAATATAAAGTTTCGATATAAACAACTTAAACATACATTTCGTTATTTTTAAAAATTACATTATATATGCACAAAACTCATCCTAAGGTCATTATGCAAATATTACTTAATAATTAACATTAATATTACTTTTTTTATCAACAAATACATTATGGTTTTAGTTATTATAATATTAACGATATCTGCGGTTCATAATGTACATCGTTGATAACAGAATAATCAGAACATCGCCTAACAGGTATACTAGACAGTAGCTTTCACTACTTATCAATGCATTAGCCAAAAATAAACAACAAGCTCACTTCTCTTGATTGCTTAGAAAGTTCATAGCGCTATAGAATAGGTTCTAAGTGCTTGTCTACATACACTCAATATAAACATTGTGAATGAAAAAGGCCAAATTCTGAAAAAGCTACAGTAATTTTATATTTTTTGACCAAAATAAGTAAAAATAATGGCAATATACATATCTAGATAAAGCTACCCATATTTTAATGTGTAAAAAAAATGAGGATATTCGTTGAAGAAGTAACAAAAACAGCTAATTACCTTCATGCTTAATATTTAATGCAGCCACATAATGAAACATTTGTGGCGAGAAAAAATTAGCAATAAAAATATTTAACAAAAAATGTACAGTGGAAAACTTAGAAACACTGAACACTTTTTGACTTTAAAATTTGAAATTAATGAACACTTCTTTTCCGTAAGAACTTTGTAAGAAGGATTCCGATATTGAGAGAGATGATAAATACAGCTATATGACATTTATGTTATCTAGGTATATGTAGGTATGTTGCCTTATCAAATCTAGAAATTAATAGGATTTTAGAAGAAACTAAATACATATTGTTAAAATTCAATATATTTTATGTTTATATATTCTAATATTATTCTTGTCCGAAATAAGAAAAAAAATTTTTTCAATTAAATAAAAATTAAATAATTATAGATAATACGCAAGCTATAAATATAATATGTATTTAAAATTACGAACCTTACAAGTCTCTTGAGATATTAAAGTTCAAAATCACTAAATCCGTTCAAATAAGTAAGTCGTCGCTGTTCACGCGCCGGCCTACAACTGCGCGAGCCTCCGCTGTTCCACTCTCGTAGCTTTCTCCGATAACGGTATTCTTAGTGATATTATTTTTATAGAAAAACTTGTACTAAAATGCGTTTTGGGATAATGACAGAATGCATTTCCAGAACAATTAATAAAGTAATTAATTTTATTAACAGTATTCATTGTTAAGTGTATAATAATTACTTTTGAAATTAAGAAACTAAACTAAGTCCATGTGTAGGTATGTTTTTGGAAAATGTATAATGTATTTGAATTTACAGAGCCAAAAATAAAATACCTACCTAATAATTTAAATTACCTAATATTTAAATTTTTGGGAAGGTATTACAGCATTTTTACTAGGCAAAAAGAGCAATTATACTCTCTATTTTCAAAAACTAGATTCATTGCATGCTGGATAAGAGATCTCAGAGGAAGTAAAAAGCTAGTCCCAAGAGTGTGAATTTTAATGTAAAACCTAAAACGATTCTATACCATTCCACTTGTACATAATGTATGATTGTAATAAATACTCTAGTATGATAGATATATACTCTTAAATGATAGAACCTAAGGAAATAGGCCGTCATAGCGCAACGGGACAGCGTCTGATTGTAAATGCGCCATGGTTGTAGGTTCGGTTTCTATTTGGGATAATGATTTTGTATTACTTTCATTCCTTCGCTCTGGTACGTAAGAAAAAAGCGCGGCGTTAAGTGCCACCAGTTAGCACGTTATGTCACGATTTCAGACGAAAAGTGGAGAACACCTTCTATGCACTACGTTCTCTCTACTTTGCGGGAAAAGCTTAGGAACTAAGTTATCTTAACAGCTATAAAGTGAGAATCAGTATTAAAGTAATTTTAATTTAGTATCTACTATCAAACTACTGACATGGCCCGCAGATGGATAAAATGTGCCGCAAAACAATGCCATCGTCTCATTAGAATTCTTATTGTCTTTTGTTGTTTACCTTTTAATCAATATGCAATTAAATTCCAGTACTTAGTATAAGCAATTATATTGCCATAATCTTTAAATTATTAATAAAATAGCTTAATGTCTTTCATTTCTGAATGTGTACAGTAAAAGCCTTATATAATTATAAATATATTTCAAATATTCTGTATGTTTTTTACCGTATTGCATTTTTTTACGAAGACTTTACTAGGTAGGCACTTCAGTTTAGCAGGTTAGGCAGGAGAACGTCTTTCAACGCTAGGTATCCAATTGTTGCGAATGTCTTTGGTACCTTTTTATTTTTTATTCTTAAATTATATTTTTTTCTTTTGTATTGATTTTTTATACTATTTTTGTCAATCCTTTCAAAAGTGTCTAGTAATAAATCATTGAAGTAAATCGCTCCCATTTACTATTATTTTGCAATAACATTTTTAATTTTATTACAAACCATTTCTAACACCCATTGTTAGGTTATTTTAGTAGATTGCTTGTTGGGTGAAGGAACCGAACGCCGAGCTTTTACATACTAATTCGGATAAATGAAACCTTAAATTTAAGCATTATTGATCAACTTATAAATAAATTCAACAATTTTTGACATCAATTTGACGTCATGTTCTTATCTTAATGCTTTTGTTGGCGAAGATAAGAAATATTTTATTATAATTATATTCTAAATCGATAAAAATATAAAAAAACAGACGAAAATTTACTAACTCTTTCTGCAATCCGCCAATCTAGTCCAATCCAATTTAGCGGGCCGCTAGTACGCAAATATTTTGATTTTAGGGCGGAAAGTGACGGACATAGTGTCATGACACTAGATTTTCTCTAACCACCTTTATTATGCGGGGAAAAACATGAAGCTATAAAATGCTACTTTTTACTTCGTATAAGTGAATATGCATTCTGTACTTAACTGCAATAGCTATCTTACGCTCTAAATGCTGGCATGTAATAAGACAATATAGTATGCACGTAATGTATAGAGATTACCATCTAACTCGTACATTTGTATTCAGTCTTGGTAGAAAACTCATTACTAAAGGTTGTTAAGCACAGTCTAACGAATGTAAGGTACTTATAAATTACCATAAAGTGTCTTAAGGGTTAACTTATAGTAATGCTATACTCGTTCAACTGACGATAAATATTCGAAAAATATTTATTTATAAGTGTGAAGTTGGGGCCAGTCGTCGAGCAGTGGCACGAATGTGTGACTGTAAACGACTGGTTGTGGGTTCGATTTCTACTCGAGAAGTGGAAATATTTAATATTTCCGTTTCCTTCGCTCTGGTATCAGAGGCAAAGCACGGCGTTAAGTTCCATCACGTACCTAACACGCAATACCTCCGAATTTAGCGGAAAGTGAAAGTGAAAGGAATGTCTTAACACAAGGTTTCCTCTGCCTACTGAGCTGTGTGCGGGATACAGCGTGAAGCATTAAAAAAAATCATGTTTGAAGTTGAAAAACCTAACCTTATACGTATGTGTATAATCTTTATAAATTCCTTTGATTATAATAACCTAATAATAGGGTAGCAGAGAGAACCTGGCGCTAAGACACTCTGCTCTCTGTTTTCCGTACTAACTCGAGACATTACGTATTGAGAAGCAAAAGTCACGACGCGACGCGACGCCGCTAATCGTTTATTTATATATTCCTAATTCCACACCACAATTACAATAAATAATCAAGCAACAGAACAAAAGAAGAAATAGTTGTAAAAATAATTGAACAAATGTGTAAGACATAAAAGCAGCGAAAAAAATTAAAACCATACGGCATAGAGCTAAATTCTAATAGATCAAGAGTCAGCAATGGAAAGGCTTTCGTTAAAAAGACATTTAGAAATTTTCAATTTTCCTAAGTGTGGAATAACACTATAAAAATGTTCAAAAGTATTAAAAATGTTTAAAAGGCTTTCGTTATTTTGTAAGAACTGAAAAATCATCTATCTATGTGTATCACAGGTAAGAATGATAACCAATATTATTTCTTAATTTTGGTCCCTCTTAAAATTTTATATGATTTTGTATGATATGTAGGTAGACATATTTCGTCTAGTTATATTTAACGCTACCATTACCATCGTTACAGTCGTGTCAAAGGTGGCGTGAAACATTTGTAAATGTTATTGTTAGGATTATCTGGTATTTTCATGTAAATTTCACGTTGTACAAGCGTCTACGTTATCGGTGTCATAACTTTAGTTATTTGTGCTTATTAGTTATGCCTACATTACATTCAATTCTTACACAATTGTACAGTTTTACGACATTTTATATATATTAGAGTATAAGTGATTTTGATTTTAAAATATGTAATTTAAGATTAGTTTTATATTATAGTTAAATTGATAAAAGTGATAACATTTTTAACTTTTTTGCTCGGATTGACTGTGGTTTGTCTACTACTGTCTGTCTTTACTTTATATTTACACACTTTAACATGTTTCATCTGTATGTATGTTAATGTAAGAAAAGCTTGAAAATTTGCATTAGTATCCGGAATTACTTATTAGGTTCATGATCAGAATTACAAGATATAATTTTACGAGTGTTTCGATTCGTAATTATTTTAAACTAATTTGTTATTCTATTAATGAAGCGCAATTTTTTGCCAAAAAACATAAACCCTAATACATTAATTAGGCAGGCAGCTTTTTATATTTTATTATTGAAACTAAAACTTTTTACGATATCGTTAAGTACCTAACGACAGTTACCTCGACAACTAACAAGCTAACCTCGACAGAGGTTCATATTTTACATAGGAAAGTTAATTTTAATATTTTTTATTCCATCAATATGGAGGATATCAATTCTTTCACCTTGATTTAACTTTATTTAAAAAAATATAAAATCATTAAATTTAACAAACTACATTACCTTAAACTATTTATATGTCTTGTAATATACGGTGTTTATAAATTAATAATAACTTCGTATATTAAAAATAAGCTCAGCTATAGTAATAGCGCCATCTATGCTCCGACGATGACAACCATATAAACAATCTATTTTCTTTTACAGGGCCATCTATGTTGCTAATTATAAAGTACATATGCTTAAGACTTTCGCTAGATGACAGGAGTAAAACTAATTTTAGAAATTACTTAATGACTAGTTCTGTGTAATGACTATTAATATGGTAAATGTTAATATAATTTAAGTGATCACAATATGCAACATGATAAATGTATAACTTATTTATTTAGAATGAAATATTAATCGCAAATAAATAAGTCTTTAAGTATTATTGAAGAGACACTAGATGGCGCCCTTGAATGTATAATTTTTCAAAAACCCACTAGTGATAAACTATTTATCAACAAAGTTAATTAATAAATGAAAATTATATATTTAAAAAAAAGTAGGTAATTATAATGACATTTAAAACATTTTTATAACTTTCTGGGTGTTATAAATATCACAGAAGGTATTATAATAATTCTATAACCCAAAAATAAAGATAATCTAAAATTTTTACTGTGTTATTTGTTTAATAGTTTTACAATTATATAGCTAAATATAGTAGTATATCAATTGTATTTCAAAACTATTTATTACATCCTTTTTTGTTATAGATTTACTATTTTAGAGGGTAGACAAAATATGTCATATACTGCGTGTTTTCTTTTATTAATTTTTATAAGTACCTCTCGAATATGACTTTTTTTGCAAGTGGTATATCAAATAAGATTCTTAATAGGTCTATGGATTTTTCTTTCTATTTTCTCGTCCTATTTCTATATCATAGTGAACTTCAATAGTGTTTTGTTTAAAAATAGGTAAGTCATGTTTCAATTCATAATAATAATATTTAGGTATATATCCCTAACTAACTTTTTTGTTGTTATTGTTCATTCGGGAAGAAGTAGAGAGATATTTAATAAGTTAACTATTCATTTTCTTACATGTTTATCAGTAAACGTCAAGTTTTACTATACTAATGAAAATTGCTATTTAAGCAATCATTTTGATGACTTCATTTATTTTTCTTCTTCATTCCAGTATAAAATAATATAATAAATAAGAACAAATATCCCATAGATAAAAAAAACAGCTTCACGTTTTTCCTGCATAGCGGAGTAGTCTCTAGTGTTATAAGACACTCTGCTTTCCACTTTTCGCCAGAAATCGAAAAATTGCGTGATGAGTGGCGGAACTCCACTCCGCGCTTTATCTGGAGTACCAGAGCCAAATGAATATAATTAAAATATATTCATTTCGGGGAATCGAACCCACAACCAATCGCGTTTGCAGTCAGATCCTGTCACACTGCAACGATGGCCTCTCTTTCTATGTTTCTCTTTTAATAGACGATAATTATAATTATGTGATTGTTTAAATGTCTAGGTTTATAAAGTTTTTCTTAACAAATTAATGATGTGAGCAATACCTAAGTGCATTAGGAAATCTTCATTATTGCCCGTCTGTAATGATAAGTGTAAGTGAGCTCACTATTCTAGTTAAGGCAATATTGCCTTAACTAGAATAGTTTAAATAAAACGATCCCACTGCCGTTATATGGATTCCTTATTAACTTTTCTTACGATATAAAGTAGTAAAACATTTAAATACACGAAGTATGTCTTATTTTTTTATTTATTAATTTTTATTCGACTTTCGTGCAGTGGCGCAGCTAGTAGGTGTACAACGTTGCACACCATCTTATTAAAGAAATCAAATTATGGGTAACATGTAAAGTGATATTAATGCAAATACTTGCTTTAGTATGAAATAAAGTTAATAATTAAGATTTCGCTATTGACTGATGTCACTTTTTTTTACTAGAGGAAATCCGTTACGGATACCAGCCCGATTAGGGACTCCAGACTGAGCCGTCCGTATGTCCACTAAAACCTCACGGTGCTCATCCTCGACTGCCACAATCCGGGGCCACAGGTACCCCAATCTTCCGCGTACCCCGGAGGACGTCACTGTACCTACTAAATATTTGATACCCTAACCCTGTTAGTGAATGCACAAATGTATATAGGTACTTCACATTTTTGGGTTTTTCTTGTGCTAAATATTCTTTTTAGTGTGTCTTTTTTTATTTCTTTTTTTATTGGTTCTTCGTATAAACTTAATAAAAAATTATGTGATGATTTGCAAAAAGTTAATAAGCTACCTAACAAAGTTATGCTACATAAAGATACAAGAAGGGATAAATTTTGCACATAAAATTCATTGCTCTAGTCTCTTCCATAAACTGATACAGTCTCGTGGTAACCTTAAACGTTTTACCTAATCTACTGTAGAGCCAGTGATTTTTCCCTATTATAATAATATTCTTAATACAATTTAAATATTATTATTTTAATTAGAGTTTGACAATTAAGCGTATATAACTTTTACTCCAATATTTTTCGAACCAGTCCTATCATTCCATTGCCACGATAAATCAGGTATGTAAAATTATTTAATTTTTGAATTACGATACCTTTGATCAATACCTTACGTAATATCGATTTTAAGACCGCATTTTCATAAGTATATTTAAAAAAAATATATATCCGGTCCTCGCTCTTTATTTTTCGCTACAAAAATAAATTTACAAAAAGCCGGTGATGCATTAAATATAATACAACACTCCAGCAACGTGTAGGTATGTCACTTTATTCAAAAGTGTTCATCAGACTCATAGTAATGTATTTAATAATTTTTTTTCTATACTTTTTCTTTTCTTTCTTTCAATTCCAATGCTTTAACAATTCCCTAATTTTCTAAGGTATTAATAAAAATATTGACTTTATTCAATTCATTATTAATTTTCATTTTTATATACCCTTATAATTTTCGTTAAAAGGATTCATCTGTCAATACAATTGTGTATATGGAGATATTATGTGATAGATATAGATATACTAGCGGCCCGCTCGCGGTTTCTCCGCGTAAGCTACATAACTGTCTCATTGTATTGCAACCCTCGGGGGAGGATTTAAAATAAAGTAGCCTATGTTTAAGCTTGGATTATCGACTATATTTATACCAAAATTCAATACAATCTGTCAAGCGGTTTAGATTTTTTATATAAACTTTCATCCCCTATTTCAACCCTTTAGAGAATGATTTTTGAAAAAATAAGTAGCCTATGTTAGACTCAGTAACTTTTACTACTTTCATTCTGAATTTCATCCAAATCGGTCTGATAAATTAACCGTGAAAGCTTGACAGATAAACACACAGACTTTCGCATTTACAATATAATGTATGAATTTCATTGCATACAAAGAAAACACAATATTCAAGTATATAAATAAACAAATAGATTCTATTTTATATGTATTTCGTTAATAAGATAGTTACTGATGTTTAACCTTAAAATGACTTCATATGCAGTGGTAGGTATAGACTATAGAAACGTATGGCAATACAACAGTGATTGCAAAAGCTTTTGAAGGGCAAATTATGATAAAATGATTAACATATGTATATGACATAGATACGCAACCAAGATAATCATAATTCATGAAACGTCATTTTAATGCAATATGCGATAAAAATTATATAGTCGTACATATTAGGCATTTATTAATAGATGTGGATGGATTAATTGATTGGGGCCAGTCGTGGCGCAGTAGCACAAACGTGTAAACGACTGGTTATGGGTTCGATTCCCAATTAAGAAGTAGAAATATTTAATATTTCCATTTCTTTCGTTCTGATATCAGAGGTAAAGCACGGCGTTAAGTTCCGCCACTTAACACGCAATGCCTCCGAATTCAGCGGAAAGTGGGTAACGGAGATTCTCAACACTATGTTCCCTATGTCTACCCTGCTGTGTACAGCGTGTAGCGAAAAAAATTAATTGATGTTCAGAAAAACTGTTAATTTTTTTATAAACGGATAAAATTTCTGTTTGCGGCTGCAAAACTGTACCTACCTACTTAGTTTTATGTCAATTTAATTACATATACAAAGTTATAACAACATTAAGTTTATATGTCTAATATCACGTAAAATATGTTATTAACATAATCTAAAAAATATATAAAAAAATAACTGATCGCGGTCTGTATATAGAAGTTATATGACAAAAAAAGCCCAAGAATAAGGAGCATTTATCATTGTACTCAAAATATTTTAAATTTATTTTCTGTTTTTCTGTGCATGCCAATCATTGAAACGGCTTAACCGATTTTAATGCAGTTTCGACATTTTGGTAAACTTAAGTTACCACAATTTCAATGAAAAAGTTGAGCAGAGTTTGTGACTTAAGGTAGAACGCGGGCGAGGGAAAAAAACAAAATACAGCAGAAACTCGATTAACCGAACTAATCGATGATCCGGGTAATCGAAAATCCGGATAATCAAATGTATGTAGAAATGTGGATTTAGTGTATATGTAGTAAGTACATAATGTTATAATATATCTTCCAACTTGAAAAATTGGAACCTAGCTACAAATACCTATCAACAATATATATTTGTAACTAGGTTCCGATCATTCAAGCTAGAATGCTCATATCTTAACGTTAGTACTGAGGCGTTCATTCTTGCATAAATTCGCTTTGTAGATATTTAATATAATTAGTCACTATTCCGGATAATCGTGAATTCGTACAACTGAGAATCGGATAATCGAGTTTCTAACGAACCTAGTTATAATCGTCTAGTTTAAGCAGGCGAAGCTGCGAGCGGGTCGCTTGTCAAAAATAAATTTAAAATACATCTATTATATGTATATTTGCTTCAAAATGCCGGTACCGGACATCAAATCAAAAATGATTTATTATGTTTTTTTAACTCTCAAAAATTAATCAAGTTAAGGAAAACTTGAAAGTCGCTTGTCCATTATATGGCCGTCGATTTATGAGACAGGTAGTATGTTAGAGGATTGTTAGTCTCATATTTTTATTCTTGCTGATTTAAAACATCAATGAATTTGATTCGATTTGTTTCCTTATTACAGTTAAAAGTCTTAAATGAATTATGAATTTAGATAATGCATTTTTATTTTCGGATTGTCTGACTGTTTCATATTTTTTTTAGCTTCACACTGTATCCCACACACAGCAGGGTAGGCTGCGGGAAGCTAGTGTTAAGACACTCCGTTCCCCACTTTCCGCCGGATTCTGGACAAGAAACTTGAGATTTTTATTTGTTTCACACCACGATTGTTGTAATTCATATCATTTTCTGTCCGTCTCTTTTGCAATTTATTTTTGTGATATCTATGATTATTTAAGTAAGTCTATATTTTAATGATTTAAGAGGACAGGAAGAAAAGTCCCCTCCCAGGGAGTTTAGTACTTGTATTTTAAATAGTTCTGTTCTTCTAAAGGTTCTCAGTCCAATAGAGCCAAGTATTCTATTCATGGAACAGATATTTATTTTTGTATATTACCTCATAATTTTACTATGTTGAAAAATACATATATTGATTATATAATACAAATAATATCTTCCTCATAAAATCTAGCCAACTGTAATTATTAACTTTAGTGAGCCAACCACATTTGCACATAGCTGCCTGCTTATATATTTATTTTGGTAACTTTCACGGTAGATAAAGATAATCCTGTTCTTCACTTTCCGTCCAATTTGAGACTTTATCTGTTCAGTGGATGAACTTAACGTCTTTTTCTTACGTGTATAAGTTCCAGAAAACAGAAAATAATTTAATTACATTCATTCCTCCTAATGGAGAATGAACCTACATCCAATAGCACTCACAGTCAGAAGCTGTCTTACTATACCATATATATGCAGTATTTAATGTTAGGTAATGCCTAACATTAAATACTGCAATAAAAATAATGAGAATAAAATTTCAAACGTCACTAATAGTCGTGGTTAGAGCTACAGTCATTAGGTCTAAACGATGATATTTGTAGCAAAAGTCCTTGATTCTGTAGGTTTATAAAAAATATATAATGTGCTTTACTAAGTACGCGGACGTTCAAAAAATGTCAAATAAGTTTTTACAAGATTTCATTGTCATTTTTGGTCATTGAGATTTTAGAAATACGGCTATTAATGAAGTGAAACTTTTAAAAAGAACAAAAAGAATGTATTTATTGCGACGTCATTTGTCTATTTTCGAGTTTAACCTTGGAAAATTGTGGGATTGCGTTAAGTTAGTTTGATACAATTAAGTATTAATGGCCCGGTTGACGCATAGAATACGTGTGCCTTGCACCGTATTAGACACAAGTTAAGATTTTAATATTTATTTTAATAATTTAATGTATTTCTAATACATCATTATGCGCTACTCTTTTGCGCTATTTTATAAAAACTTGAAATATGCTAATTTTTTTACTATTCCATCCGCATAATTTTCATAAAAGGAGTTCACTTTTTTTTGACATAGACACAGTATTTGAGCGAATTTTAATATACATATATTAATTCGAATTTAAGGAAATATGTGTCACGTTTTAAAACGGATACATGAAAATTTAATAAAAAGTATGATTGAAAAAAAAAAAACAACATTATATGAATAAAATACATTTCAATTCCCATTGTAAATGACAACGCATTGTTTTGCTAATGACAGGTTGTTTGTATTATCAATCGGCCACGTGAAGGTCGTAAGCACGGGCTCTAAGACGAGGGTGTAGACCGTAGAGTAGCTTTGTAGGGAGAGTGCGCGCGCCGGCCCGACAGTCCGCCTCCGTCAGTCGCTCAGTCGATGTAGAGTCTCGCGCGTCGCAACTAACCGAAATTTTTTATTTCATCGAAACCCACGCGCGAGTCTCGTTCCAATTTTATCATAATTACAAATAACGTAAGAAAATTTTCCGTTTTCGTTTAACAAAAAACGAAAGTATCGGAGATAAGTGCGGTCCTAATCCATAACAGTGTCCGTGATCAGCTGATTCCAGATTTTCGTGATATAGTGCAAATATTTGGTGAGTTGTCCTAACGTTTTAGTGTTGATTAAATGTTGATTTGTGTTAGGTAAACGTTTTCGCATAGTTCACAAGAGTTTTGAAAGTATTACAAGGCGATCGTGGTTCTCGGGGTTCTGACTTTGAATTGATTCTATCTATAAAACACCATAATTTCATTAATATAAGCAATTATTTTTCCATTACGAAAGATTCAATAGAATCCATATAATTATTATAAGATTAGCAGTCTGAGTTTCTTTTTATCTTAATTGTTTGTTAATAACAATACGCTAACTAAATAGTATTTACAAAGTATTTAGTACTTTGCCTTCGTTTAGTAAAAATTTATAATTTAAAAACGTTTTATTAAAAAAAATCATGCATAACATGGTTATGAGTAAAATAAAGCGGAAATCCGCGGTTGCATGGTCAGTAAACACTACGAATTGTACCAAAGAAGTTTACAGATTGTTCCTGTTACCAACCAAATTATAGCGGCCTTTTGTCCCTCAAGGTAAAGGTCCTTAGGCGAGGCTGTCAACTTAACAAGCAGGCCTAATTTAACGAAAATGTAGTTTTGAACATGTTCCGTCAAGCGTCACGCACACTCGAGAATAAACAAACTTTCGGTAAAGGAAGACATAAATAATATATATTTCTGTATAAAAAATAAATAATACTTAACCTAATTTGTTCTGCCAGCCGAACAAGATATCAATGAATTACAAAATATTTTCTGTTCATATATTGCAATCACTATGTTTTGCAAAATTGTGAAACAAGTTACAATATGAACGGAATCTTCTGTAGGCCATTGCCAAATATATGTAATTTGGGCTGATTTTGAAGTATTCGTACTATAGATACCTAATTATTCTTGTACATATTTATATAATATTAATCTGACATAGTACTTATTTATATAAAATAAATGTACATATACTTGTGATTTAAAGGACTTATAGAGGTGTAATTTTAAAAATATTAATCAAATATAACTTTTTATAATACTTAGTAGCACAGATTTCTGTCATAAAAAAATATACTTAAATTATTTAAAAGGAGAAAGAATGTTACAACGATTCCGAAACCGCAATAAAACTGTAAAATGTGAAATGTAGCACTGTGACATAGAATCAAAATATGAATAATTATATATTATGCTGGTAGTAGCTCTACACCGCTGGTCTTCCGAGTTCGCAATCGAGCCGGCATGTGCGCGTGTTGGGAAACAGCCGAGAAGGCCGACTGGTTGCCTTTGATTTGCGCGTTCCCGATCATCTTAGTTTACAATTAGATACGAAATATCACAGACGTTGTACAAATATTAATTTAGCTTAATATGTTTATAGCATAAACCTAGTTACTCAAGAGTAGTTACTAGTTTCTTAAATGCCTGATTGATTTGCTAGTCTGATATTCAGAAATTTCAAAATTCGTCTATTATTTTTAATTTTTATAATAAAACTATTCCAACCATTTTTACTATTTTAACCGGAATAATCGCGTATATTTTTGGTATTCGAAAATACTAAAGACTCAACCTCGTCTACCAGAGACCACGGACTATTGTAGTGTTCGAGACGTTCGAAGTATTCGAAATTTTCAAACCAAAAGTTTACTCGGTTAAAAATAGTTGTATTTCAAAATGTGTAATAATCGCGGGAACAAAAGATTTTATTTCGTTTATTACCTATTTTACAAACCTCGCATTATAAAGTCAGTAGAACTTTTGGCCAGTCAATGATCTTGAACTTTAAAGGACATTATTTAAATTTTAAGGCTACTATTAGCTATAATATCAAACTGGAGAAGGAAGTGTTTTGACACTAGGTTCTCTGACTACTCCGCTATATGGGATATAGCATGAAACTATTTTTTCTAGTTTATTTTGTTAAGTCATTTAAATAATAGTCACAAATCATACTTTCAAAGAAGTCTCTAAAAAGATTTATAATGATTGTTTAATCAAATTATTGTCTATATCCATCTCAAAAAATAATTAACAAAGAACACTAAATATATAATAATTAACTAAACAAGATTTTTTTATTCCTTAGTTTTTTCGTTCGTCTGCATTTCCTATTTACAAATATAAATAAAAATGATCACATCACCTTATTTTAAAATATATATAGTTTTATTTTGTTTAGATTGTTAATCTCAAGGCGAGTTATGTACTTAAATAATTCTTAAATGTAAATATATACAAAAAATAGTTAAGAACAAGTATTCATGGCACATCATTTATATCCTTAAATCTTCTCGTCTAATCATTAATATGCAAATTTAGAGTAACAAAGTTCATGCTTTTGGTTCTTTTTGTTCTGTGAAATATTTTACAAGTTTTTTTTTAAGTGAGATATTAAGAGGGCAAACACCTTAACTATGATGTGATACAAACAAAAACATTCCAGTTTTGATAGTTTAAGTTGCGATGTTTTTTTGTGCTAGTATGTGGTTAAAGAAACGTCGTTAATAATTAAGTTATGTAATGTTACATACTTCTTTTTCTTATTTAGAATTTTTTATAGATTAACAAATATAATTTATTCTTAGGATACTACTTTGTTAAGAGAAATTTTGAAAACGATTTAAAGTATTAGGATAGACCATTTAATACTATTCCTTAACCCTAATAAATTAAGTTAAACAATGGGTAAACTTTTATTAATTTCTTTTATATCAGATTATTACAGAATATAGTAATAGCGAGTAGTCGTGGATTTGATGTCTATTGAGTGAATAATTAAATTATTTTTTATACTCAAATAGAATTTTTGGGGGTGAGTTCCATCCCTCAACACGCAATCCGGAGTAGAGAACGTTTGTTTCTTGACACTAAATTCTTTGCCACTGACCTTACTATTCAGAAAAAAGCTTGAAAATCAAAAGAAATAATTGTATAAAAACTATTTTAACAATGCCGCCGTATAACAATTACATTTTGTACTTGCGTGACTGTTTTTCTTATATGTTCACGTCAAACAAGTGTCATTATTTTTTTTTAAATTAGCCATATTCTTTATATGGCAAGCATATTTATGTAGATTGTACTTTAAAAGTATATATATTTTTATTTAACAAGTGTTTCCTAAATGGAGGTGTTTAATTCCAACAATTTAACGCTTTACACAATACAAATGTTTAGTGTTAATGAGGAGATGATCAAATAAATTACATCAATTATTTGCAGTATAACTTAGTAGGAAATGTAGTCTCTTGTCACTAGGTTGTCTCTGGCTACCCTGCTATGCGAGGAAGAGGGTGAAGCCGTAAAAGAATAGAATTTATGTTTATCAATAAAACAGACGATAATATAAATGAGGCCTTATGGTAGTAACAATATAGCTTAAAAAAGGGTTATTCCCCTTTCCTTAAAATTGTTTTAACTTGGTCCACCCATGACACCAACACATTATGCCATGAAAATGTTGTTATAGTACTGTCGTCGAATCTGTACACGAGTACAAATTTCCAAAGTAAATCATACGCCAAGTCGGTCAAAATAACGTTGCAAGTTATTCTTAGATTGATAGAAAGATACAGGTGAAACTAATAAAATAAGAATCTGTACTTTAGAGCCAAACCCTTATTACGTGACTGATCAGTCTGATAGTTTGGTAAACAAGAACGTTTTACAATTTCATCGATTCAAGTAGAAGGTACATTTTTTAAATAATATATTAATAAGTTTATAGATTTTTTGATGAAATGAATCCATTTGTTATAAAAAATACTAATAATAATAAAGCAGCTGCAGGCTTTTTTCTCGCATAGAAGGTTGTGAGAGAGAAACTAAATCGAAACATTGCGTGTTGACTGCCGGAACCCAATAAGCAACAACTTGCACTTATTCTTAGGCATCAGAGCAGAGAAACAAAAGTAATTAAAGTATAATCATTCCTCCGAGTGGAAATCGAACCCAAAATCACTGGCATTTACAGTTAAACGATGTCCCGCTACGCCACAATAGTCTTCACATATTATGCGGTTAATTATGTTGATGTACATTTAAAAAACAGCTTTATTTTGGATGTTTTCTATCGAAAATCAACGGTCTTATTATACAAATATAAAAAAAATAATATAATGGAGCAAATTGTATGGTTTTTAATAATAAAAAAAAATATTTTTACGCTATTAATAATAATTAAGTTAACTAGCAATTAATTGTGCAACATCACCATTGGGTGAATATATTTTTATGGCTGAATAAAAGTAATTTCTGGGTCAGTGTCAACTTCTATAACGAGTTTTAAACGTGTTATAAAATTGAATTTTATCATATTTTATTTACGGCCTAATTAAATTTTACCAATGGTTTTAACTTGAAAGTAGTAAGACATAAAATGAATGAAATATATTTTCATTATTTTATATAGTCATCTCTTTTGTACAATATTAATAAAACCGTACATATTATGTACGGTAGGGCCAGTCGTGGCGCAGTGGCTCAAGCGTGTGACTGTAAACGACTGGTTGTGGGTTCGATTCCCACTCGCGGAGTGGAATTTAATATTTCCATTTTCTTCGCTCTGGTGTCGACGCAAAGCTCGGCGTTAAGTTCCGCCACTTAACACGTAATGCCTCCGATTTCGGCGGAAAGTGGGGAACGGAGTGTTTTAACCCTAGGTTCCCTCTGCCTACCCTGCTGTGTGCGGGATAAAGCGTGAAGTTTATGTATGGTTGTGTTTAGTTCTCGACAAACGGCCGCATAAAAATAAATATAAACGTCTGTTCAATAACATTGCAAATAATCATCCAAAGGTCTTCAGAATAAAAATAGCCCTATCACATTATGTTTATATTTAAACTCTTTCCATTTCGTTTCCCGTTCATACTTCGAAGTAAACAAGGGACATTTGTTTGTTCAAATATAACACATTTTGAGTTAGTTTGTTTAACTAAGTATATGTTTAAAATTTCTAACGGATACTGCTTACTTTATCTAGCTTTTGCATTTTAAACAGTGTTTATCCCCGAACACAAACACCTTACCTTTGTTTAACATTGAAACGGGACATGTACAATTTATTAAAAGTGATTAATTTATATATTTACTAATTTTTAATCATTTTTAAAGTGTTATTCCACACTTAGGAATATTAAAAAAAGAATTTAGAAATCGTATAAAAAATTATAATATAATCTACTACCAGCTGCGTCGAAATCCTTTACGCTTTATTATAATTTATTTTTTTGTTAGTAGAACGCATAGCTCAACGGTGAGAGCGCCTGGACGGTATTCAGGAGGCGCGGGTTTGAATCCCGCTGCGTTCAAATTTTTATACGTTTTCTAATTGCCTATTTACTAATTTGTTTTATTTATTTACTATTTTTTTTATTATTTTATTTACAGCTTAATGATATGCATACAATCCATAAATTAAGATAGGGTATATTTATAATGGAGCAAAGAGCTTGCTAGATTGTCGAGTTAATAAAACTTATATCCAAATAACTATAAATTGTAAGTAAGAAATTATTAAAATCGAAACGTATTGTACAGCATTGCAAGGTTTTTAATAATCAAAATTAATAATGATAAAATATTTTTACATTATCAATAACAAGCGAGTTAACTAGTAGTTATAATAATTGTGGAACATCACTATTAGTTTAACACGAGTATACTTTTTAAAACGTTAGCGTATGTGAACACACGCCATATATTAAATGATTAGATCAAAAAATTTTGGTCCAATGGCACAGAGAAAGCAGTGAAAGCATAAAAAGGACGGCGAAACACCCAAATTACCGTTGACCGGTGCTTGGCAACTAGACGAGACGAACTAACAGGTTTTAATATGCCACAATGATTTACTTTTCAACTGATTTAATGCCTACTTCTTTGGTTAAATTTTAATTAATGCATAAATTAACAATAAAATTACGTAGATTTAATATATATTTTGCTGCTGAATTTAGCCATATTTGATTTTGCAGTATTTGATGTAAAAAGTATATTATTAATTACATTATTTTTTAAAAATTATAATAATTTCTGATGATTTTGAGACACTAAGCAAATTTAAGTCAAAAGTTATAAAAATTATAAAAACTTCACTAAGTAAAACAGCTTTAAGTGCCTTGTTATATGGTCGAAGTAGACACTGGTCAAAACACTTGTCAAGTCTGTCTAGACTTGACAAGTGTAATTCAGCAACGTTCAAAGTTATTATACGAAATATAGTAATTGCAATGCATAAATATAATTTTTATAATGTTTATTCATTTTATCAAGGTCAGTTACTGAGCAACAAGAATAATTGTCTTATTTAAATATTTTCTTTAAAAATAAAGTTTAAAATGTTTTTGTTCTTTTGATTTGTGGCCAGTCGTGGCCCAGTGGCACAAGAGTGTGACTGTAAACGACTGGTTGTGGGTTCGATTCCCACTCGAGGAGTGGAAATTATATTTCCATTTTCTTCGCTCTGGTGTCGAGGTAAAGCGCGGCGTTAAGTTCCGCCACTTAACACGCAAGCCTCCGAATTCGGCGGAAAGTGGGGAACGGAGTGTCTTAACACTAGGTTCCCTCTGCCTACCCTGCTGTGTGCGGGATATAGCGTGAAGCTATTTATTTATGTTTTTGTTCTTTTGATACTATGTTTCGTAAAAATAATTCCACTTTTTATTTATTTATTTTTTATAGCTTCACGCTGTATCCCGCACACAGCAGGGTAGGTGTTAAGACACTCCGTTCCCCACTTTCCGCCGAATTCGGAGGCTTGCGTGTTAAGTGGCGGAACTTAACGCCGCACTTTACCTCGACTCCAGAGCGAAGAAAATGGAAATATAATTTCCACTCCTCGAGTGGGAATCGAACCCACAACCAGTCGTTTACAGTCACACGGCGGATTATTCCTGCCTCACTGCTTAACTACAGTCTGTTTTCCAGTGAAGTGTTCATACAACTCGTTTACCACTGGCTTCCCTTTTGTAAAATAATTATAAAGGGATAATAGATTTTTAATCATTTTTTAACGTTGACATACCTATACAAAAATTTCTCACTTCGCCACTGCTGCTTTCCAACTTATATACTCCTGCACTGTGCACGATTTTATGTCTAAGTGAATCTTACCTCCAATGTTAATCTTGGTGGTTTACTCCTCTGGCTGTCATAACCTATAAATAAAATATTAAAAGTAATTTCCAATAAAACGTAACTATATATTTTTGATATCGTTTTCTATATCGTATTTATTGTACACTTGTAGAGCAAGACATTTGTTATATGCTTTGCAATCCTTTTGAATGCGCTCGAAGATCAAGGTAAATGTTTATTCCTATGAAAAGAAAAAAATACATATAAATATATAATAAAATAATATAATAAAATACATACTTTACCTTATTACTAACTACCTACGTTAAAGTAGTTGAGATTTAAATAAGATTTTACTGTTTTTAACTCTTCATCTTTTACTTTTAGTAATACAATTATTTACAAAAACAACATTTTTTTTAAGAAAAAATATTTTTTATCCTCCTTCCATCCATCCTTTCAACCGTCAACCGTCAATCGTTTTACTATCGTCAAGCTTACGATACTGTTAACTACAGAAAGACAATTATAAGAATTTTATTATTATTATTATTTATAATTAATTATTTAGTGGCCAGTCGTGGCCCAGTGGCACAAGCGTGTGACTGTAAACGACTAGTTGTGGGTTCGATTCCCACTCGAGGAGTGGATATTTAATATTTCCATTTTCTTCGCTCTGGTGTCGAGGTAAAGCGCGGCGTTAAGTTCCGCCACTTAACACGCAATGCCTCCGAATTCGGCGGAAAGTGGGGAACAGAGTATCTTAATATGTACTAGGTTCCCTCTGCCTACCCTGCTGTGTGCGGGATACAGCGTGAAGCTATAAAAAAATATATATATTTATAATTTCAAGATACGATGTCAATACTCTAATATCTAAATATTATATACGTATACGTTCATCAATATACAGGATTAGTGATTAAATTACAGCATGCATGGTTGCTTCTTATCTAATGTTATTTTATGTAATTACTTTATTCATTAAATTACAATATGGTATAGAAACTGATAGACAGTGTTATTAATTGGTTTTGCTTCTTGATTTCCCTTTCCTATGTTGTGTTTAATTTCTAAACTAAATTCAATTAAGTATATTCAGAATGTATCTGCGTGTTTCTTAAAATTAGTTTTCGTAATTGAAGTGAATCTCACAAATATATAACTTAAATAAACTTAGATAAGAATTTTACACATTGTGGATGATTGCTACGTACAGCAAAATTTATTTTTTTTATATTATTAAATTTCGATGGGCCGAATACGAAATACGAAAATTCGGATAAGCAAAAGTATGCTAACTGCATTTTACTAACGCTATAAGTTAAGCTGGAAATCAATTATATTAATTGCTTAAAAATACAGCAATTTTCCCATTCGTTTTCGTGTTTTTTTAAATAATTAATATAATTTCTAATTTGCATAGAAATGCTTTAAAATGCAGTTACGATATTTTACCTTTGAGCCATCGATTTGTAAACTGAACCTAATTTTTAATATGAAAATCAGCAGTACATTTTTTTATATATTATAATTTAAATGTAACATAATTTAATATTTTTTGTTGAATAAACAATAGAAAGTGCATTTTATTATGCAGACTCAAGATAGATACGTTAAATAATTATGCATGTCGTGCTGAAACTAAATTTCTCTAAAGCAATTACGTCTAAGTATGATTTTTGTTCATTATAAGTTTGAAGATAGAAAGGAAATAGAAATACAATTTTGCCAAATTAAGCGCGACTAGAACGCTATCCGCATTATTACATCTCACAACGATCTATTTATATGAAACATGAGTAAATAATATCTGTTAAGTTCATATAAGTGTGATAGAATTGTATCTTTGAGAAGACGAACTGAATGTAAAATCTACATTCTAGTCTAAATTATATTTAAAAGAATATATATTTATTATAATATTGTAAAAAATAGTCAACTTCTTACATTTTAATTTTGAATTTAAATTATGAAAAATCTATACAGTTTAAATCCTACAATATCTCTTTTTAGCTTTTGCGCTATTTTCGATATTTTCGATTTGACATTTTACGATTTTTGATACGTTTTATCGAATCACGACCATTCTAAAGATGTTTCACTTCAATTATTTCATTATTTTCTAATATATATTTTTGTATAGGTTAATAAGTATATTAGCTTCTCTACAGGCAACACAACATTTCATCACATTAGAAACCTTTAAAATTATCAGTATTTCTCTGCTACGTTACGCATGTTTTATACATATACCTTTCTTCTGAATCATTCTGTCAATTAAAATAAACCGTATCAAAATCCGTTGCGTAGTTTTGAAGATAATTTGTGTAAAAAGCATATATACATACAGGTAGACGCGGGAAGCGACTTTGCTTTATGTTATGTAAAGATTTCATTTTTTTAAAAGTAAAAAGTACGCCTAGAAGTGTTTTCCTTCTGTTGTTAGTATTTTAGTTGAAATGGCGAGGACATCAGGTTTATGATATAAACATATTTATCGTCGGATCTGAATAACTGCGTAAATATTCGAGCAAATTCGATGGCAAGAAGTATGTTGATAGATACAGATGACGCTAACAAAAGCTCATTGTTCTACTATTAATGTACTATAGTGTAAAGTTGTATATCCAAGTAACATATTTTTTCTTTTGTATAAAAAATATAAATCAATCAATGTAAATGTAAGTAACTTTATGAATAGACGTCGCTTTATGTAAATGAATTTCATGAATATGTATAAGATATACCTGCGTAATAAGATTCTTTGTGCAGGTTGCTAGTTGTTATACATACATACATATGTACCTATATCATTGATTTATCTACTTATAAGGCAATCTCTGTCAAGTCAATTTTTATATCTAAATATAAATATTTGTTTTTTATTACTAAAATATAGTATAGTTTCATATAGTTTTTTCTTTATTTTTGTAGTTTTTTGTTCCAAAATGTTTTTGTAGTAATTTACTGTAGCGGCTATAATTTTCAAAATTGTGGTAGCTACAATTAAACCTTTATCCCGCGTAGTACAATCTAGGGTCATGACCACTCTGTTTTCTAGTTTCCCCCGAAATGGAGACAATGCACGTTGAGTCACAGAACTCAATGCTGCGCTTTGTATAAAGCATCAGGACGAAAAAATAAAAAAAACTTAAATATAATCATCCCCCTAGTAGAAGTCGAACCTTGAACCATCAAACTTACAGTCAAACGCTGTCACACAGCGCTACGATGGCCTTAAAATCATCGGTAAAGATTTTGATATATATATTTTTTTATTTTAAATAAAAAAAGGTCGGCTATTTCAAATTTAAATTAGAAACATAAACTATTGAAACATTTGCGATTAGTTTGAATAACAAAAAAACACTTTTAGCGGTTGTCCGTGACTTGTTTGTCGTCCTTTATTTTGACTCGTTCAGTACTGCCAACTGAGCGTTATTAAAAAAATACTTGACTAATTTTGATAAAGAATACACGAGTGTAAAATAAATAAATAATATTATTATGACCAATTAAACATAAAATTGTATGTTGTCGTAATTGATGTATTGATTGATTAAAATTATATTTTTAAGTTGGTAAAGAAGGAAAATGGATCTTATATATTAATTGACTTGAATATCCATTCTTTTTTTAAGTCTAAACCGTAGTAATCCGTGAGATAAGTCATCGTTAATCGTATCAATAATTAAATCTTTAGTAGTAAGTCGTCAGTAGTAAGTAAGCTTCACGCTTTTTTACCTGTATAACAGAGCAGACAGTAATAATCTAGTGTCAAGGCACTCCTTTTTCCACCTCCAGCTAAATACGTAGAAGGGAGAATTTTAACGGCTCCTTGCCAGTGCCACAAAATAGAAGCAAATGTGAAAGCTGCGATTACTATACAGAAAGATATCTTTAACATTATTACAAGGTTTTAAAAAAAATAACCTTCACATCAAATCTATTCATAAAAAAGTCACAATTAAGTCAAAATTTATTACATGAGGGAAATTTTTCGCGGCCGTGATGTAATAGAAACATACGAGCATAACATACATATATATGTTTGGCGGAAAAGCGTTTTATAATTACAATAAGAGTAATGTAGGTTCGCACACTTTTGTTTAATTGGACTGTAGTATGATAATAATGTTTGTTTAGCTGAAAAGTTGGAAATGAATTTATACATATTTGAAAGGTACGCAATTTTATATTGTTTTAGGTAGACACAAATAACAATAGGCATTATATAAGTAAAATACATTAAACAGAAATTGGTATATAATGATTTTTTGGACGGCGAAAAAACAGGGTTTAGATTTCAATTTTGAACAGGAAAAAACAAAAATATTCTGCAATTTTGGATGCATATTGCAGTAGATATAATTTATTAAATTGTCTATGATTGTTTTTAATTGCTATTGATGATTAAAACAACATCATAAAAATGATATTTTATTTAAACACAATTTTAGTTTACGTAATAAAAAATAATAAAAACAAAAATGATTTTCAAAAAAGGTTTTATTGCCATAATTTTAAAGATAATTTACCTTCTTGTGGTTTTAACATGACTATAAATATTATGAAACAATTCTCACGTGTTATTCTTCTTATTGTGTTTAGAGAAATATATTCTAAACAAAAGTTAAAAAATATAATAATGTAATCGGCGTTTTAACTTGGTGTCGTGATCGCTAATGAAAGTGGGGCAAGGCTGAATAATGCATTTTCGATAACGCTTGAAATAAATATTAGTTTTAATTTTCAAATAAATATGTTACTTGATAAATATTTAGATGATTACTGCATCCTTTAAACTGTCCATATATTAAATTATTCAATACTAAATTTGTAATGAATATGTGTTAATACTTATATTTACGTTTTTTCTTTAGTGAAAGTATTCTGTAGAAAAAAATGCACTCTCTCTGAATGCCTTTTTGATGCATTTATTGCATTTAAGGCGAAATTTTTAATAACTTGTACTTAACATAACATTTTCAAATCAAATCTTGCCTTGTACAAAATACGAACATTGATTTACAATTAAAGAAAATAATTAAAAACGTGCAATTCAATTCTCACGAAAACTAAAAGCCCCAAATTTCATACAACTTTCTTTGTCAAGGTCTCGTCTCAAAACAGAACTACGAAACGCAAACTACAATATTACGTCACGCGTAGATGGCATTCATTAGTTCATAATTTCAAAAGTGTAGTAACGCTGGATTTATGTACAGACACATGTCGTGCCCAATGTTATGTAGAATGTGGATGTTGCAGCACTCGGGTGGCGCAAGCGCAGCCTATTGAGATATTGGAGCGAATGTAGGCTAAAATGAAGCCTGTGTCATGAGTATACGAAACATTTGAAGCTTGAACTATGGCAGCGTAAGGTCTATTAGTCGTTTCCAATGAAGTATAAATTATATCGTAGAATATGATTTACAGTCTATTTCATATTATTAAGAGTCACGTCATGTGTGATCAATATTAATAAGGTCTTATCTGCGTTCATATTTTTTTAAATAGTTTTTATCCTCTTAAAATACCGGTTACACTTGATAAAGCTATTATATAAGCAAAATAAAACGCTGACAAAAGTACTTGAAAAAACTTGTTTATGTCAAATGACTAATGTCATGTCTACCTATTAAAAATGAATAAATTAAACATAACAAAAACAAAAATGATAAAACTGGACTTACAAATTCAATATACTCGGTATAGGTATTGAAACGTAAAAAGAAGAAAACACACATCTACATATATGTATTTTATAATATACTTGACGTCTACATTCCCTTGTGTAATTGTCAATTGTTAAAACGTTAAACCTCAGAATGCATGCATTAACTGAACTAACAATAAGGAAAAAAACGAATTTGAATTTGCCGTTTGCCTCGTTAATGGAGAAAATTCATGAAATCACTCTAGGAATGGTAAAATTCTTACTGCTGACTGAAAGCTCACATTTTCCATAATTTACCATAAGTTATTGAATTCAAAGTTTTCACAAATACTTCAGTAAATCTCTAGTATATTTCGATACTTGCCTTCGGGCACACAAAAATGTACTTGCAAACGATCAAAACACAAACACACAAAAATGTCTTAATTAACACATTTTATATAAAATTATGAACATATGTTATTGGTACATATTTTTATTGCTAATAATTACGAACATGAAACCAACCTGATTTTGACTTGTTAATTACACATCAGTACGCGAAGCAAACGTGACCTTCAACAAGACAATCGGTTAACGCACTATGTATTCACCCATGCCATAATTTGTCTATCGAATGCTGGTCACAGATTTATATGATACATGCGTCATTGTTCATGTACATACATATTTATGTTTGTATTATTATCACCAGCGATCGTTCGAAGCAAATTGACGGATGCAAAAGAATAATTATTATGTTAATTATAGTCAGCTACAAAAAGTTTTTAGTATGAGAAGAATTTTAATACTAAATGCCATTTTTTTGTATCTTCACGCTTTATCCCGCACACAGCAGGGTAGGCAGAGGGAACCTAGTGTTAAGACATTCCGTTCCCCACTTTCCGCCGAATTCGGAGGCATTGCGTGCTAAGTGGCGGAACTTAACGCCGAACTTTTCCTCGACACCAGAGCGATGTAAATGGAAATATTAAATATTTCCACTCCTCGAGTGGGAATCGAACCCACAACCAGTCGTTTACAGTCACACGTTTGTGCCACTGTGCCACGAATGGCATATGATAATAAATATAATAAAAGCCATTTAGAATGGTGTATGCAACTGTTTCAATTAATAACAAAGTTGATATCCGATAAATTAGACACATTTTTTATCATATTTTTTCCTATAAAATACAGTGGGTATTTTATTTAATATTTTTAAAACAAGTTTTTTTTATTTACAACATTTATAACAATGGTCCAATTACAATATTCATGAATATTTTGGCGAACATACATAATTAAGTTAGGCTTCTATTTAGGTTTTTTATAATACTTTACAGTTATAGACTGTTATAAAATAACATGTTTTTACAGTTAAATTCATTAGCTTTATATATTTTTCCCATATAATGAATAATTTTGCAAAATTACTCGAGTTAGTACCTATTATAGAACCGTTTTAATGATTTTCTTTTCACATGTATTATAATAAAAGAAAAGAAAACGGTAATTTCTCCATTGACTACTTTACGCCAGTGTATCTAATGGATTATAATCAATAATAATCAAAGCAACAAGATTACAACTCTGTAAATACACAGTCAACAGTCTTCAATTTTACTGGAACGATGTTTATAGATAACTTATAGGTAGCTTTTACCTTCGTTTAGGTAAGAAAATGTCTTAAAATAAGTTATAATAAACTTAAAAACCTTATGAGAACAACTTTTTTTGATTATTCTCAGTAAGTTATGTCATTTGATATCCATACTGTAAAGAGGCACTAAAAATTATTAGTCCACCATCTTAGATTTTAGAAAGACGTTATTATAGCTAACCATGCATTATCATCAAATTAAAGTATCTACCAAACTTCAGCTCAATCATACATACTTTGAATTTACGAACAAATATATAAGCATACATTACAAGTAAAAAGTGGAAAGTGGAGAACTAAGTGACGTGATCAACTGCTCTTTTTTTTCTTTTTAGTTAAAACTCTAAACACTCAGAAACGAATAGAACTGTAACATTCATTGCTTTAACCATCCGTTGCAGTTAACCGGTATATTTTTAACAAGCTAAGCGATATTACTTAACATAGCCAATTCCAGATCCGTTAGTCATCTGTCGGACCCAAACTACGAAAGGAGTTTCATGTTATAACTGTCCGTAATCTGTGTTGTACAGTTATTCACGATGTGTTACTTGATTTTTGACATTCAAACGATATATTTCGCAGGTTTAATTTTGTTTATTGTGGGATATTATCTTATATACCTAATATTGCATGTAATATTCGATTTCTTCAGTTTATAATAATTAAATGATTAAATGGTTAATATTATTTATTATATATTAGTCTGTTGTAAATAATAAATTAATAATCAGAAATATTGTTGTATTTAAATATTTTTAGTATTTTTTTAAACATTTTTAAAGTCACACGCTTAGGAAATTAAAAAATACACTCGGAAAACATGACTTGATTTGAGTTGCTAATCATACAAATAAGTTGTATAAGGGCGCATGGCTCAGCGGTCAGAGCGCTTAGACGGTTTCCAAGAAGCGCGGGTTCGAATCCCGCTGCATTCAAATTAATATACGTTGTAAATAAAACCTACTTGTACTAAATATAATTTTAGTAATTTGGTTGCTAATTTTGCCATATGCAATCTTCATTTGCTCCATTCGGTACAGAGTTCATACAATATAAATTATCAATTACCTTTAATTCATACAGAGTATTTAAAGGTAACAAGATTAGGAAAGACTATCCTCGATCTGCTTTAACAAAATACGGCTTGACACCTCATCACTGCACAATTGCTACATCAGTATAAGAAAGTTGAAGCACGTACTGACTCAAATTTCCCTATATTCACCCTCGTTCACGACCTCTCTTTCATTACGATCATAAAAGAAGAGAGATCTATGCAATTCATATTCAAAAGATTAAGATAAATATGCAATTCATTTGCAAAAAATTAAGTAATCATATGTAAATATTGGATTGCATTATGACGCTAAATACTATTCCAAAACAAATTATCTAAGTATACAGCAATCAAGTAAACTGTTAATTTATTATTGCTAATCGGATTTGTAGCTTCAGGCTATAACTAATGGCATTCGGTTGTAATTTTTTATTGCACTGACCTTGATTGATGGTGTACACCCAAGTGTGTTTGCTATTGCAATACTAGGTTGCGTTCACCGACCGACGATAGCGTAGGTTTCGAAACCAACGATATTTGAAGGAGTAAACATATAGCGTAGTACTTACTACTTGCTTTATATTGACGAATTTACTTGATATTTATTAACTTGCATTTATTAGCTTAACCTGTGTCAATATATCTATATCAATCAATGTAAGAAAATTTTGTAAAGCTATTTGATCCACTTTGTGTCTTTCGATTTGCTAAAGAAATTGTATATATACTCAAATTAATGAGGATAAAAGAACAATGACTATAAAGTATTCTTGTTATAAGTACATTATCCTTGCCAGGGTTTAAGTGCGTCCTTTTAAGTTACTTTTTTAATTAATGTTTTATTTAATTTACAAACACAAAAAAAAACATCGTAAAATTCCTGCAGGTATATAAATGTATACTTTTTAAACTAAAAACAGTGATCATCTATTAGACGTATGGGAATAAATATATGTACGCAAGTATTAATTTATTAAGAAACATACTATATTACGATAAAAAGCTTCAACATATCTACTTTCCGTATTTTATTGCATAAATTATTGACCTCGAGGATTTTAATTTAGTTGCCTTATTGGTCAGCTGTTTGTAAAAGCTTCCTTGAGCTGGTTTTGTCATGATGAAAGCACATAAAAAAAAATAATTCTGAAAGCAGTTTTATATGCATACTTATTATAGGAATACCTATTTCAAAAGTAAGGAAGTATTACATACATATTTGCATCTTTTAAACATTAAGTAAATAATTACACGATGTTATTTATTATTTTATTCCAATTAAAGTAGGAATTAGGACGATTTATATAGACTTGTATAGTAGAGAACGGAGTGTCAAGTGTGACTGTCAAGCGACTGGTTGTGGGTTAGATTCTCACTCGAGGAGTGGAAATATTTATTATTTCCGATTTCTTCACTACACAAGTCCGCCACTCAACACGCAATGCCTCCAGAATTCGGCTGAAAGTGGGGAACGGAGTGTCTTAACACTAGGTTCCCTTTGTCTACACTGCTGTGTGCGAGATACAGGTGTGAAGCTATAAAAATTATGAAAAGAAGGAAAATCTGAATCAAGAACGAAAGTATACATATCAAGATAATTTACTTTTAAAAAGAAAATTTCATGGTGATAGTTAATTAGTTACTAGTGGGGGGTATTGGTAACACCATGACAAACAGAGCGTGCACTGCGTTACTTGCGTTTGCGCGTGAACACGTCTGAGAGTATTTTCTTATTTCTAAGAATACTATATAAGCACACTTGTTAGAAAATATTATTTTTATATATAGTTAAATAAAGTCTCTTCTTAATTATAATATTATTGAGACGTTATGAAAATATATTTAAACCTATTGTATCCTATGACTTATGGATAGTTCATTATTATTTTCCCGTCCCGCGTGTATATGTGTCGCGCATACGGCAGGGTAGGCAGAGGGAACATAGTGTTAAGACACTCCGTTTCCCACTTTCCACCGAATTTTGGAGTCATTGCGTGCTAAGTGGCGGAACTTAACGTCGCGCTTTGCCTCGGACACCAGAGCGATGAAAATGGAAATACTAAATATTTCCACTCTTCAAGTGGGAATCGAATCCACAACCAGTCGCTTTACAGTAACACTTTGTGCCTCTGCGGCACAACTGGCCTCAATTATTTAATCATTTATTAAATTAACATATTCATTAACTAGCTTTACGTATTTTCTCACATAGCAGGGTAGTCAGTAACAACTTGAGCGAAACACTTTGCATTCTCCACATTTCTTCCGAAATTGATACATATTAATTATATTACACATAAAAAAACCCAATATTGTTTAAATTATTGACATGTCTCATTAAACTGAAAGGTTGTATACAATAGAAAATACCTACATAATAATAATTATTATTATTTTTAGTTTCACGCTGTATACTGCACACAGCAGGATAGGCAGAGGGAACCTAGTGTTAAGACACTTCGTTCCCTACTTTCCGCCGAATTAACGGCGGTACTTAACGCCACGCTTTTCCTCGACACCAGAGCGAAGAAAATGGAAATATTAAATATTTCCACTTCCCGAATGGGAATCGAACCTACAACCAGTCGTTTACAGTCACACGCTTGTGCCACTGCGCCACGACTGGCCCCTTTATTTAATATGTTCGATAAATTTATTTGATAAAACGCGTATAAACACAACAAAACAAATACTTTTTGTACCAATTACTTTAATTAGTACCTTATAGAAAATAATATTTTCTGTTCAAAAAGGAATATGGAATTTCTATTATTTTTATTGGAATACCGCAGACTTAAATCAACATTTTTGACGTATAAGTGTTAATACCAGAACAGTGGAAAATTTTCTTAAAGCAATAATTAAAATGCAAAGGCGATTGCTTTATTTACTACTTTTTATTACTGCAATTTTCACTTGTACGTAAAATAATTAAGTCGCAATGACGCAGTAGGTACATTGACAGTTGGATTGTACGTCTTTACCCAATTCAAGCTATTATTTATATTTAATTTATTTTAATAAACACCTATTTCCGCATAGGTACCAGAGCGGAGAAGTGAAAAAAGATATTATCGTTCCCCGAGCGAAAAACAAAGCAGATAGCCAGCACACAAACAAAGAACCATTGCGTTTACGATCATACTGACTGACTGACAGACTGAGCCACGATGGCCAAAATTTATATTTTTAATAATTTCTATAAATAACTGAATTGCCTTTATATTATACCAGGTTTTAATTGTTTAGGTTGTGAGGTATAAATATAATAATCAAGAAATATGAACTTGTATAGTTATATACTCATACTATACCGACTACCTAAACTAATAAAAACTAACGAAACAATAATTTTTGTGGTAAAGTCACAAAGAAGATTACTAAAGTTTCATACTGCAAAACAATATTACTACCACACTTGATATGTAAGAGAACACATATTGTAGGTAGGCATATTCACAAAAGTTGTAAAATATTTTTATAGGCAGTTTCGCAAAATATAAAAAGAATTTACGAGTACTATATATGGTAAAAAATATAAATATGAGCTTTGCGCTTTTTCCGCATAGCATTGTAGACAGAGAGAACCTAGTGTCATGACACTCCGTTCTCCATTGCTACTGTATAATAAAGAGTAAGTAATATTTTAATTCAACTTGACTTTTTTGTTACAGATTGCGGACACTTCTTAATTTTCGATGCAAGACAACCAAATCTAAATGAATTAAAAAGGAATGCGCCAGAGAATAACTTTATAGATTTTAATTATATTCCAAAAATGGCAACTGAAAGACAAGAATATATGAATGGAATAAGGCCTGGACCTTTAACAAGAGAAATTCCAGAATGTATGCGAGAAAAATACACAATTATACAAACAATATTCGATGTAATTGCATTTTTGATGGTTGCCATCGGTCATGTTATTCAAGGAATATATAAATCTATAATCGGGCATCCAAAGAAGGATTTGAAGGGTAGTATAGCATTAGTGACAGGTGGTGGTGGCGGCCTCGGCAGTCTGATTGCTCTGCGACTGGCCAGGCTCGGCTGCGTCGTCGTTTTATGGGACATAAACAGAAAAGGTCAGTAACATAAACCTTGTAATTATTGTGACACTTTACATATTTTTGTGTGTAATAATTAGTGCTTTTCTCTCTTTTAAATTTAAAATCGCAAACAGATTCCTTATGAAATTCGACTATTTAATAACTGAAGTTTTACCACAAACGTATTTTACGATCGTAGTTTATATTATTTTACAACACATACCAAAATCATTTGCGCAAAACCAAAAATATTTTATGTTGTGTAAACTCAAGCTTCGGATATACAATGTAAATAGTAAATAGGCTTTATAATTTACGCGTCATAGATCATCATGGCGATCTTTCAGACAAGCATTCTTAGCAAAGCAGACGTCTAACAGTGCCGAGATGCATTGTCCATGAATTGCAAAAGAGCTACATATGTATATTCGTACATTTTAGTGCTTTTCTAGTAACCGTTTAATTAAGTATAAATGTGCTAACGTAGTGTAAAAAGCATATGATCTTCTTAAAATGTTAATTAGACTAGGAATATGATAATTATTTTGTAGATTTTTTAGTGGTTACTTCAAAAATACAGTTATTTCGGAGATAATGTTCTTAAAATGTCGTTTTTGGTCCAATTGACGGTGATATATTAGTCACTAGGTGAGATTTTGTAGTTCTGTACATTAATCATGATTTTAAAGCATTTAAACAGAGTATATCTTGAAATTTCGTTTTTTGTTTAAATATACTTTCTTAAAAAAAATATTAATCTATTTAACTTTTACCCCCTATTTAAGCTCCTATAGGATTCTCTGTACTTTCTGTTGAATCATATTAAAATATATAGCATTCCTGAATAGTGTATCAATACAAATCATGATCGGTTCAATATTTTCGAATATTACCCCGCAAAGCTTTACCTCTTCTTTATATAAATAATATAGATATAATCCTACAAAATTTGCAGTTTCATCTCATTTGTATTTTTCTACTACACGTGGCACTGACAGAATATTTTATACGTACCATTGGATTATAAAGCAAAAATATTTAATTTAATTTTAAACAAGTCCACCTTGTACAATATATCTAAGGTTTCTCTCAAAACGCAATAAGCACACGAGCCTCCGAAGCCACACAGGTGGTTTTAAATAGTTGTACAACACAGATTACCTACTGTAAGATTTCTTTCGTTACAAATAAATTGAATGAAACGCTAGAACAAGTTTTATAATGAACAATGAATAAAGCAAAATGTATATTAATTGACAAAAAATATAATAAATTAGTAAGAAATATATAAATGAGTGTCGCACGCTCGCGTTTTTTACTGTCTTACTAAAATAAATAAAATACGAATATAATCCAGAACAGAAATTTAAAAAAATATACGTTTTTATCTACTAAATAGCCAGGTTCATTATCTTAACTAATTTAGATATTTTTCTTTACTTCTTTTATGTTTTAAATATTATTCTGAAGTGTACTCAGGTGCAAGTATGCAACGCAACGACGCAAACCTTTACTTAGCCCTTTTAAGTATTTTCTTTGACTATAAATATTTCTTTTATTAACGCAATACCAACTATAATAAAGTTTTCATATTATTTATATAATAAAATAGTATTTCCGCATTTTAATAAAAAATATAATTTATAATAAACAGTATAGTATATATAATAAAATATATGTATTATTGTTTAATTTACCATGTACCATACGTAGCTTCGCTAAATAACAAAAATATTCTTTAGACAATAACTGAACTTTTGTGACAGTGGCATTACTATTTCGTGTTCAAAGAGTGTTTACTGCGATAACTGTAGAAGATTTTCACACTATCCGTTTTCCATTCAACCAATATGTCAATGCGAGTAACGTCCCACAAATGAAAATATAAAAGGGTTTCAGTATTTATTGATTTTTTAAACCTTATTATGGCGCAGTCGGACGGACTATAAACACAATGGTTGTGAGTTTGATCTTATTTGAGGTAATAATAATATTTAAAATTAATCTTTCTTTTATTTTAAATTTATTAAAAAGGATGGAACTAAGGATTTTAACAATATATTTCCACATATAAGGTGGTGTGGATATTAAAAATACAATCTAAGAGTAGAGTAAATATGAGTTTTCACAATTTTAAATTTAATAATAAACCTTAATATCGATTGCGCGCCCTTCATGCGTGAATGTCGAAACCTGTCCAATGTTTACAGTCACAGTGACCCTAGGCCAAAGTCGCTGTCGCAATTCATCGAAACTGACCAGTAAATATTGCTTTAGGTTCGTTGGGTAGAAATAAAACAATAAACACTTAATACGTTTTACACCCAAAGTATTCAATTAATACAGGTAAAGGATGTTTACTTTAAGAACTTTTTTATCTATACAATTTTTTGTATTTTTTTAACAACGTCAAGTTATTAGTTGGTACGATAAGTTCGCACTTATCTCAATTTAATAGAATTGAATGACTGTGTTGAAGCCTGAAATAATAACGCTATTAGGTACAATTTGACAAGATTCTTCTCTATATCTCGGGGCGTGCTACAATTGTAAGAACACAAATAAAAAACAAACAATCAATGGCACTTACGTCCATAGATCCGGAAACATTTGAAAAAAAATCACGTGACAAGTTATTGTCTTAGAAAAATAATGCATAATACATATCGAAGTAATAATAACTCTAATTAAAGTCATTTATAATGTGTATGCAATCCACATTGTTAACTCTGCACTAGAATGACGTATTTCCATTTGAGAAACAAATGACAGTAGCTTGCAAGTAGATAATATCAATTTTCAGTGTGGGAGTGACAGGTTCGACTATAAATTTTGTTCTGATTGATAAGCAATTTTGATAAGCTCATGTGAATGGGAAATCTCGACGGGAGGGCTAGCATTAGCATATTTCTTTCTATTATACAATTCTACAACCGACTTTAAAAATAATATAACGCATTTATTATATGTACCTAATAAGCAATAAAAAAACATAAGCATTCCCTCCAGTCCGAATCGAACCTACAACGATCGTGTTTATAATCTGACACTCCCATTGCGCCATGATGGCCTGATTTACGTCCATGAACAATACATGTATTCTTTTAAATGTGTGTTCTCATGCGAATCGGCCAACTGGAATACAATTATCTTATACATTTTTTACAACTGGACTTAAATATTTAAATTGTTAACCTCACAAATTCAACTCGATAATTAATGGATCCGTAATCCTAATGGCTTTTCCCATTTTTTTGTCATACACAAAAGTAATGACATGTGGTGTGGTAAAGTTTAGCCCATAGAAAAAAAATAAGATCGTGTCAAGTGCATTAATATTGTATTAATACATCATTAAGGCTAAAGAGGCTTTAATAGTTATCGACTGTAATTCACTCAAGTATGACTTGATTAGTTAAGACTCGTACCTATAACTGGAATAAAGACATCTTTTGTACTAAAGTATTACTACAGGTACATATTTTTTTAAGCGTTACTGAAACTAGTAGGTACTATTTTTTCATTTTCATATTCATTCTCTGACTGCTTCACTTCTTTGATTTGTAATTTGTAATGATGTAATTGATTAATTGTTAATTAAACAGCTAATAGCCCCTTAAAAATTCCCATTCATGCTCGGCTCTACTAGTCGAGCTTCTCTCTGTACTTAAGCAAACTTAAAAAATATCCTTCTACTGCCGCCTTTGGAATATATGCTGATAATAAATAGTTCTTAATATGCCGAGATCTTTTGGTGAAATACCTCTCGCTCCTACTTCGATCCTTTTTTAATGTCGAAATGAATATGCGTAACTTTTGTCATAATTTCATATTGAACACTTCATTTATTGCCATCAAATGCAGACACCGTTGAAAGATTCATATTAAATTAGTATGGCTTAAGCTTGTAGTAATAATATAAATAAAGCATATAATAAGCGATACAGTGAGGTCGCCATTTAATCGACCTAAGGAGATCAAGGAAAACTTCTCAAGTAAACCGTAGGTATCAATTAATCACAAAATTAATCAAGTAAATATACTATGATCTTTAGTTGTATATCTTATCATGGCTCTTTACTGTAAGTTTCGTTAGAAATATGAATAATTCTTTTCATTTAATTAATTACGCCATTTAACTTTGATATTTTGTATTGCAATGTTTTTTGCTTCTTAACAGATCTTTGTAAATTTTATAGTAATGTATATCTATATTTTACACTTACATTTAAATAAAATCGTCATGACATTGCACACGTCAAACAATCAGGAACTGCCATTAAATTTATATTAGTGATAAAGGTTCTTTCTTAAAATTCTCTTTCCATCACATAAAGCGGCGAAAAGTCGAATACAAAAATGACAAATTATTGGGTTCTCTTTATCTACTCTGTAAATTGTAGAAGATGTACAAATAAGTGTATAAACATTTAAAGCTGTTACCACTTATCTTTTTGTATTCAAAAACGATATAAAAATGAATGAAAAATTAAGGTTAATTTAGGCTTTAAAAATTATAAAAAGTCTTATAATTTTTAAAGTTTAAATTCGTTCGCCCTTTTTTCATAACAGAGTTTTGCAGCTCTATTCTCTCTTACTCAACTCCTATTTATTGTAATGAAACTGTCCTATTCTTACCACTCATATTCGAGACATTGCATGTTCAGTGGTGGAACTCAACGAAAATTAAATTATATATTAAATTAAATGTAAGCGTCACTCGGACTGGGGATCAAATTCACAACTCATTTGAAAATTAATAATTGATTTACATATGTCTTTGATATGTTTACCAAAATTATATTTTGTCTAAACAGCATTTAAATCGGTTAAGCCGTTTCAGTGATTTATGTATAAAAGTGCACAGAAAACAGGTAAACAGAAAAGAAAAAAAAAAAAAAATTGTTTTAGATACTATTCCATTGACAAATACCTCTATCTTTCATCTACATGCAAACTGCTTTTTCAACAAACAACAGTTTTATTATATGTACGTTTTAATATATCTTTTATTATATATATATAGATTAGACTAAACACAGGCGCTGTTAAATGATTTTGGCGTGTTACATTAGAAAATCTTACCACACAAGGTTATTGAGCTATGTATTTCATTTTATTGTTTAACATGCGATATGTTATTAGTTTTACTATTTGCGAATTCTGAGAAAGCGGCTCTTAAATAAAGGAAACTCTCTTTATGTATACATTATCTGTGCTACGAGCTCATCTTAGTCATGTCCATAGAATATGTATGTAAAGGAGAGTTATTGCATATTAATACTTCACAAATGCGTTTCAAGCTGTATCTATTATTTTATTGTTGGTAATAAAATAATTTATACCTGCACGTGATATAGGTACCTTTGAATGTAAGTTATTCTTTAATTAAAATATGCATGTATTTAAATAAGCATTTTTAATTTACTTTTGTTATTTAGCTTCACGCTGTGTCCCGCACACAGCAGAGTAGGCAGAGGGAACCTAGTGTTAAGACACTCCGTTCCCCACTTTGCGCCGAGTTCGGAGGCTTGCGTGTTAAGTGGCGGAAATTTAATACTTTTGCATTTTTAATTTAATACTTTAATTTTTGTGGCCAGTCGTGGCCTAGTGGCACAAGAGTGTGACTGTAAACGACTGGTTGTGGGTTCGATTCCCACTCGAGGAGTGGAAATTATATTTCCATTTTCTTCGCTCTGGTGTCGAGGTAAAGCGCGGCGTTAAGTTCCGCCACTTAATACGCAAGCCTCCGAATTCGGCGGAAAGTGGGGAACGGAGTGTCTTAACACTAGGTTCCCTCTGCCTACCCTGCTGTGTGCGGGATATAGCGTGAAGCTATTTTTTAATTTAATACTTTTGTTATCGAAACAAACCAAACAATAGGCGATATATTGTTTTGGAAAGCTAAACCTAAATAAGTAGTCTAAAGAGAGTCTAAATATATGATAGTATATTATATTAACAGCTTTATTCTTCACAAAATTTGTCAAAGTAAAATTAAAAACAATTCTGATATATAGCTGTTACTATATTAACACACATTAGAATAAAAAACAAGCGTAATTGAAAAATATTTGCTTGTTTGTAATTTTAAAACACATTAAGTCCTTTAACAGTGTAAGTTACGTAATGTTTTTGAAGTAAAATACAAAGTAATGTTTAAAAGGAAACAAAAAAAGTGTGAAACAACGACGATTTAATATTTAAAATGTATGGTCGTCAGACATTCATTTTAATACTTTGCATTTTAAATTTTAACTGGAAGAAATATTTAAAAAAATATCTTATACTTTTTAAAAAAATATCTTATAATTATTAAAATTAAAATAATAATTGTGTCTTATTAATATTAATAATAAATGTACCTCTGTGGCAAATGTAAACGTGAGAAATAGTAAGTTCAAAATATATTGCATTTTAAACATAGGTTAATTAACATAGATCGATCTTTTTTAGCAAAGTTTGGATACCCAAATTTTTGAAATTTTTGGGGGCCAAATTCACGCCAAGTTTTAGTAATATTTTAAAATATCTGTAATGTAAATAAACTTATATTGGGTCGAATACAAATATTAATCGGGCTGCATCTTACCCAAGGGACGCGGGCTCAACCCTGATTTTTAAGATTGTAGTTGTTTCCAACTTGAGATGTCGTACCTTCAAGGTAAAATACTACGTTAGGTTCCATCATCTAACACCTACATCGTTTTTAAATATAACATAAATAAATCAATGCTAATTCAATATTCAATACTTAAACAGTTTATTACATATCTCAATTAGAAGTATTATCGACGTTCGTATTTTTTTATTTATTTAAAAAAAAAATTACATCACATTTATATGTAATTTTTTGTAATGAATAATAAAATGAATAATATTAGAATATCATTACAAGGTATGTTGAGATTTTTCGTTGATATTGCTCGTTTTTACTTTGTATTTTAATTGGTTTTTGTTTTTCTACAACATTTTATGGTAAACACAACCGGCTCATATTGTTTTATAAACAACAAAAAACATAATAGACGTGTAATGGATACGTACGTAAGAGGTAGACAACGATATAGTATTACGTTGAATAACTAACGAATAAAATAGTTACATTTTTGCCTTGTTATTTTAAAAATAGTAATTGATATTTTAGTGCTATAGATTTATTTCCATCAATTTTAATTTTACGAAGTGTCTTGACTAGGTTTTTTCTGATTCTCCTGCCTAAGAAAAAACATTAAACCGCCTTTTTTAAATCTAATTAACAAGTGTATTACAATGAGCTTGTTATTCCTTACAACGGTCAACGCGTCCTATTGATATTTTCCTTAGTATTTTAAAGATATACTCATGACTACATAGAAAATTAAAATGTCATCAAATTTAATTAGGAAATGTTGTTACTAGATGAGATAATCTTAAATATCCAACATAGTTTTATAGTTTACCTAGTAGGTATATATAGTTTAACTGTAATATTGAAATTATGGTTACACATTCAGGTTTTATTCCTAACAAAGAAGTTGTTAATGAGCGCGCAAAATTACTTGAAAATAGTTGGAATTAATGTCAATGGTCACGTAGAAACTATTTATGTAATTATATACATTGTAGTGTTGTAGTTACGTACCTATTTATTGTCTACGATACTAATTAAAAAAAATAAAAAAGTTCGGTAAAGACTAGAGAGGACCCTGTGTCAAGACACTCCGCTGTCACTTCCCGCCTGAATTTGACTTTTACAAGGAAAATAATTATTACAAATTTAAAGTTCTTTACACACAGAAAATATATATTTAATAGGTTTAAATTAATAGGTTTGATGACATTTCGTATTGCAAAGTTCCATTTTAAAAACATGTTTTCATAATAACATTATCAGAAGACATATTTTTTCCTCTTGCTTGGAAACGGGCAAATATTATATTACTTTAAAATGATAAGCAAAGTGTTTTAAGATATTATGTTCATAGCATCAATATTTACATCCTCGTAACCTTTCTAAATTCACATTAAAGTTTATTCGCCTCTTCTTTTTATGATCATATAACGGGATTTAAATACTGTAACCAATCTCAAAAATGCGTGATTGATAATTTTATGTAGAAAGCGTATGTCTAATTGTTTTTTTTCTTAACTATTCAGTTTGTATTGTAAAGTATAGGAAAGTTTCGAGAAAAAATAATTTGTTATATATTTTTACACAGATAACACAAAAACATAAAATATAAATCGTGGCCAGTCATGGCCCAGTGGCACAAGCGTGTGACTGTAAACGACTGGTTGTGGGTTCGATTCCCACTCGAGGAGTGGAAATATTTAATATTTCCATTTTCTTTGCACTGGTGTCGAGGCAAAGCGAATACGTCCGAATTTGGCGGAAAGTGGGGAACGGAGTATCTTAATACTCCCTCTGCCTACCCTGCTGTGTGCGGGATACAGCGTGAAGCTGAAAAAAAATATATATAAATTCAACTCCAAATAGGTTTATGTGTTTTTTTAATTAACTGCTTTATAAATATAACAACATCATTGACATTTTTTTAAAAACATCATTGACATTTAATTAGAGAAACAAGTTTTTTACCTGAACTTTGAAATAAAAATCAAAGAAAATGCCTTGACTGAATACGTTTTTAAATATCATAATATCGATAAATTAAGACGGCTTCATGACGCTTGCAAGAGTTGGGACGTGTCCGACTTCTGTGCGTTGAACGTCATGCGTCATATCGTTCTCTCCGTTCAGTCAATCCGTTCAAAATTTACAATAATTTAAATTATTGTAACTTTTGAACGGATTGAATTAAATAAACAATAACAACTAAAAAAAACTAAATGAAACTTTATTAGTTTACCAAAATACAATAGTCAAAAAATAAAAATCATTGTTTTATATAGAACCTAAAACAACATTGTTTCTCCTAATAATTTCTCTTACATGTCTCCTATGTACTGACAGCGATCAGTTACAATTTTATTATATGTATTGATACAAGTATATCCTTTCATATCTATAAAATGAAATTAAACCTCGAATATTGTTACTAGTTATTGTGATTTGAAATGGAAAATAATTCCAACATTGATGGATGTAAGATAATGCATTCAGCCTTAAGGTTATTCTCGACAGTGATTGATCAAAGGATTGCTTTGAAGTGATCACTTGAAGTGTCTATTATTAAATCTCTCTACACTAAGACGTCAACAAATCGATGTTATTATTTGTTGAAGTGTATGAGAACATCTTAGACGTGTAACGTAATACTCTAAGTACCATAAATTATGTATGCATAATGATAATGAAGTGCACGGTGTTTCTGCTTTTTGCAAACATATAAAAAAATAACGATGAATTATGACGTACGTATATGTTTTCGTGATTAAGGCCAATTATTATAAAAATAACTGTTACTGGTAATTTTATTACCGAAAACTTACTTTAAAGTAATAATTTGTCAAAATAAGTTTTTCAATATCTTTTTGAAATTATGTCAGTTTTGTTTTGCTTAAGTAGGGCTAGTATTTTAGAAAATATTCCTTGTCGACGGCCAAATACGGTGTCCGCCGGTATTCTTTACTGTAGCAAACACGTAGGTACAAGTAATACAAATGAGAATGCGAGAAGAAGTCTTTCTGTCCTTTCATGGCTAAAACATAGACTAGTTACTTTTTGAAGAAATCAACGTCTAAAATGTTGAATAGAGGATGAAAAAATGTATACCGTTTGCCCAATTTGTATTATACGTATTTGTATTTATGTATTTATAGAATTAAGGGTGAAAATTTGTGTGAAAAATAGAAAATGCTTAACGTAAATTACTAAAAAGTTAAAGTTGTTTAGTTCACGAGAGTAAAACGAGGGGTCGCTAGTATTATACCTATATTCAAGTAAAAACTGATTTTTATAATTATAATTTTTGTTTTTCACAATACCACAATAATAAAGATTCGTCAAGGTGAACTGCATGCTGATAATTCGTGTAATGAGCAATGAACACTTTCAAGTGTATACGGTCAAGTATAAACCAGCGGTTACAACAAAATTGCCTACAAACTACATATACACGTTTGTTACCTAATGACTTTCAGCACTCTTGGGCTCTTGTGAGTTGTTATATGATATATTTTTCATTCAATGTTACCATAAATCACCATTATGTTAATATATAAAAGAAAAAGTTTTATTCCTTTTATGAAAAAAAAATGGAAAAATAGGAATATGATGTTAATCCTTTTTATTTTTTCTGTGGGACTCTTAAACTCCTAGTTACGTACCTACTACATATAAATGGACTGTTAAAATAGTTTTTAAGCCCAGCCTAGCTTTTGGTACCTAATCAATGATAAAAGTTTAATAAAAATCCTTTCAAAAATCTTTTTTTATTTCTCCATGTTGATCATAAACTTTTAAAAAACATTTTTTAATTAAACAGGAATTGAGAAGTTTAAGCATAATGAATTTAAGCTCCTTTCCTACAACAAAGATGGTTAAATGTAATTATGTTTAAAGGTCAAGGAATAACTTACTGTTTTCAACAATTCAAGAGAATTTATTTACACAATAAAGATGGTTTAATAATTGTGAGTATTTTAACGTGATCAGTAATAATCTGTTGTTGGTTGGAATTTTCTTTGTTTAAAGCAATTAACAATTCCACGTGAATTAATTTATGCTATTTTTTTCTTTTGCATTATATTTTTTGTTACATTTATAATATAGGCATGTTTTATGACTGCTTATTTACATACATTTACATAGACTAATATCTTTATGAGAACATTGTAGATAAATTATACCTACTTCTTTTTTTTTAACAGTTATTAATATCATATGATATATTTCCGTCATGAGTGGAGGCCATTGTTGCGCAGAAGGAGAGCGCCTGACTGTAATTACGATTGATTGTAGGTTCGATTTCGATTTGATTAGAATCTAAGAGGAATAATCATAATCTAATTAATTTCCTTTCTACACTCTAGTGAACAAGACAAAGTCCAGCGTAGAGTTCCGCCGCTCTTTGACATTTGTGTGTTAAAGCAATGTCTCGAATTTGTCTCCTGACACTAGGTTCTCTATGACTACTCTGCTATGCGGAGAAAGTGCAAAACTGAAAAAATACAACATTTACCATTTATATTATAAATGGTTATATTTACCATTTATATTATAAACTTGATAATCTTAATAAGATATGGAATTATATAGGACGTCATAAAATAATTATAAACTTAACATTTACTTTTTAAACAGGTTAAAATTTTATAATCTTGCCATCAAAGAATAACATAAAAATCCTTAAGTCATAATTTAAAGAATAAAACAAAATGTGCTAAAAATGCCAAAAGAAAGTTTCCGTGTCAAATTTTATTATATCTACTGACTTTATCACAACTTTCTCTTCTTGCCTCTAAGAGTTACTCAAAATATCACATGTGAATAGACACATACGTATGTATTGTTTTTATTTCCTGCTATCTTTAAATTTAAAATAAAACTATAAAACTATTATATAAAATCCAAAAAGGAATAATTACAGCCCATATGTAAATTTTAGTTGAAATTATAACAACAATTAAAAATGTCTGATTAAATATTATATAAACAACTATCAATTAGAATATAATTTCATCAGTGAGGCCAGTCACGGCGCAGGGGCACGAAGTATGACTTTAATCGGGACTGGTTGTGGGTTGGAAACACCTCCCACTCGAGGGGCGGAAATATTTAATATTTCCATTTTACGTGGTGTCTGATCTGTTGTCGAGGCAAAGCGCGTTGTTGAGCTCTGCCACTTAATACGCAATGCCTCCAGAATTCGGCGGAAAATGGCGGACGGAATGTCTTAACACTTGGTTCCCTTTGTCTACCCTGCTGTGTGCGGAATACAGCGTGAAGCTATAAAAAAATATATTAATATTTATATTAATGTCCATTTTAATATTAAAGTAGCCTTTAAATATAATACCGACCTAAGGACCTTTTCCTCCATCAAAAGTCGTTCACTCGGATGCATTTTGCGGCTTAATGAATCGCGACGTTTTAATATAAACATGTCTGACTATAAATTATTTTATCTTTACCTTTACTAAAAATAAAAATCCAAGTAATAATAAAAAATATTTGTTTTTATACGAAGTACTAACGATTTTATTACTTACGAAGAATATAATAATAAATGAAGTTATTACAATAAAATTACTTTCTTATATAAATAAACCTTTCATTTCTGGACACATTTATTACTTACTAGCGGCCCGCTCGTGGCTTCGCCGCGTGAACTACATGACTGCATCATTATATTGCAACCCTCGGGGGTGGGTTTTTGAAAAATAAAGTAGCCTATTTTTAAGCTTAGCTTATCAACTTTATTTATGCCAAAATTCATTATAATCGGTCAAGCGGTTTAGATTTTTCATATAAACTTTCCTCCCCTCTTTCAACCCTATGGCGGTTGATTTTTGAAAAAATAAGTAGCTTATGTTAGACCCAGTAACTTTTCCTACTTTCATTCTAAATTTCATCCAAATCGGACCGGTACACTAGCCGTGAAAACATGACAGACAAACACACAGACTTTCGCATTTATTATATGCAATAATGATTATAAATATTTATTTTAACGTTTTCAAAGTGTTATACATACACTTAGCATAAGATAAACATGATAAATATAAAACGGAACGTAGCGGCATTCGAACCCGTGCTTTTCGGAACCGAAATCCGATCTATTGCTTTAACAGAGCATATACACATCAGAGCATCATACATCTGACAATTACAATTTATATAACCCTAATAATAATTAATTCCAAACTAAAGAGAAAAGTAGAAGTAATTAACGTACTAATCAATCTATTCTTTATTCTGTAGAAAAAAAAATTCTTCAATCACTACTTAATTAAAGTTCATACATAAATAATATATTTGTAAGGCTTGAGGAGTATCTAATCAAATAATAAGCAAGTCCCGACTCTGACATCACGTAACCAAGAACTGGCCCTAAGATGAGCAACACCGTTGTTTCATTTTGTTCTCGGACGTGTTGAAGGCTCCGAAGCAAATTATGATAGAAAACATTTATTACAACATCAAGCAATAATAGCTTATAATTACGTGCTAATACATATTTATTCTGTTTTGTTTGTTGAGATATTCAAAAAAATATTGATTTTAATTTTTAACAGTTTTTAATAGCTTTTTAGTAGTGGTAGCTTGTTAGTTTGCAAGTACCAAGAACGTTTTTTAGTTGTTTATGTATACTATTATGCTCATCTTAATGATTAATGGTTATATAACAGTGATTATGCGTGTCACCTATACAAAAATGCTTTAATTTTATGTTCCAAAATATAATACGTTCGAAAAAGATTTACATAAAATCTTTATTTTTATATTTAAATCGTTTTCACACCTTCAATGTAGACAAAGATTATCATAAATCATTCTATTCTACACTTAGCCCTTACAAAGAAAATATAAGTTATGTGCTGGAACCAACTGCACGAAAACGAAGCGTAAAGAATATACATTCGTACCTGCGCACAAAACCTATTGACATTACCTTAAAGGAATATGTCCCTCGTAAAAACTATGTTCAAATGAATATAATTTAACACTTATATAGTAAATAGATAGTAAACAGCAATCGATGTATGAAACATTGCATCTGAAATCTGCTAATTGACTGCCAAGAACATCAAAGGTCGAACAAAGTAATATGAACATACATTTCTTTAGTTTATTCTCATGGTTTCGAAAATAAATATATTAAGATATAAGAAAATATTAGGAGACTAACATACATTTTTAGATAAATAATGGTTTTGAACGCAGCAGGGTTTGAACCCGCGGTTCTTTGAAACCATCCAATCGCCCTAATCCCTAACCTATGCCTTTAAGAACGCTGGTAAATATTCGTCTGGGTAGAAACCACTCTTTTCTCTCATCTTCTCTTCTACATTTAATCTTTTTTAATAAGTTTTCTAAAAATGTTATTCAAGATTCACTTAAGTATTTTTAATGATTGAAATGTACGAAGTTTCAGTAAATATATTTTAAATAAGCATGTAATAAATATTTAAAAGGGTACAATTAAATATTGTAGATAATATATGATAAATGTTCAATTATATTTACATTTAAATGGTATGTAAACTATATGTATAAAGGTTTTTTCGAACGTCTAAATATAAATAACTAATTTTATTATGCACTTTTTTGAGCTGATAAAAAATGGTCAAATTGGGAACCTGCTTTTTAATGATACGTTTGATAAGTGAACCTGAACTTGTAAAGTGAATGAACTCGTAAGGAGAGAACTAATAATAATAAACCGAGTATTTTGAAGAATTTGATGTCTTACAGAAATAGCTATTACTACACTAGACTAGAGTATATCCAGTGATATAGTTTTTAAAAGAGATAGCAAATGTTCATAAAATCAGTACGTTATTCTGACCAGTTGAGATGTTTAGAATATACACGTGATGGTTGTGAGTTTGATTCTCTCATGAGAAATATTCATATTTAGACAAAAAATACAAAAAACGAGGAGTCAGTGTAGATGATAAATAAGTACTGTTAGTACAGTTCATTTCTAGTTTCTACAGTATTATTACGTCAATATTTCATAGAACGCATGAAAATTAACTCGTTGGTTAATCTAATAAGAAAACAAAATTGATGATCAAGATGCAAGATAACAAGTAGTTCTTTTAGACAGCATGCTCTTACGACCTGCAAACCTGTATTTTACTGACTACGGGTAGACTTAAAGTTGATACCAATAAAGAAACGTGTATTTATCCCCTAATTCCAATTAATGTTAGTTAAACTTAACTTTAATAACAATTAAGATTGCGCCCAAAATAATAAACATAAATATTATAAAAGCCCTTTTATGTACGAGTATATAGTATATTTTAAAAGTAATTTTAATTTCAGGGTTGGAAGATACAGTGAAACTAGTCAAAGGAATAGGTGGCAAATGCTACGGGTATATGGTAGACCTCGCCAGCAAAGACGACATATACCGGGTCGCCAAGCAAGTGGACGAGGAAGTGGGCAGAGTGAGTAACTGTTTTGTATTGAGTAAATATATTTTAAAAAGGTAAATATATATGTAGGTATATCTCCATGTGTGGTCGAGTCAACAATGCTTGAGTTGGTACCGGTGGTAAAAGTCTTTGCAAAATTTTCAAGATTGCAAATATGTTAAAAGAAAAAATAAAATATTAAAATGCCAAATTTAAAAATAACATCAAAAACATATATTGACATAACGTGCTTGGTGTACACATTTTGTATAGGGTATACTAAAATGAAATTATACATAAAAAAGCACCTTCACGTTTTTCCGTTGTTTTGCTTGTTTCGTTGAGTGGCGGAAATCAACGATTCTCTTTGTCTGATCAATCTGCACCAGAGAGAGAAGAAAAGAATTTAAATACAATATTATTCTCCTATAATATTATCCTCGCTTGGAAATCGAATCCACAACCATCGCGTTACAGTCAAACACTGTTCCTATTGCGCCACGACGGCATCCAATATTTATATTTATAAGAACAACAACAACAACAACAACAATATTTATATTATCAATCAAACATATAACGTTTGTTGATTCGATTCCCAGTCGGGGAATTGATTATATATTTATTTTCTCCGCTCTGGCCTAAGACCTACAAAACGCGGTGTAGAGTTCCATCACTCAATAGAAAGTGGGGAACGCGAGTGTTTTGACACTAGGATACTTCTATGTGTGAAAAAGTCTATGCTAACTGAAGCTCATAAGCTATTTGTAGATTCATGAATCTAAAAATAAATACAGTAAGCAAAGAATATTAACATGTGAAGTATGTATGTAAAAATATAAGTTATGCTAATTAATAATTTTGCAAAACGACTAGGCAGTGCAGGAAGTAAAAAAAATATTTAAGTATTTTTTTGGCCTAACATTATTTTTTTTGCTCAGGTGACATTGAAACAATAATTAGCATGACTATTTAAATGAATTTATTTTTTATTAATTAAGTTTTTGCAAAACTGTACGTATATGTTATGAACTGTAAGCGTGGTTATGGGTTCTATTCTCACTTGGGGCTAATGATTTTAACTAATTTTAATTTTCCGCTCTTACACTCAATGTCTTAAGTTTAGGTTCTCTCTGATTGCGTTGCTATTCTAAAAAAGCGTGTAATTGTACATTTTATAGGACGATATTATTGTTCTATCGACACTATTTATTGTACGACGATATAAATTAATGGGGCTAGTCGTGACGCAGACGCACAGAGTGTGCTTGTAAAGCGGCTGGTTGTGGGTTCGATTCCCACTCGAGGAATGGAAATATTTAATATTCTCATTTTCTTCCCTGTCGAGGCAAAGTGCGGCATTAAGTTCCACCACTTAATACACAATGCCGCCGAATTCGGCGGAAAGTGAGGAACGGAGTGTCTTAACACTAGGTTCTCTCTGCCAACCCTGCTGTGTACAGGATACAGTGTGAAGCTAAAAATATATATATTATTGTCTTATTAAAGAAAATGATACAATAAGTACATTGAAATTTGATTCTAAATATTTAATTTTCTTGCCCCAGGTCACACTCTTGATCAACAATGCGGGAGTTGTCTCCGGGCAGTACCTGTTGGATACTCCCGATCATCTTATTAAGAGAACATTCGACGTCAATATTTTGGCACATTTTTGGGTTAGTATTTTGACTTAATAATTTATTTTTATGTGTATGAGATGTCGTCGTAATCACGTTTAGGTATTTTATTATTAAACATAAGAATCGTGAAATTTAAAGAATATTCTTTGAATTTCACGATTCTTATGTTTTTGCGGAAAGTTTACTAAAAAACTTAATTTGAAGACATTGTGTACCTTTCGAAGATATTTACCTAAATGTGGAACCATGTTAAAAATATTTTACCTTTCTGCAGCAAGGGTTAGTTGAGTCAAATGATTTTATTTAAAATAAGATAGTAAGAAGGTTCAAGCTTCATTTTTTGAACGTTAAATAATTTACGACCGGTTCACTAAAGTTAATGCCTCAGACCTGAGAAGAATCGGCGCAAGAAACTCAGCGGGACCTTTTTTCTTCAAGAAAATGCGTCAGTATCAATTATATACCTATATATTTTTTTATTACAAGTGTAATAAAAGTGATATATGATTGTTAATACAATTATTTAAAATTTTAATACATGTTAATTAATTTCAAATTCTGTTTCGCTCGAGACTGAGGTCAGAATCGAAGCTTCGGTTTCCGTTTTAGTTTTGGCTGAAAACCTTGTAAAAACACTCAGTCGGATACTACATTTAGTTTAATTTTTTAACTATTTTGTTATTATTTTAATTAAACATGATAAAAATAACGAAGTCAGGAAATATATAAAAAAAACATTCGTGAGTTGTTCCATTGTCTTCATGAAATTAACAATTAATATTTGAAACACCGCAAACAGATTGACTTTAAAGAGCTAATTTATGCTTTTGTCTTGCATTGCGTTCATAATTATTCATACTTATACAGTAGATATGCAAATTAAAATAATTATGAAGATAAAAAACAATACTGTAAAAAAATATAAAATATTTTTTATTTAAAATGTTACTGTACTGTAATAATTATTGTACAACAGTAATTATTTGCTTTATAGAAGCTATATTCCCGAGTCGCTGCTTTTACCGAGATCGATAATATAAACCAGTATTAAGTATACCTAAATAAAAATAAATCATGTCACATCCATTGCTTTTTTTGTATAGACATGCTTCTTGGGCGGTGGAATGCCATGAGCGTACTGTAGTTTGCTGTAATTATAGGTATCCTGTAGGATAGAAGAGTTGTTGTTAAAACACGAGATATTCTGAAGTTGCCCCTAAGGTATAAAATAAGGGGTATTTTTTTACAGAAGTCCATTATTTTTAATGTTATACACATATGTGGGTATATTATATTGATTAAAAATAAGTACGATTAAAAGTATTGTGACGTTTGTAGATATTCTGTCTCTAAGTATATTTTAAAAATGATGACGATGGCAGCCTTTCCTAATGCTCGATGACAATTCATGAGTATACATTTATGACTAAATTGTTATTCCATTGTGGATATTATTATAATACGTTTCATGCTATTGCGTTTTTCGCTTCATGCTATTTCTTGCATAGCAGGGTAGACAGAGAGAAGCTAGTGTCTGGGACATTCCATGTGGACAAATGACAAAACTCAATGTCGCGCTTTATTTTGTCACCAGTTCGAAAAATTATATAAATAAAAAAAAAAAATTCATGATCATAAAATGATCATAAAATGAAAATAAATTATTTATATTTCCAATGTTTTCCCCGATTGGCAGCCGAACTCATAACTATCTCATTTACCATCAGACACTATCGCACTCCATCGCGACGGCACCACCGTTTATATTTATAACGATCATATTGCAAATGCGTAAGACTATCATGACGTGATTTTACCTTTTCCGCTGAATTTTATTTACGATACAACGCAGTAACTTTAAAATAAAAAAGTTACGAATAGGAAAATGTCGACAAAACAAACCCCAAATTTCTGTTATTTTTGACTTTCAATATAAAACTAATTGTCAATTTCAGACGGTAAAAGCTTTTTTGCCAGCCATGATTGAACAGAATGATGGTCACATAGTCACCATTGCATCCATGGCTGGACATGTTGGTGTCGCCAAGTTGGTAGACTACTGCTCCTCCAAGTCAGCAGCTTGTGGCTTCGACGAGGCCCTGAGACTAGAATTAGAAGTCAAAGGGGCTAAGGGCGTTCACACGTCACTCATATGCCCTTACTTTATACGAGCGACAGGAATGTTCGAGGAGGTCAACTCAAGGTAATTTCTTTTTAATTCTCGCTAAAAAACTTGTTTCCACTTATAACAATTTCACGATCTTTTCAATTCATTATTAAATAATATATACATAGAGCATCCGACCTAAATATTATTTAAAAAAAAACTGAGTTTTTATTTTTTGCACACCAATTTACACATGAATGATGATTGCAAACAGTAAAAAACATGATTAATTCAATATATTTACGATTAATACTTTTACTAAAGAAAAAAATATCTATTTATTTTTGTATAATTCATAGATATTTGGTAAATTCTCATAATTGATAAATATTCCATGTACCTATTTCTTTAGTTTGATACAACGTATAAAATATTCGTTACAGATTTGTGCCAACTCTGAGCTCCAACGAGGTAGCCGACCGAGTCATTCTAGCGATCCGCACCAATGAGCCCATCGCTGTTATACCCTCATACTTCCGCCTGCTGATGCCATTTAAGTGGTATGTTGATACTGCTTTTAAATTTTAGTATTTCTGTGTACCCGTTTCCATCCTTTGTTATGTTGAAAATACAGTCAAGAATAAAGGGGCTAGTCGTGGCGCAGTGGCACAAGCGTGTGACTGTAAACGACTGTTTGTGGGTTCGATTCCCACTCGATGAGTGGAAATATTTAATTTCCATTTTCTTCGCTCTGGTATCGAGACAAAGCGCGGCGTAAAGTTCCGCCACTTAACACGCAATGTCTCCGAATTCGGCGGAAAGTGGGGAACGGAGTGTCCTTAACACTAGCTTCCCTCTGACTACCCTGTTGTATGCGGGATACAGCGTAAAGCTAAAAAAACATTCTGCACACTTTTTCTCGTATAGTTGTCTGAGAAAACCTATATGTCGATTTTCTCTGATATCTATTTTTCGTCCGATTTTGAGACATAGCATGTTTAGTAGCGGAACCAAACACCGCCGTGTTAGGAAAACTTTCTTAAATTTTGTTTATATACTATGCAACGTTCTAACCCAAGCTCTATATTATTGCAACGCAAATTAGAACATTATAACCTGTTTAATGTTAAAAATAACATATAATAGATGCTAAGAAAATATATTGTTCTTTAATACACATTACATTATAGGTGCAGTATTAATGGCCAATTTATTATTCAATAAATGTTTTATATCAGGTCGTGATTCTTGACCTAAAACTGCTGTTCAAAGCGGAGTCAAGGTTTACTTTGAACTAGCGCTCGCATGATCTTATTCGTTTTTTATAATAACAACTATTACATATCATGCCATCTTATGTTAAAATGTTTTTATAAGTACATCAATGTATCATTCTTTACAAAATAAAAAGAAAACAATAAGAAATGAGACCAATACAATGTCTTCATTCAACTAATTAGTTGCTATATGTATAAGAAGGAGCATAAAGAAATTAGCACCTAACATTAGCATATCAAGCTTTGATATTCAAGTTTCTAAATCGTTATTTTAGTTAAATTTTAAAATTCATATTCAACAACGTGATTTAAAAGAATGTAGCATGCGCAATACGTTCAGAGTAATAAAGTAATATGGGCCCTAATAAAGCCACGGATAGTAAAACAGAAAAAACAACTTATTGCATACTTAATTTTTTATTTGTATATGAAACTTCATATTATGATTGTATAGCGCACTGGTTCCCAATCAGTGGTCCACAGACCACCAGTGGTCCGCAGACGAGATATAGTGATCCGTGAACAATTTTAAATTTAGCGGGTGTTTGTAGATTATTACGGACCGTTTGTAGATTATTACGGATTATTTGTATTATACTTACATACATAGTGGTCCCTGCTAGCAAGAATAATGTAAAAGTGGTCCTTGATCAAAAAAAGGTTGGGAACCCCTGGTATAGCGTATATATTGCGTTTCATATTATACATGTATGAATTCGTGTATAAATGTGTTACAACAGTTATATTTGTAAGGTCAGATTTGAGATAAACGTTAAATTATCGCGTTTCATCTAGAATGACGAAAAGATGATGCTTGCTAACATAACAATTATTCATCCGAATTTTAATGTATTTTTTTACTTTTTCATTGAAGTCCCGCTTTTTCTGTAGATGTATAAAACGTACTTTGCTCTTGCTACTTGACAATCTATCTATATTCTTAAATTTTGACAAGACTGTTTGTTTGACTTTGACTGAGATTAGTTTTTAAACGTTAAAATTAAAATAATGTCATTAAAATAAAACTTGTTTTGTACATTTGGACCTGGAGTCAATAAATAAAGCATCTCAAGCGGAAAAACGAAATAAATGTGAAAGGAAAAATAATTTGGCATTCATCTTTATTATTATAACTTGTCTTAACCATTGATAGAGCTTGGTTGAAATTTTAATGATTTCAGCAATATGACATTATGACTACATAGTATAAAGTAAAATCGTATCTATATATATGCTTAGATGTTCAAAACTACCCAACGGATTTTGATGCGGTTTTAGTAAATAGAATGATTCAAAAGGAAGGCTTATATGTATAATATATGCATAATATAATTATAGAGGATAATTTTAGAGGAAAAACACCGATAATTTTAGAGGTTTCTAATGTGATGTCGGCGCGGCGGGCCTATATTTCACGCAGGTTAGGCTACGAGCAGGCCGCTAGTTTTATTATAAAAACATACTTCACAAAGCTACTAAGACCGATGTAAAATAGTGTATTACACGAGAAATCGTACCAAGCGTAATCATATTAAGCTGTTTCTACTGCATTTAAACAATAGTAATGTTAATTCAAATAAAAATCACGCCTCTACTCACTGTTTTGTTAGCCTGAGAACAAATTACAAAATTCAATTCATCTTTTGTTATAAAGTTGGTACAAAGCGAATAACTTAATTTCAATACAAGTTACTTCGTGGGAAACGCTTTATTTTATTGCTAAATATTGCCGAGAGAAAGATCTCGGAGATATTGCTCATTTTTAATAATAAATTGGTAATATTACACTAATATAACCAAGTTTCATCAAAACTTCTATAATTTCGTTGTATTGTATACTTTTTACTTACTACTAATACGTTTCCACTCTTTCAAGTATTTTCTTTATGCATCGCGCACTATTTGTTTGGTGGCGCTTAATTTAATTATCGTTCTATAATCATACCTATAAACAATTTATGATAAATAGTGATTACAAAAAGCAATTAAAATATATAGGTATTTCAATTAATATTACTTTAATTGCAGAATCCTCTTGATTAACGGAAACATGCAAATTACAATATTTATCTTTTCACTGTTTTTATACATGTCATACAAAACTCTTATTTAAATCATCATTTAATAACAATTAATTACAATTTCAGGATAGTGCCATGGTCGTGTACGTCAGAACTAATACGTAATTTAGTGCCAGACGCCGTGCCCGCCCCAATGCCAATGCCGGAGAGTCATCAAGCAGAGAGCAAGCACGTCCTCGCCACTCCGCTTAAGGAGTCACGACCCATGTCACTTGCGCCACCCGCGAGACACGACCGGCAAGTGTGATGCGATCGTTATAGGAATCAACGTACCAATGGTTAGAGCAATGATGGCATGTATTTTAATAGCGTTTTGTTAATTTCCTCGTGATATTATGCAATATTTGAGTATTTGCTTAGTATAAATAGTTATTTCTGAAATTACTTCTTTTTTAAATGCAACGAAGTTTTAATCTGACTAATCGAGTATGTTTTTGGTTGTCTCTCTATGGTCGCGGACTACTGTAATTTCGCAACGTCACGTTTTCTAAAATATATTTTCTAAAACAGGGGTTCCCAACCTTTTTTAGATCAAGGACCACTTTTACATTATTATTGCCAGCAGGGACCACTATGCATGTAATCCTTGCAGTTTCTGTTAAAAAATGTTTTTTATGTCGAGTTAAACTCATTAATGCCATCTGTTGCTTATTATTGGTTGCAACGTTGACTTAGTGTTTTGAGGGACTTTTTAGCTTAGCTTTTACTTTACAATAAGTATTAAGGGTACGAAACTTTCAAGGACCATTCCAAGTTGCCTTGCTAAAGCCTTAATATTGTTAAGCGATAACTTTTCGATTTAATATAAGTTTTGAAAACGATAACATAATCGCTAGATACTAGACTATTTTTCTTATAAAAATATTTGTAATTGCAAATTTTTATTAAGTATCTACAAACTTCTACTGGTTTTGTAATAAATGTAAAGATAGAAGTATAGTAATTCTATGTTAACGTCTGTGTTATTTAGTCACGTTAAGATAACTAAAACGTTTTCATTATTGATTACAAGTCTGGTGATAAGAATTTAATTGTGTTAAATTATAAGAACGCTTGAAACGATATTTTAAAATTAAAACAAGTTTACCAAGTTAATTTTGTGATAATCCAAGTAATATCACCCATCAGTTTTTACCTGTATCTATTCTAATTTGTATCTATCAACATCTGTATTATAAATATGCTCTATTTGGGCCACATGTAATTATTAAGCCGCGGTTTGCGTATAATTATACAAATAATTATACAAAAAGAGGAATAATTATACAAAACTAATTCCATGTATAAAATGTGTATAATATATCAACTAAAAGAATATGTTATCATGTATGAGGATAAAAATGGCTAAAATACACATATTTCACCTAACTTTCCAATTATCAAGAATGGAAATTGCGTAAATAGATCAAATTAGTTAAATAAATAATTTGAATTATTAATACACAATGAAACATACAACTTCCGTTTTAGTTTAGTTAACAATTTTTACATACCGTTTTTATATTGAATGAAATATGAAATACCTCGTTTCACAATTACTAACTGACACGATGCTTCCATTATTAACTTAATTAATTAATATTGTTAATTACAACAGAATCAATAGATTGTTTTAATTTTAAAAATATTTGAAAAGGAAGAGAAGATGTTCCAGTTTCCTGATAAAATTGCTCAAAAAAAAAACAAAATTTAGATATCTTCTTTTTGTATATATAGACTAATACCAATATTGTACAAAACATAAGTTTTCCATGGTGGTTAGAGGGAAGATCATCACTAAAATATGTGATATAAATATAATATAGAATTATTATAGTATATAATTTGTAATGTTGTCTTTTTATGGGTTATTTGAGTAACTATTTTTTAACTTTATTTTATTTCATCGTCTTTTAATCAATATTTGCTACGATTTCTACACCTTTTCCTATATCTATTAGAAGCCCTCGCGGCGCTATGGAACAGCGTCCGACGCATGTTGTGAGTTCGATTCCCACTCGGGAGCATGATTACATATTGTTTTAATTTCTCCGCTAAGCGATCAAACTGCAGTGTTAAGTTCCACCACTTAATACGGAATGCCTCAATTGCTGGCAGAAAGTGGAGAACGAAGTGTCTTGGCAATAGATTCTCTCTGACTACCCTGCTATGTGGGAAAAAAGTGTGCACTAATTATAAATAAAGCTGTACTAACTACTTAAAACATTTTGATAGCAATATTGTTTGTTATAACTCATAATAAGACAATAATAAAGGAATAAGTATAGCAAGATATCATATTTACGTATGTTACCTTATATTGGTAGACTTGAACATGGTCTTTATTGTTACGGTGGAAACGTGGGGAAATTGAGATTTTAATACAAAAAATAAAATATAAAAATTATATGTCATGACTTTTATTTCTTACAAACAATTATTATAAGTGAACTATTATAAAATCCATTCAAACTTAATGATAGGAACTTGCTGTTCATTAACAAGGCACAATTCACAAAACAATGTCGCTATAGTTACTTATTTGCTTTATCAACCACTGCTTATTATAAGTCTTCTTATTAATGTATAAATAGTCTGTCTAACGTGCAGTGTGACAATGTGTGATTGTTACCGCGATGCTTGTGGGTTCGATTCCCACTCTGGGGAAATGATAATATATTATATTCATTTCTTCGCTTTGGTAAACGCGGGGTTGGTTCCGCCACTTAACATACGTCCTGACTCCAGTTGGAATCAGGAGAACGAAGTATTTTGAATTTATGTTTACTCGAACTACAATGCTATTTTGAAAAAAGTGTGAAACTGAGCCACAATTTATGTATGAAATTATGATGAATTATGATCTGAAAATAGAATTTATCACTTACTTGGTTGCAAAATGGAACTAAATCCAAATAAAGGTATTTGAACTGAGGTACTTTTGAAATTCCAACATTATTTACCAATACAATAAAATGAATTACTCGATTACGCCATGTTACACGTACAAAAAGCATTATCACATGTTTATTAGTCAATCAAACAAATAAGCACTAAGCGTTGTCATACATCAAATAGTAAATGCAAAGTGGTTTAAGTGGTCAAAATATTAGAATATTCCTCATATGAATGTTAATTCATTATTTAATGAATACACAGGAACAAGATTTTTATTTATTAATAAGGAAGTATATTGTTACTAAAATTTGAAAATATTACTAAATTTATAAATATCCTTTATATTTATAAAATTACATTTCAATTAAAGTATATTTTTGAAGTAGCGGGACAAGTTTTAACTTGATGAAAATAGAATGGCTTAACTGAGCTTGTACGGTTTTCAAGAAGTGCTGGCTCGAATTCCGCTGCTTTCCAAAGCTTTATATGTTGTAAAACTGTTTTTATTATTCTAATTGTGTGAATAATACTTTAAAATTCAAAATAAATAAATATTACAATTTTTTTAAAGAATAAGTTATACCACTTTTACACTACACACTCAATTACATAATATAAATTACATTAACTTCATTAAAACTTTGCTGAGAGACTAGTAGTGATTATTTTCTAATAATTATATTATTAATTATTATCTATTAAAGTTAAAATTGTAAAAAGTTTGTAAAGCATTACTATTGACAATATTATAAGATTTTTATTAACAAAATATAAAATAACGCTATGGTAAATTTTACTTATAAGTAATAATATGTAAAACTTGTACTTTTAAATTGCTTAATGGTAGGTACTAGGTACTTAAAATATAAAATACTATTCCTTTTCATAATATTAAGTAGCTACGGCCGTGATAATTAAAATATATGTAGGTATATAGCTCATCCAAAAGAACAGCGACGTAATTACAAAAAAATAATATATTTTATTTGATATTTTTTAAGTTTCATAAATTTTCTCACGAAGTTATGTATGGGTACTAATATTATAAATGCGAAAATCTGTGTGTCTGGCCCCATTTGGATGAAATTCGAAATGAAAATGGATGGAGGACCGAGGGTCAAACATAGACAACTTTTTTCAAAAATCACAACTAAGGGTTACACTAGAAGATGAAAGTTTATATGAAAAATGTAAAGTTGATAACGCAAGGTCAAACATAGGGTAGATATATATTTTTTTAAAAACCTGCCCCTAAGAGGACAAAACGGTGAAAAAGTTTGTGTGAAAAATTCAGTATGTCAATCATTGTTCTATTGGATGAGCGATATGTAACTAAATAAAAAATAATACAATTTATTAAATGATTACAGCAGTATTACAATTGAATAATACTCAATACACTTATGCACATTTAATGCAAAAATTTTTACACATTTTCTAACAAATACCAAATAATTTCTACCCGTCCTTTCTACTTATAAATCATGCCGATCTCTAGGAAACGATTCAGGCAATTTAAACTCTGATATAGGCGACTTATATAGTGGGTTCAATTCCTGCATATTCTTCCTACTTTCTTGTGCCTCAGCCACAAACTTAGCGTAGGCTCGTCTGTCGGAGAATACTTGAGCACTTTTTATGCATAAAATAATAATAACGCCTATAGCAACTATACAAGCCATTATTATTAAAGATGTTAGCATAATTTTGGCGCTCGTCGGTTGGAAACAGTCCTTCGATCGTATCACTATCTCCATACCAACCATCGGGTTGACTCCGGCTTTGTATGTGTATTTATATTCGCATTCCTTGCCGTCCTCCTCGCGACGCAGTATGCATGAGGTTGACGCATCGTCTATGTCTTCTGAAATAGAATGGAGTTATTATAGTTGTAAAATAAAACTTGGATTGTAAAAGGATTTTAAAAGGTTAATACTTAAAAATATATTGTTTTTTTAGTATACAGTTAAAGTGTCGATTTATTTGAGGCCATGTTAGAATTTTGAGATTGTGACTGTAACCACAATGGTTGGGGATTCGATCCTCACTCTCCATGTAATGTCTCAAATTTGGCACTAGGTTATGTTCTTGCCTTCCCTGTTATGCGTAGAAAATAATGTAAGACTGTTTATTTAAACTGTTTATTGTTTCAAATTTGTATAGTGTATATGTGTATTTACACATATACACTATACAAATTTGAAACAAACATTAAAAAACTAATATTTATATAAAATTTACCTTCTTTAAATATCCTACACCTATTTCATATTAAAAAAAAAGTACGTTTGGAATTAGAAATTATCTACATGTGTTCAACATGCAATAATTAATAACAAACCTATGTCTAATATTTTGTCACGAAACTTTAAGTACTTATATTTTTTAATTCAAATAATGAAAAATCTTTACATGCACAACAACTCTTTATTGACGGCGATTATTATTTTTAATGATATTCCTTTCATAATTATATTAAAAACATATGTAGCAATAAACAATAACGTAATAAAACGCAAGCTAACATCTAGAAATAGGAGAAAAAACCTCATCACCCGTACAATGTAATACGTTGACGCTCCAAATTGCGTTGTTAAGGATTGCAGCGTAATTGTAGAGTAGTCATTTAGGACGATCATTAGAAATACATCTATTGCCGCGATGTTACTACATCGCTTGTTTCTTGTTACTTGATATAAGAGTGCAATATTTGAAATATATAATTAAATGTTTGTCATATTTTAAGTATGATTTACTAGGATTACTACTTACTACTATTAGTAACTAGATATATTACTACTAGGTTGATATTTTAGGTGGAGAGGGAAGCTTGGAAAGTGGAGGTAAGCATTATTTGAAAGGAGCCCTTACGTCGCAAGTACTAGGTATTGAATCCAATGCAAAAAAGGCATGGAATATGATGGTTCCTTCTCATTCCTTCCTTCTTAAAACTTATAAAGAACGAAAGTCACTCTGAATTGACCGTATGACCCTAACTATACAGCCTCCATATTGTACTTTCGACTCTAAAATGACTTGAATTTTTTTTTATAGTTTTGTTATCAGTCGGCCAGTCAATGAATACAGAAAGACTTTTATGAGTATACGAGTGAAACCACTTAAGTTTCACTTTTGCAATAATTTTGTAGACTTCAAGATAACACGACGACCGCGAACTAACGCAAACTAAAAAGTAGTAATTAGCCCACATTAAGATAAATTATATACTTTCTCTCAGACATCTCGTTCACGTTTAAGTGGATGACAAAGTAAAATAGATATTGCGTTTACAAGCTTACATTCTTCCACTACGTCACGACGGTCTCTACAAAAACCTCGTGGTATTTCTTTCTCTACAATATAAAATACCCAAAGAAGTATTTTAAATAACAAAGGTTGAATTGGGAAAAAGTATCGGGATAATATAAAAAGCAAAGAAGTTATTTGTATAAGTAACCACCAAAGTCACCAAATCGTTCGCTCAGGGTCTTTCTTGAGTTAAACTTCGCTCATGTGCAGTTGGATAGAACCAACCAATCAGGACGAGTATAAAATTGTTAAAAAGTACCAGGATAACATAACAAAGACAGAGTTATTAAGAAGACTTACTAGAAAGAGTCACTAAGAAGAGTTACTAGAAAGAGTTACTAGAAAGAGTTACTAAGAATAGTTTCTAGAAACAGTTACTAAAAAGAGTTACTAAAAAGAACTGCTACAGAGAGTTACTAAAAAGAGAACTAACTAACTAATCGTCACCAAATCTTTCGTCTAGTGTATGACGTTGATGATGCAGAAGTGAGAAACCGACTAACCAAGACGAGTAAAAAAGTAACAAGTACCAGGGCCACATAAAAAACAAAGAGATCACAAACTAACCGTCACCAAACCGCTCGCTCAGCGTGTAATTGACTTCGCTAATGTTGCAGAGGTCCCCGCAGTCGCCGGCGAGGCGGCACAGCACGCACTCCTCCGCGTTGGCGCACAGCGGGTTGGTGCAGGTCGCGCACGTCTCGCAGAAGTACCCCGTGTATACGCTAGTGGTGTTGTCCTCACTTGATTTTGTGCATTCGCAACGACCTAAAAATAGAAAAGAATATGAGTTTTTTTATACACATACTACAGGATTGCATTGTAAATTGCTGATAAGGTGATTAGGGTTTCGCATTGTAAAAGAAGATGTAGAACCGTTTGTCACTCCAAAACTCCTTGAACAGTTGTGCTGAAAATCGACACATCAGAAGTATGTCGATCAATTTTTAATTGATTATGTAAATATATGTAATACGCTTTTATTTCATAAAACTCCGCTTTTTTATATTTATAAATTTTAGCCTCATTAGGATGGCATAAAAATGACTATTCTTGTATACA